>JACGWL010000011.1:12338768-12801084 GCA_034509725.1 Sesamum angolense | reverse complement strand
AAATTAATTCTCTTCCAATTCTCTCAGCTGGCATATATTCATCATCGGTCGTGTATATGCAACATGCATGGTGGGGGGATAGGTATTTGTTACCGACACGCCTGTTTCGAGATTTTGTTAGTGTTTGGACAAAATTAAGTTGTTCAAATTTAATATAAGTTCGATCCATGCACAACATTATGAATCGTGAGTTGCGGGGTGTAGGAGTACTTATGTTCCTTCTTCCACATCTTTTCTGGATCATGACGTGAGTCGACTTACGCTATAAGAAAATTGTTCAATAGCAACGAAAAAGAATTAATGTCGAAGTAATTATCAAGAAAAATTTTCATTGTTAATCTACATTATCTAATACAAGAAATCTACTTGTCAATGAATTTAGTAAGGAAAATTAACTTGCTACGAATTTAGCAACAAATTATTTAAAAGAAATAGAGAATAATGTAAATTCGCAATCAAAGTTTTATTTGCTAATAAGCTCAATGCAGATTTTAGTATCAAATTTTTCCGTAGCAGTTGATCATTTTTCTTGTAGTGTTACAACACGAACAGGATTGTCAGGAAAGTCCACAACAACAACAAAAAAAAGTAAAATGATTCAATAGCAATGAAGAAAAATTAGCGTCGAGATAATTAGCAAGTAAAATTTTCGTTGTTAATCTATATACATTATTTAATACAAGAAATTTACTTGCTACTGAATTTAGCGAAGAAAGTTTTACTTGCTAATAGATTTAGCGACGAATTGTTCAAAATATATATTAAATATTGTTGATTAACAACCAAAATTTTACTTGCTAATTATCTCTTGCAACACTGATTTTAATATCAGATTTATTTGCAACTATTGAGTCATTTTCGTTTAGTAGTTGAAAACCCTTCCGACTGCTTAATTAATCCCTCCAAGTGTGAAATTAAGTAGTATGTTTTTCGAGAGAATTATAAAGTTAGGAATAATTAAAGAATTATAAAGAACTTTATGTAATAACGATAACATCTGCATCGATCGTATCAAATCAATTAGAGTACGTCCATATCTAATTAGCTCAATATCGAACTTAACCCTAACGAAGCTAACACACCCTATTTGTTAAGGTTCTTATTAGAGGTTGGTGTCTTAATATTTTTACGACTAAAATACCTTTACATTATATTTATATTTTTCCTCCTTAATAATTTTCTATTTATTTATATATATACATGTATCAGTTCTAATCAATTATTTATAATATAATTTCGTTCTCTTTCACTAAATAAAACTAAAAGTACAATAAAATTTAAATTAATCATAGATCGTCATGTGCTTTCGTTGTTGGTATATATAAATAATCATCTTGCATGGGATTTTAACGTGTAATTATTGCTAATTAGTATTATTATTATTTAATCAATTGATTAATTAATAATAATAATTTATGATGCATGAAATTTCAAAGTTGAAGTGATGTAAGAGAATGAAGAGGATATGATGTGGGAACCCTTAAGATTTTCGGACAAGATTGGATTAATTATGTCATTTATGGTGGTGGGTGTCTTCACATTTTGTGAAGTGTCCATATTCAGTAAGTAGATTTCACCAATGTATTATCGAGCGAGTCACCAATCCAATGGATGCTACCAGGAACAAGAACGCTCGACCGTGATTCATAGCAGCACAGCAGCATCACAGATTTCTACTTCCACCAATATCACAATCACATAAATTTATCACTAATTCTCGCGAAATTTTCCATAATGATATTTTATTGGTCAAATAGTAACTCCATAAACGTTAGCATTCAATCATCCTATAAGTGATACCACCCATGCACAATTAAAGCATATGACTAGCTAACGGTCACACCGACATTAACACGTATATAGATCACAATTATAAATTCTATTACAATAACATAGTAACTAATTTTTTGTGTAATATGATGATTTAAAATCACATAACTTTACCATATGACTAAAATCATATCTAGTTTGAAAATCTTTACTAAGCTGAATGAGCATCAGATCTGCTAACGAGTCTAGTCTGCATGTATTTTTACGAGCATTAGTCTAATGAACTTCTATAAATAATAAGAGTATATCGATACAGATATGATTGTTACTTCACTATCAAATGCATACTGTACTGACAAGCTCATTAGGATCCATACCAATTTTATATATCGTATGGCGATAACAATATACAACGTGCACATATTACATATCGAGTCATTCGCTCATATGTACTATGTTTTAATCTACTAATAATAGCTAACGAACATATGACGCAATAAGTAACACTTTACTTTATCTGCAAATATGAAACTCACAGATATGATATGGAACTAAAATAAATAGTGAGACTTATAATATATTTATCAATATATATTGCGATATTCATTATAGAACTATCTTCTAATTAGTCAAAGAATACAATAATCTAACATAATCAAGTATTGTAAGTGTTATATCTTACACTACTTGGCGAACCTTTTAAAATTTTCTCGAGTGTTGAAATATCTTATTTTGTCGGACTAATAAGTGTAATTTTTGTACGAAATATATTGTCGAATCGATATAATTACTCTATTTTATTAATATTAATTAGAGATAATAATGCAATGTAATGAAAATGTTTAATGTAAATAAATATATAAATATCTCACACTGTAAACGTTCATAGGATTGAAGAGGTATGACTTCTTAAAATAGATTGCAATCACGACGAGTCACGAAGAGACGGACTTTCATACTATTGTAATGTTCGGCTCACCACTATATGTAGAGATATTCAGTCAATTGAAATAAAGCATGAGGCGAGCCGGGAGTTTTCCTCACATAAGGATATGATTGTAGTAATAGGTTGGTATACGGTGGCCCAGTAAATGACTCGTAATGATAAATGTAGAGTATCAAGCACATGTATGAGTAGAACAAAGTAGAAATCGTTTTAGGTTCTTCCTTATATTATGAAATCTATGTGTTGAGCGATATGGGCCTCTATAGGGGTCTAATCCGTGACAAATATGTATATACTTGATGCTCAATTTCAGTGAGCGAGACTACTACTCTATCATTATTTCCCGTACTATAATATAGCAGTGCGCAGCGCAGCTATAACTAGGAAGCCGCCGCTATGCTCATATTCAACTCAACCATACGCTTCAACACACCTCATTTTTCTTCTATTTTACAACACATGACGGCACACGAGCACACTCGCATCGTCCTATCTCCTGGTCTGCTTGTCTTATTATATCTCACTACTTTCATTAATATATATATTTTTATCATTTATTACTTTTTCGTTATATATATATCAAACACTTATCAAGCTGGTGGTGTCCTAGGTATGTGAAAAGGTATGTTTGAATATATTTAACAGGCAAGTGAATTAATATGGCACTAAGTTTGCAGTACAGAAATTCCATACATATTTTTAAAAATTCGAGGAGGCCTAATAACACTACTGTAATGAACTAAATATTATAGTGCAAATATTTTTATTGTGTCTTTGAACAATGTATGCAACTAGCTCAAGCTCTTCCGTCAGTTTGCTTTGATTGTAACGATACATAGATATAGAGTAAAAATTTGACCACAGTATATATAATATACCTATGTATTATTTATATAGTCATTGGATGCTATTCGATACGAATTGTGGAAGATATAATGTTCTCCATTTTAGATGTTTGAGATTGAGTTTTTGTATATAGAGAGAGTAATTAATGTTACTATAATAATATAAATAATGTATACTTTACTAGCTCTAGTCGTTTATGAGAGAGACAAAAATTAATTATTCATATATATATAATTGAGTACTATACAAATCACATAAATCCTGTGTTTAAATATATTATTTTAATAACATATGTATAAATAAGAACGGGAGTTGTGGTGAGTGTAGAGATATAAGTAGGCTTGAGGGAAGCATAAATCATACACATCTGCGAGCGATACATCACAAGTCGCATTTGATGACTAGATATGTTCCAATCTGTGTGGGCATTTGTGGTCGTGTAGTAGTAGTATCTCATCCTCAAATTTGTTGGGCTGGCGACCCCTTCGTGGCTTCACATGTATATTGTGAAGAGCAGCGACAGAGAAATAACGAGCAGATCAATCCGCGCGTGAGAGAGCGAGCGGGCTGTTTGTCGTATGACTGACAGAGAACCGATAGGACAGAAGAGGGGTGAGCTGCGCCGAGAGCGCATATCACTGGACATTTGAAGGAAAAGTAACAGATACACGCATACTACTTTATGTGCGATTGATATTTTTATATAGAGAGACTTATATAATAATTTTATAGATTTGGGTATGTATTATATTAGTATCTCTGTTTTAATACGCTAATATAAATAGAGAAAGTGAGTAAACACTTATATTCTTCTAATTTGTCTAATTATCACTAGAGGACGTTAGTGACGAAATCACAATATATAAATTTGAAATGTTATTTATTCTATATAATAGAGAATGTAAATAAAATATATAATTTATTATAAATAATACACTACAAAGATCCATCAATATGAATTTAAGATGAAAAAGTATTGGTAATTTTCATGAACTCGATAAGAAAAATACTAATATCTATTAAGATAGAGGATGATGTTAATTTGTACGATATAATTATGTACGTAATAATAAAACACATACATATTAAGATATATATTATACTACGAAGAAATTATTACCACTATATATAAAGTGATGTGATTAAGGATCATATCATATAATATAAAGATTAGTTGAATAATCACGAAATTAATATTTACTGGGATCTTATTATTCACTACTTCACTATCCTTAACATCTTATTTCATATTATTATCATAAAGTACATTTGTGTGGTATAATTGAGAGAACACTACGATACTAAGGAGCTTTATTAGTTTGTGCCATATGAGAAACTACGTCTATTTATTGTCACAAGTTATATGGTTCTATGACCATTACGCGATGTATCACGAGTCAGTGAGATATAGTTGATAACAACGCCATCAGTATAT
Source organism: Sesamum angolense (assembly GCA_034509725.1). NCBI lineage: Eukaryota > Viridiplantae > Streptophyta > Magnoliopsida > Lamiales > Pedaliaceae > Sesamum > Sesamum angolense. The sequence continues at coordinate 12,796,087 of JACGWL010000011.1, read as the reverse complement.
ATCTTAATTGGAGATGTTTTTATATTTTGTTTAATATAATTTGTCGGACAGTGTATGTTTACTGAGAAATTAACATTCTAGAAGGAGGTTGCTCATCTTTTAGTTCTTGTAAGCTATGTAATTAAGAATTGATTATTCAGACAATATTAGAGGTTTTGCACAACTTTTCTATCACATTTCCAGACACTATGGTGTGGAGCGTATATATTAGGCAATCTCAATATTACCGAGAGATTATAAAAAGAGATAAGGAATATTTCAGACAAATATATCATATATAAGAGTTCATTTAAAAGAAAAATACAATTCATCAAACCACATTGCCCATAAAAACATAATTACAGTAAAAAGAACTAAAAATTGAAGTATATATTTATAACACTATTAGATAATACTTTACTAATGTCTAAGAATGTAGATAGACATTATAACGAGTGAGTGATTTCCGACAATTATTTTAAGAAAATATCCTATATATCTATATACCATCAATTCGTAAAGAGATCATATTGTACAACAAATTTATACGATACTATATGTTAAGTTATTGTAATAAGAACTTTATCTTTCTGGGGCTTGCATCTTTAACTTTATATAGGTTATGGTGAGTACGTTTTACATTAAATTGTATTTTATTAGACTATAGTCTGACAACGATATATTGTACACACTTAGAGAAGATGAATGATTAGAATCACTTCTAAATCATAAGAGTTTAATGATACAATAAATGATTGCATATCAAATATCATATAAAATTTTTTCTGAGAGAACGTACACATATTTTCTTTGTCTTTAATTAATCTTTCTCTATTTATAATTTATATATTTTGGCATAGATAATAGAAGGGTAGTAACTTCTTCATCAATTAGTTCATTTGGAATGTTCTTGACTATTATTCAAGCAAAATGAAGGGCGCAATACTTTAAAAAACTGGTACACTGTGAAGGAGATATCTAATACGCCGAGCACTAAGAGAGAGAAATATAAGACCTTTGGTGATGGCATAAAGATTAGTGAGAAGTCTGTCCTTAGCCACGAAGCTGAGAATAAATGTATGGCGCGAGAGAGTATCTATTTAATGCGCAAGTTGAATGAAACAGTGGTATTTGATTATTTCCTTCGACCTACATCAGCGAAGAGGTAAAATATAATTCTAAAGTCAAAATCTCATATAGTAGCGATACAAGGACGAGAATAGTATATGCCTAATAGCTCCATATAAACATCTATTAGTGATTGTTATTACTTACGGATCCGAGAAAGGATTTGTAAGTTATAAGGAGTTATGCGCGTATTGACTGTTAGATTTATTCTAGAAGATCCATATATTTTTAAGAGCACCTTCGTTAGGATAGCATTATATTAAAGGAGAGATAATTTCATGTTATTAGGACCGAAGTCTTCAACAAGCATACTAATTTGCGGATAGAAAAGATGTCTCACAATAGTTTGCGAGACCAAGATGACTACGTGCCAACATTGAGCGAGAAACAGAGTAGTGACTTCTTAACACGATGCCTGTCGCTATATTATGAAACTTAAAAGCTCAAAAGAGTAGTCGCGAGCGAAATGAGTCAATATAACTCACTGCGAGCAATTCAATAGCAATGGTTGTGTTCGGCCCGTGGTAATCTGTGATGGTGCGTGGTGAAAAACATATTCACATGCATAAGAGCTACAAAAACCCATGCAAAATTATGTCTTTTATGACACTCACGGATCTTAGTTCAATGGCAGAATACACTATTTTTATCGCGTCTCACGTCGAAAACATATCTCTGCTTTCGACTATCGATTTTGCAACTTAACTCGTTAATAAACCAACATTAGCGTCGAAAATTCCGAGCGCTCGCTCGTAGACTATTTAGGTATTTGATAGCAATATTATTGTTTAACCTTATGTCTATTGCGCAGGGAGGAATCACCAACACTATCCTGTTAATGAGTCGGAGTCCAGAGATTCCAGATCAACGAATATGTGGAATTTTCATTGTTATCTGAAAAAAGTATTGTGAGTCCTCTATAACTATTGTCCAGACACTTACTACACATGTTTAAAGCTGAATAAACCAATAGCGATCCATAATATACTTGCATCCATCAGAAAGAGAAAATTATATCATGAAATTTCGTCGTTGGCCTTGAAGAGACATTTAAGTGCTAATAGTATGTTGGTCAGAGTAATACCATATCATCATATTCCATTATTTCCCGATAGAGCTTCTCACACCATCCGAGAACACCAAAAAAAGCCATTTATTTCATTTCTTAATCACCACACATACCAACACGTATACTAAGTCCTATCTGAGTATATGGTGGAACTCCAAACACATGCTACTATAGCTAGTTGGATGCTTTTTTTTTTTTTAAATTGTACTAAATAGAATATATCCATGCACGTATTTACATGTATGATTATTATAAATACTCATCTGATGGGGATTATTATTATTATGAAAAAAAATAACATAAATACCCTTAAGAAGTGTGTATTATAGTTGTATGCAAATAGGCGCTCTCCTGATTAGGTCGAGTCGCCCAACCGACTCAGCTCAGAAGACCCTAATTCTTGAGCATGTTGATGCTGCCCGACAACACCTAAGACAAGATCACATACACATAGATCCTAGTAGGACAAGATGTAGACACACTTTAATAGACACCCATGAGACACCTTCACTAACTGTATTTAAGGGATAATCCATTCAACATTATATCATCCTCCAAACAATCGAGCACTTAATATAACCTAGTTTAAAATCCGCTATTACCCATCTCGAGTTCTCCACCATATAAAGGTATAATACTATACTTAATAGTTTCCGAAGATTAAGTTTATAGCTGCTCCTTGACCGCAAACACCAAATAGCGAGTTAGAACGAAAGCTAATGTCTGCGGTTTATCTAAATCTCCTAAATACTATATTTAAAACTGTTCTGCGAGCATAGACGTGAAATCATGGGGGCTACGTAGCGCGAATTCGAGTTCATCTATTGAATGTAATGACACACTAACATTCTATTATATTACAGCATCAATCTATAAATCTTGTTGAAAATATAGTCACCTGCTTAATTTGGGAAAGAGAATGCCACTGTAATAATCACACTAAGAGATATCAGCACCAAATTAATGTGTTACATTCACAATAGCGACGCAAGGAAGCCACTATACGTATGAATCATACCATCACGTGAAATGGAAGTAGTAAGAGAGCCTTGTCAACAAAACACTACGTGAATCTTACCGTACACGAGCATATGAACTGATATGGTAGATCTCAGGAAGAATATTTCATCTAGAAACTCGAGATCTCAGGTGTGATCTCGGGCGCAGTGTACCCAGTCGCGAAACTGTCATAAGGTTCACCACATGTTAATCAACATTGAGCCACCATGTGCATGATATATCTGTTCACTCCTCCCACCCTAACGAATACATTACAAGTGCATTTTTCTGTTATATATGAAATTAATTGTCATACTATTTAATTTTACTTTAATATATCACACATTAAGTTAAGTTGGTTCATGATATGCTGTAATATAAATAAAAGTAGGAAAGATGGAATACAACACAGCGTTGGAGGGTAATAGAAAATCTAATCAGACATCTTTCCTCAGGCAATCTAGCACGTTTATACTGATGATTTTAGTTACAGCCACGTATCCGGTTCGAGAAAATTTTACATAAATTATTTTGTTTCTACACTTTCTACGTATGTATTGGAATCATAATTAAATATTACATCCTGCATCACATTTTTCTTCACTATATTAAGTTGTGTTTCTGTTATGAGTATTCGACAGATATGAGAGGCATTGCGTTAGAGAGCACGCTATCATCTTACATATTCACATCTGAGAGAATGAGATTCCTCACTAATAGGGCCTTTTCACAGTGTAGTATATACTAAATTAATCGCTTACGTTACTATTGCGTTGTGTAGTATTCGTTGTGTGACAAGAGGGCTGAGGGAGAGCGAACTAAGCACAGATCTCTCCAGATCTCTGAGAGCGTACTGGTAGAGCCCGCGCGAGATGCCAACCAGTATATCCCACCACGTACAATGAAATTACGTGAAAAACTTGACTATATAAGATATATTTGAGTATTTTATGAACTCTTAAAGCGCGAACATCTAATGTAGTAATAGTTCGGCTGAGAATCCAATGAGAGAGCAATGTCTTAATACGGGTCTTTATCTATATTTATTATTTGTATATCTTTATTGATTGAGTCTGAATACACTAAAGTAATTTCGACAATCTACAAATAAAATAACGTATATAAATAGCGTAGAGATTTTATTCTGAAATCAGTTGCATATGTAGGGCATTAACCATATAAATAGAGGTATCTGACACTTATTACACACATTTAACTTCTAACCAAAGTAATATAGTGAGGAATCTGATAATATATTTATCGCTCTATTGTTGATCAAAAGTACCGTTAAAATGAATACCGAAATTGCGAGCTCCACTATAAACAGTAATATTAATCGAGCATAAATAAAATTATAGGATTTTTATGGTTGAGTAGAGAGCAACTACATTTTTTAGGAAGGGGAGTTAAAAATTCACATCCAGCAGACCTGCGAAATACACATGCGAAGGATTACAGGATGAGTTAAATAATAAATCTGAAATTACATTTACTCAATATGAAACATTGATTATTCACGATATACTAGGTGGATTTTTAACGAGAGAGAGTGGACAGTTTATTAAATTGGAGCACGATTTTAGCTCATCCAAATTAGGAAATAAGGTCGATCTTACAATATATTATTTTTGTGTTGATCACCTAGATCAGACATTGAGAATGCGCCACTAAATCACAACTGATCAATTAATCTTGCGTAGTTTTATTAGGTGACGTGGTATTGCGAGAAAATAATATTTATAGTATTTATTTTATGTATATGATAAGTTATTTGAATATTTATTGGTATGAGTTATTTTGATGTTAAATATTTTTAAATAGGCACTCATTAAGATAATCAATTTATGATTTTGGAAGAACAGTATGCACATTGTTAATATTGTAAAAATAATTAAATTATGAAATCCATATCTGATTCTATCTCACACAATCTACACATTTTTGTACACATGTTCCGTAAATATCGCCATATACAAAATAATATGATCTAAATAAAAAACAAAAAACTATAAAAAGTAATCTACGAAATATAAACGAGATCAACAGATTTCTGAAAGCATTATTTTGCATTAACACCTCCATCCAAATACACTTAAGATCACAAATGATCAGATTTGTAAATTCATAATCACTAAAGGCATAATAATTCTATTGATAAAAGTAGGATTTTTATCATAACACACTAATTCGTAGTATAGGAGCAAGCGGTAATGTGATCGATGATCTCAAAAACCCTTCCACATTACACAAACACAGAAGCTTCTGTTGTAAAAAGTTAAAATATAAGACTTAATAAATGTATTTCTTACGAACTAAGAACATTCGTTGTTGAACTTTTGAGTTAATATACCTAGTATTTAATCTCTCATTTTATTACATATAATAGTAATAGTATTGACATAATATTAATAATGAGAGAAAGGGGCTGTAAAGAATTAATGAAGAAAGTCTAACTTGATAAGAAAATGGAGTTAGGACTGGTAGGTTGGATGATCTGAGCTATGAGAGGTGTGCGGGTGAGCCAATGATCTGAACTTAGAGGATGTGGGATCCACGGGACAATATATCTATTGCACTACGTATATAGTAAATTAGTATTAGAATATGTAAACAAATTAACGAGTCAAGAGTTGACTCCCAAATTAAGAGATTTTATTCGAGATTTATATTTGCCTATAATATATCACAGCAGCGAATATTATTTGAGAATATATGGCAGGAATAACTTATGAAACTTAATATCTTCGTAGTAATTATCTACAAATATTTATTGCCACATAATAGATTTGGTCCCCTAATGATATGAATACATCAAAACTGTAGATATATATATAATTGGAAGTGTATACAGAAAGCCACATTATGACACGTTTCGAGACTGGTCACGATGCGATGTTAGTCCGATCATCAACCGGAGATCAGACTTGAGATGCGGATATCCATGCGAGATCAGGTACTGAGTCGGAGGTCCAGTCCCACCATCGATATAAAAACATCTTGAGAGGACTCTTCCGAACATTTATGTATTAGGAGTATATTACATGAATGTCTGATATGGCGAGATTATTATTCATAAGAGATACCCTATTATATAAAATCCTATTGAAATCTTCAAATACTATATCCTTGATTTTCTTAACAGGAGTGTCTACAATAGCTGATCACTATCTAAGCCGAAGGCGCGACAGAATATTAGCGAAAGAGAGACACTGATCTTGTAAATAACAGCAACATATATTTATACAATGAGCTCATTATGGGTACCGTAATTATCTTTATATAGTCAGAGAATTAAAAATTAACTAATCAATCAATTATTCGTATCTAGTAATTGATACACTAAAGAGAAAAGCACGTAAAGTCACATACACTGTAGGCTTACAAGAAGTAGGTAGAGACTTTCTGTCGTTTTTGTAAACCACACAATTGCACATTATATGCTGAGCGCCAATATTGTGGAGATCCTGACAATCACTGTCACTACGCAAAATCTAATGAATAGCGCTCACTAACAAGAATACAAGTACATTCTATTTCTTGCGTGTCGGTGCAATCAAAGCAATCGCCGCGCTTCGAGCGCGCTCATGGATATTGAGCCCGATCTCTGACCAAAACTATTCGTACAGCATGTTCGCCTTTCTTGCACGCTCTCCGCATCTCACACTATCTATTCGAATTTGTGCGCATGACGAAATGCCACTTAGAATATTCATTGTCGATAAGACAAGAGTGAAGTGATAAGGATGTTCTTCACACTGTTCTCAACAGTGCACAGAGCAGAAGACATACGAAACAAGATAGGGATTAAGAGAAAAAGATCCAGATTATTATTATGAGATACATTGATTATCACACTTAGTATATATTAAATATAAGATTTATATATAGACGTACGAGTATATAAGAAATATGTGTCATTAAGAGTATAATTCTAATACTCTCAGAGATCCCCCTACTGAGAGTAAGTGAATGTGTGCTGATAAGTTTCTACACACATACATTCTAATTTGCTTGTTCCATTGGTCAGATCTGATTGGCATTAGCACTGAAATAGATATAGCAAGGATACGAGCTCGCAGTTTATCTCACCTGCAACTTATTGAGTCTATAACACGAGACCTCCAAACGGAGGATCGTTGCTCTAGAATTAGATATCACTCAGTAATAACATCGGATGTAAACATACCGTTTCCCTCTCGCTTGTTCATACCAAATTTAAACGGAGTGTGTAAGCCATCAAAATACATAACTTTAGATATAAATACCTAGCGGAATATACCACTTGGGATAGTTGTATTTGTTTATCGGCGGAGATCTTACTGTGAACTCTTAAATCATAAAAGCAGAATACGACAATGAGGTACACCTACAAGGAGAATTTAAATATGTGGCTGAACTCTAAGAATATAAATGAAAATTTGCTAGTTTTTTTCTATGTAATTTTTATCACAATAAATTTCGAACTATGTAGTTTAGTTTTTTCAATATTTTTCAAATATTTTGAATTGTTTGATATTGTCTGGACAAGTTTATTAACTTTTGACGTAATACAAATAGATGGACGAATAATCTACTGGGTATATCAAAAGTACAATCAAATTTTCACACTTTCATGTGAATATGATTAGATTTATATTGTCTGCCATTTTGTTGTTCGAAGACTTATTATTAGTAATATATATATGTATATATGCTCATAATCCTTTGCTCCTCGTACTTATTGTTAAGGTTGATGTTGGAAAAATAAGTAAGTAAAACAACGTTTAATGCATATATAATATCTTCTCACAATCGCCACAAAAAAATGACTTACATAATAGTTTTAAAAAAATTGATATTAAAATTAATGTTGAGTTAATTAGTAAGTAAAATTTTTGTTGTTAAATTCATTATCAATTAAAATTTTTTGTATTAGAAAATTTAGATTAGCTACGAGAATTGTACTTGCTAATTAGCTCGATGTTAATCTTTTTCATTGTTATTGAGCCATTTTTTTCATTGTTATTGAGTCATTTTCTTGTAGTGAATACATTATATATATTATGAATATAAAGTTGAGTGATAAAAGTAAGATTGTCATTAATTAATTTTGTAGTTAATAGTAAGATTATTAGGTTTTGTTTTTTACAAGAATAATCTTTATAATTAATGTCACATGACTTTCATAATATTAGCAACAAAAGATCTTGTATACATAAATTTGTGAATAATGAATAATAATTCGTGTATAATGATTTAATAACAAGACTATATATATATATATATATATATATATATATAGTTTAAGTTATATCAATATGGAAAAATTTAAATGAAATTATTCGCACTGCTGATAAGTTATGTTTTTTCAGAATTATATTGTGGAAAAATTAAATAAACTAATTATATATATATGATGCATGCATGGCATAATTAGAACTTAATTAAATCTTAAACCCCAGGTAACAAATTATTCCTTTTTTAGTAAAATGATCGAGCATACTATTAAATCTCTACACAACAATTAATCAATCAATATAAGTTAGATTCTTCTCTATGAAAGTACTCTACTATTTTTTGAAAATATTTAGCTTGGATCATAATCACCGCTAACTAAACCAAGCCAAGTCTATCACATTTATCGTGCAACAAATATATCTATTTATATAATTTAGAAAAATATCAATTTATATCTTATAATTAATATAATATGAGCATATTTAATTAATTCGAGAACAATCTAGAAAAAAAATTAGTCCTATAAGTATAAGAGATTGCAATTCTAGTCATGTTGAAATCAATTTTTAGTAATTTGTTCCTGCAACTAAAAGAAATTGGCAATTTTTAGGATAATTCTAACCGAAAATTCATAAATTGGCCGAAAAAATGCTAGTCATGCGTATGTGACATGTTAGTTTGGATATTTCCGTTCAATTTATGAATTTCCAATCAGAATTATCCTCAAATTGTTGTTCCTTTTTTCTTAATTGCAAGACCGAAATTGCCACCATCTATACTTATAGGACCAAAATTATAATTTTCGACAACAGTCTTGACATCATTTGTATATGTTCTTACAACATTTTGGTGGTTACGGGGCTTTCGATCCAGCTCTACCCTATCCCAAAGGAAAGTTGCAAGAAACATTAATTGATGATGAAGTTATCCCAGTTTTGATAAGTTAAGAAATTTTTGTTTTCTTGTAGGTTGTGTTGTCACACAATAAGCTACAAATGTTAGGTTTACATTGCATCAAAGGGAGTCGACTACTTAAATAATCTTTTGTCTGTAATAACCATAATCCCCCCAAAAGAAATTTCAAATATTCTGTTTAGGGTTTTGACATGCGGGCCATGGAGTTGCATGTGCCCGCATGTGCTGTGTCTTTCTCCCATTGGCCCACCAACACACCCCCCCCCCCCCCACCCCTTCTTTCAGCAAATAAATGGGCTTTATTCACTTTCTTCTCCTTCTCATTCCTCTCTTCCTCTGTCTATGTCTCATCTGTTTCTTGGTTCCTGTTTGGAAATTAATTAAGTTTTGCAGTTTTTCTGCAATTTCTCTGTCTCAGGATTGCATTCTTGCAACCTCGGATTCTGCGCTTGATCGTCACTTCGATGAAAGAAAGGTATGTGCAGTTAGTTTTCTTGATTTCATGCTACTTAGAATGTAAGAAATAAATGAGAATATTTTGGTTTCTTTTCTTTTTTCTGAAGAAGAAGAATTACAACTCATTGATTAATTTTCTTGAGACCCTTTTATTATTTTTACTGATTTCTTCTTCCTATTGGGAAATTAAATTATGCAGAATGCCGAATTCATCAGCACTGATGAAACAAGAATTCCTGAAGAAATGGATAAAGGGTCTGCAATATACAGCAACTTCAAGAAGGAAATGACGATTTTCGAAAGAAAAAAGGCCATCAAATTATCAGCAGACGTGGCCATTGCTTTCACCAGAAACGCCTCGACTCACTGGAGCCGGGCCCTGATGTCCGACGTTTCACAGACGACGCCAACGACGCTGCCAAAATCGTCGTCGAACAAATATCAGGCCGAAAGGTAGAGAAGTACAGCCGCAGCAGCAGCAGCAGCAAAGACTTGATGATCACATGCAGCAACAAGATTCTGAGAAGAAGCCGAGTGGCGAGTCGTCGTCGGAGAATTAATAGGGGTGTAGGTACAAGTGTTAAAGCATGTTCCATTGCAAAGAAGGTGGTGAAGAACAGAACCCGAGTGCTTAAAAGTCTTGTACCTGGTGGGCAAGAAATGGATGGGTTTGTCTGATTAAGGAAACCCTAGACTACATAGCTTCTCTCCGAGTTCAGGTTGATGTAATGAGACATCTTGCTGCTGCTGCTGAGCGTTTGGACCCTCCACAAAGGTCAATATTGTAAATTATTAATTTTCAATATATAATTATTATTTCAGCTTTTTTTTTTTTTTTTGTATTTTTTTTTCTGGTTTATAATTAGATCATGATCACGAAGGGCATTATGTAACTCTATATGTACAGATGAAAGAGTATTCGATCGTGTTAGTAATTATATATATACATACATATATATATATATATATATATATATATATATACTATGATAGAATTAATTAAAGTCGTAGTTTTAACTGGATGTCACTTTTAAATATAATGAAAATTAATGTGAATTTTGTGGAGATGCAATGCTAATAATTAATTGGCCTGAATTTAAATTCAATATATATATATATATATATATATATATATATATATATATATATAGCTAAAAATAAAAAATTTATGATCACTTTGTATAAAGATTTTATTTTATGGGCAATGTAATATATAATTTTTGAATTTTCAGTTTGAGTAATTATTCAGTATTAAACTGAAAATTTGTTTGTATGAATTATATATATGAAGCATGAGATTAATAATTCTCAGAAAATTTTGTCTTAGTTTTATTGTGAGTGTGTATGTAATGAAAATTTTAATTAATTTTCATATTGTTTTTTTCCATTAAAAGGAAAAATTATTATAATTTTAATTCTGTAAGTATGTTGAGTGACCATTTTAGCTTTTGTATGAATCCATTTTCACAACTTTGACTTTAATATGTGAAATTCTAAAAATTACAAAAAATTATAGCCAAAATGGATTCATTAAAGACTAAAATTGTAATTTTTCATTCTCAAACGTACGTATATGGATTCCTCGACAGACAATGTATAATTTCAATGTTCTGTTTTTCTTATTAAATCTTTTATCAATCAAAATACTTAATAATGTCATTGTTTACGGTGAAAGTATGTCCATCAAAATCGCGCCAAATTTGCAATGGAATTTGTGACTTGGAGGCCGTTACAAATATTTCATCAATATTGGCAATAGGATTCAGGATAATCATGTGATAATCAGAGTTATTCATTCCAAATCAGTCGTAAAATTCATTGCAAATTCCAATGTTTTATGCAATAAACCTATTTATTCATAGTGATTATCGCAATTAAATGCCTAACAAAATCATTCTAATTACCATGATCATTGTCATACATTTGTACGAAGCATCCCATGACTTCATCTTGGAAGATTTCACTGCTCAATCGACGGCCCAGCTGGAGTTGTTCTCTGCAGTCATGAGGACTTTGTGTACTTTATAGTTCCATTCAAACTTCGCAAGCCACGAGCTTTATTTTTTTTATTTATATATATATTACGTGGATTCAATCAATACACCAATATATTAAAAATAATAGATAATAAATTTTAATTCAATCAATACATTAATATAATTATATATAAATAAATTACAAACACTCACATAAATGAAAATAAATACCCACATGTTTGGTGGGGCTCAAATCCATGATTTCAAACATGCTCGTGCGACTTCAGACTTAGCCTCAACCACTAGAGTAAAATATCATTGATGCAAGGCACGAGTTTCCTTCTGAAGTTGATTGTTAATTTTTACGGTCAACTAATGAAAGTAACAACAATGATAAAAAAGTACAAAGGTTAGATACCAAGTTTGATGATTTAGAATTTTGGGGTACCAAAAATATAATTGAGGTAAAGTTAGGATACTAAAAATGAAATTATCCCACACATAAATAAAGCCCGTTAATGTAACTGAGATTTCCATAGTTCATCAATGTTTCTCTTTCTTTACAATGACGACGGAACCTGTCATCTCTTCTTTCTCCTCTTCTTTATGTATTTTTTCATTTTCTTTTTTCGTTTTTTCACTTCACGTTGTGTCCAGATGAAAAGATTTGAATTTAACAGAATGATTAAGGCATAATTGCATAAAATCCCATCTATTTTAAAAATTCGGCTAAAACCCCGTATTAAAAATATATGCAAATTTTTTTTGTGTTTTTTGAAATGATGCACACTCAGCTCTTCCGTCATTTCTTTTTAACGATATCAATTTTTATGGTAATTTGCTCGTTATATCCTTGTTTTAATAGTCATTGATCTTTCTTCATTGAAAATGGTCTCCATTTAGATTTTAAATGATTTGTAAAATATATTTTTGTATTTATATATATAAATACACACAGTCTTATATATATATATAGTTTAATATATAATAATTATACAAATATTTAACGTAATATATATATACATATGTATAAATAAAAGATGGAGGTGGGTGACGGCGATGGCGACGACGAGTTCTCACCGTCATCCAACGCAGATTGGGGCGATGTTCCAATCTGGTGGGCTTGTGGGCGATGTCTCCCCCAAATTTGGGCTGGCGACCCCGTTCGTGGCTACTCAGATTTGGGCAGCGACGGCTCGATGTCACCGCCTAACGACACCGCAGAGGTGGAGGCGCAAAGCCGAAGGCAGGGGGGGCAGCAACCTGGGAAAGGAAGACGATGACCCTTTCTTTTTCTTTTTATTTTTAATAAAATATTATTTATATTATTTTTTTATTATATTAGTTATTTGTAAATTTTAATATAATAAAATGTACTTTTTATGTCTAAATATATTATACTAAAAAACTGAAATGTATTTATTCTATATAATAATATAATTTTTAAAAAATATCTAACCCAAAATTATTTTAGAAATTTAATCATGTATTTTGATTTTAAAAACTTATAAATAATATCAAATAATATTAAAAGTTTGATATTTTCATATATAAAATATGTATAATAATTGTATTTGATGTAATAATATATTAATCAAAAAACAATAAAGATAGGGGTAATTTTGACAATTAAAAAAGGATAATGGTTGAAAATACATCAAAAGATTGTCTCATTCGCGTGTTAAGCCTGAGTAAATAACTCTTCATTTTTCTTATGGAGAGTTTTTTTTTTTTTTTTTTTGCAGGGTTTATAATTACACGAGGTCTTTTTTAGCTATTTAATTAATACAAGTAAATTTTTAACAATTTCTCCATTTCACAGGGGGTAATATGCAATTTTTCCAATTTAAAATAAGAATTTCAAATAATTTCATATTAAATTGATTTAAAATTTATCACAATGTCATAAAACATAGTTCAAAATAAAAAATTTAAAATTTGAAATCCTTTATAATGTGAATTTATGCAAACGAGTGGTATTATGAATTTGAAATTCTTAAATCCAAATTCATCAATTCGAAAACTATGTACCAATATGTGTTTATTTATTTTAGACTTTTACTTTCTTGCTTTAATTGCGCTTTTATTTATGTACATTTATGCACTTGAATAAGTGTTTCTTGTCTTTCTTTTTTTTGGAGGGAAAATCTCAAATTCCATTAAAATTGAAAATCAGCCTCAAGCGGACAAAATAAGTCAACCTCAACTGGCGAAAAACAATGGGAGCTGTAAAGGGAAGCTCCAGCGTGAGTAGCAAGTTTGTGAGCAATAGTATTATTATTTCTACTAACATGAATAAAATCTAATTCTGAGCAGAGGGAAGCAGCAATCCTATTATTGTTGACCAAAGGATTTGTGTATGACTGATCCGGTTCAGAGCTATTGAGCTTGTTGATAAGATTGAGGCAATCTCCCTCGATCAAGATCCTGTTCCAACCATGTCTAATTGCGAGATCAATCGCTTCTAGCAGCAAGGGCTCCGGCAATTTCACCATTCACTTGTCCTTGATATTTGCGTGAGAACCATGCAAGGACAGAACCTGTTGAATCCCTAGCAACTCCCCCGATCCCCACTTTGCAACCTTGTGAAGAACCGCGCCGTCGAAGTTGATCTTTATGGTTCCAGCTTCGAGGGGATCCACTTTGCAGGTCTGACGTTGTGTTGAACATGTTACGAGGATTGAGTCACATTTGCTTCTCTGAAAGCTGCCAAGATTGAATTTGCACCTGTAACTGTTTGTTGTAGAGTTAGTGAAGTGTGTTCCATAATCAACAAGTTCCTGCTCCACCACAAAAACCAACACATCACTAAGAATTTCTCAAAATCCTGGGTAGTTAATAGCGATTCTACATGGATAATCCATTTCAAAGTTATTCCATACCAAGCTGAGATAACTGTCCATGGTAAATCTGACAATGCCCAAGTCTGTCTCGCAAAATTACAGTGGATGAAAGTATGTGGGATGTTTTCATTAGCTTCTCCACAGAAGGGATAGGGGGATTGAATTGTTTTTAACCTCTTTTCCATATTTGAGCCTGTGGGAAGAGCATCCGAAGCCAGTTTCCATGCGAAGAGTCATACCTCTGGTGGCAGTTTAGCTTTCCAAATAGATTTCCAGTGAGTAATAACAGAAGGATCACACCAGGTGCTAGAGGATTGGGAGTTAAGTAATGCGACTGCAATCAGATATGTGCTCCTAACTGAAAATAGGCCATTCTGAGTGAAATGTCAACATCTAGAGTCTGTAGTTGGTTCTCGTCCGAGAGGAATTTTTCAGGATCAATTGCTGGTCCTCCGGAATGAAAAATTTCTCTATGATTTGTTTGTCCCATTCCTTAGTGTCTGGATCGATCATTTGCTGCACCACATTATCCTCCAGGCCTTCAAGTGGTAATGTTATTGGTTTGAACGTGCTTGGGCGAGGCAACCACAGATCTCTCCAGATTTTAATTGAAGTGCCCGATCCAACAGACCATCTGCTTCTGGATGTAATGATATTCTTAGAATTGATGATTGATCGCCACAGTTAGCGATGGTCTCTGTACAAGAATTTGATACATTAGTGTTCATAATAATCACTCTAATTGTCTGAAACTAATACTAATTGCTTTGTAAAAAATTTCCATCACATTCTAACATGATGAATAATTATGTTTTCAATTAATTATGCGTCCACTATAAACAGAAAAGAAAATATAAGATGTTCTTGCAAATATTTTTTAAGGTAAATTACAACGACCTTCACTGAGGTTCGGTGTAATTACGAATACCTTTTCATTGTTTAAATAATTATCAATACCCATGATTTTAACGGTCGTCTAACAGTTAGCCCAATTAGTTAGGTTTTCATTTATTTTTTGTGTTGAACTGATCAAAATGCCCTTGTGGATTAAAAATTGTAATTTTATTTATTTTTTTATTTTTTTTATTTTTTATGGATTAAGTAGATAATTTTTTTTATAATTTTTAAATTTTTTTCATCCACCCCATTCCATTTCTTAAAAAGGTTTTTATTTTTTTTTAAAAACAAAAACAAAAAAATACAATAAAGACAAAGTTGACAATTTCATACATCCATCCAAAGATTACATAATTTCATCAAACATCAAAGGGGTATTTATAATTTTTCAAACAACGAGAGAGTATTCGTAATTATGACAAACTTTAGAAAAAGTCGTTGTAATTTACCATGTTTCTTATTCTGTATTATATTATTTTGATTATTCAATGTTATATTGGTTCTGTAGAACTGTAAATAATGGAATTTGAATTAAACACATTATTGTTTAAATTGTTTTAATTGATATTGAGTTTGAAAAATTATATTTGAATTCAATTTAATTATTATTCTAATTGAACTCAAACCAATTTTAATTGGATCAAATAAGACTCGAGCCTAGACAAACTTTAATTAAATCAAATATAAATCAAGCTCAAACAAACTTTAATTGAATTTATTATAAATCGAGCTTTGAATAATTAATCATTTTTAAATATATTTTTACTATTTTTGCTAATCGAATCTTGCTAAGTCGAATTTGAAAGCTTATCGAACAGAATTTTCAGCCTTATGGGTCCGTAATATCTTTTCGAATAAAAATGAACTAATCATTCATCATGGAAACAAAGAAAGAAAGACAGTACACTGTGGGAAGAGGAGTGATGCTTTCTGTCGTTTTTTCCACAATTATAAAAGTCAATTGAGGAAACATGTATAGGCAATCAAATAGCTAACAACAAGACATTCATCGTTCGGGCAATCAAAGTCACTGGCGTTGAAGAGCGTACACGACGACAGACGCTTGCAGCTCCCGATCCACTTTGAAGTGAGCATGAAAGAATCTTTGTACCTGTGAGTTACAACTTCAGCTTGTCAGAGCAGAGACATACGATTCACCACAAAGGTTAGGCAAAAGGATCATTGTTTGCAAGAATAAAAAAGATGAGAGAATAGAACTGATCAGACAAGGACCTCGGAGTAATGGTGCGATACTAGGAACTCCTTTAATGGCTTTTCTTGTGAATCAAATAGCACAATGTGGCTAGGTTGAGCCCAGTTCCTTGCCAACTTTATTGCAAAACCAAGAGGGTCGTTTAGAAATTGGTCAGATTCGTCGATGATTCCTTTCTCTTCGCTGTTCATACAAATTTAAACGGAGTGTTAAGCATCAAATACTCTGCAAATCCTACAATAATGTAGAGGATTGTTACGCTGATTAGTCCCTGAAGTGTAAGCATATTACGAAAGGAGTCCTCAATTTTAAAACACTACCCTATACATCCAACGGTCATGTTTTAGAAACATTATAGACTCCCATCTGAATACTGAATGAGATGGAATCTGTGATGTAAAATAGGGTAAATTACAATTTGTTATCCAAACTATGTCCGTTTTTATACTGTCTTTAACTTTTTTTTGGTGACAACTATGCTGAATTTTCACTTTGCCAGATATGACTGTTTACGGATCGATTTTTCTGCCGGAAAAATCACATGCAATGAATATGAAAGATATCATTACATTTCCCTTAAAAATCACATGTTCACTGATATGTTTTTCCAGCAGAAAAATCATATAGAAAATGGACATATATGGCAAACTGCAAATGTCACAAAATTGACATGGTACATTGACGCATAAAAAAAAAAAAGTTTAAATGGCAAAGTGTAAAAATAGGCACATTCGGATGACAAAATGTAATTTACCCGTAAAAATAACAGCAGGGGCTGTCGGTGTACTTTCTGTAAATGCTCAAACCTCAGAGGACAACCATGTAATGATAGCATGAAATATAGTAATGTGTTTAAGATGCTTGACGTCACCTGGGTGTACAGTCCAAGAAACGCATGGGGATGTTGTGATGAAGAGTTGAGTAGTAAGGTGTGGCATGGCAAGGCGTCAAGAAGAGGATACTCTTTACTTTATTCTCACGAGCCTCGTTGGAGAGATAGTGCATGACATCCTCCGTTCCTCTCTGTGAAGCAAAGTACCACGTGAAAACGACAAAGAAGGAAATATACATACAACTGCCACCTGCTGGTAGATTTTGATAATACATTTCAACTAAAACAACTGAAACAAATATATAGCATGAATATACATCCATGGCTGCACATTTATGGTACAGAGAGCAAATATTCAGAAGACCGTCACTGAGAAACAAATGATACAAAAATAATCATTAACTCAGTAGGCTCAAATCTAGTCATAAAGCTTAAAAAATTTGGACGTAACCGTAATCAAATCTTAAACATTTAATATCCTGTCTTCTGACTTCAAATTTCAGATTATTGAACACAGAGAAAATTTATCGTCGTATTTTGTAGTGATTAAATCAAGCAATTTAAGGGATTCATGCAAAATGGGACAATGAACTACAGCAGCTATATACCTGATGAATCATACTCATATATATCGCCATTGGGAAATTAGTGACAAGCAGGAAGAAGACGGCCAATTGCAGCTTCAGGGAGCGCTTTTTATGAGAGCTTGAGCTTTCTTTCACTTTCCTCTTTGACAGTTCACATTTTCCTAGGTTGGCTAATGAATATCCGGAAAACAACAATGCTACTGGAAGCACAGGAAGAACAAACCTGATATTTGGATTCTGAAGATAATGAGAAGAATTAACCATTGAATTACTAATGGTGCTCTCGTTCTGTTAATTTAAGAGATAATTAGGCATGCTTCATATTTAGGCATATTATAAAGAAACCCCTCAGTACTTAAAAATTAGACTGCACCCCCAGCCATTTTTCGCATTTCAAGTCCCCCAGAAGACGGAATAGTCAGCGGGAAATCCACAACATAAAATATGAGTGTAGGGGGTGCTAGCGCAACTATTTAAAGATCAAGGAGTTCTGCTCTAATATGCCCAAATCTCAGGGTGTTTATGGAATTATCCCTAAATTTGACAAAGTACCTGAATTCTTTGTGGCCAAGAAGACTATAAGTTCCCAAAACCCATACAATTAGTCCAGGAAGCTTCCACTCTTTAGACATAACAACACCAGCAACTGAGAATGGTAGATATGTAAAGAGCATGACAGTAAATCCTTGTGTGATATACCAGTGCCATGGATGAGTTCCATAATAATCTCCACCAGAAGAGAAGAAATTGAACTTTAGAAAGTTAATCGGAACTATAACCCATGATCCATATAATTGACGATCCAATAAAAAAGTGACTCCAAGCACGAGGCCCCTGATATATACATAAGAGTGCAAAATAAGTATATTTGACTTCATAATATTTTTTAATCAAGAAGTAGAACATAAGCAGGCCTTTAATAGTGATCTATACAGAAAAATGAAAGCTAAAATACAGGACAGATAACAAAAATTCCACATGATCTATAAGTTGGTCTAACATAAATATCATCATCCTCCTCTGGTCCTTCAAAGAGACAATAATAAAGGGATGAAAAATCTGTTAATTGCTAAAGTTGGATGTCAAAGAGAAACTAGGCTCTAACCCTTCACTCTGGAGAGAAAACATGAAAGCAATAAATTTATTTCATATTTGGTTCAAAATATTCCAAATAACATACTTTCATATCATTTCAAGATATTCAAAGTCAATAAGGAAAAACATAATCTTCGGTAGTTAATACTTTGAAGGCTATTGTCATTAATCTAGACATCCAACATATAATAACATTAAGGAACTCACTGAGATAATAATAATAGCTGCACAGTCAACAGATCACTGTATGTTACTTCTAATTGATAACAGTCACATATATCTTTAAAGTTTTCAATCTTTGGCTTTAGTTCTAGAAGAACTCGGAGGATAATCTGAAGACTAATGTGGGATCATACAATTAAGTGAAACAGAAAATGAGTGAACTGATGTCAGAGCAAGGCATCTAAGAAGCCACTTGTTGAAAGAGAATAAAAGCTTTTGCCATAGATGAGTTAACTTAAAGCCAAGATAAATGAAATAAGGGAAAAGAAGCAGAGGATACAAAGGAAATCACATACTGACCCAATTGGTATCACCTCAAGAAGGACAAACTTTAGCTTATCACGTGTCATAAGCAACTCGAGAAAGCCAACATAAACCCAAGTGATAGCACTTGTTGGCCGAATAGCACATGCTATCGCCGCTAAGACCAAGGCACACTTTCTTGAACCACATGGACCTGCTCCAGACGATGTTCGCAAGCAGGGCCAGTAGTATAAACTCACGAGTGTGAGAACTGTCTCTAAACAATTAGATAAAGTGCGAGGGATGCAGAAAAACATGAACCAGTTTGTAAGCTGTGCAAGAAGCTTTCAAAAGGTTAAGTACAACGAATATATCAATTAAATTCACCAAACAGAGATAGAGGTTGGAACCAAAGCTATCAATAGAAAAATCAGAAGACAGTAAACTAAAACAAAGTGGGAACGACAAAGATAAAAGCAAGGGGAAATATAGCAGTGCGAGGATACAGCCCAAGTAGCAACATTGTCACCAAACAAGGCCTGAGAAAACTTGTAGAGGTACAGATCACCAACAGCAGCAAATATGGACTGCACCAACCGAGGAGCCCTTACCTGTGCAAGGCGGCAATGTTCAGCACACATCATAAGTGGGAAAATTGCTATACAAACGAAACAGAATGTAAAATTCACATAGAATTATTCGAAAAAAGCTCAACAATGCTTCACGAGGCTCAATCTAAGGTTCAATACTAGTATGATTTGATAATTTAGGACACATGGTTCCACATTGCAGAACAATTTGCATCAGATTCAAATTCTGTACAATGTCATCAAAAAACAATGACACCAGAAATTTTATTGGCATTGTCAAAATAAGACAAGAAACGCAAGTACCATGAACCAAGGGGAATCAAGACGGAGAAAGGCGAGAGCTTTGTAAAGAGCAGCAAATAGAACTGGATGCAAGTAACTCCTTATACCCTTCTTCCATTCCCACGTCAAATGTCCATACCTAGCATTTTTTTTTTTCAATTTCAATCACAAAAAGAATCAAACAACCAAAGACCCACCAAACAAGATTCTGAAAAATAGTCGATTCACATTCTCGCTTACCCGAAAGCAATGCGATGTGCTACTTCAAGAGCTTGCCAGTGTTCGTCCGGGTTGAAGTATGTCTGCACCAGCAATGAATTGATTATTCGTGTAACCAAACAAATCGAAAAGACTTTGTATGTAGCTGAGGAAGAAGTATTCTTCTGAGGGTTTCTGGAGGTGAATTTCTTGTTGCTGTCATCAATGGCAGGCGATATGATTACAGGGTTTTTCCTTTGTCTCATTTTTTCCTTCCTTTCTCCGAATAATTGGATTATGAGTTGGGAGGATTATGAACTGGGCTCGTCTTGAAACTTTTAACCTTTTACTTGCCCTTTGTTCAAGTTGACTAAAGTGAAAGGAGATAAAAAAAATAGGGGGCTGAATTGCATACTATGCCTATGTGTTTTCTTAAATTAGTCAAAAAGTATTTTGTATTTTAAAAATAAATAAAAAATCTCTTGTAATTTTTAAAATTCAGCAAAAAACTCCATTCCATTAGGTTCTAACGGAAGGTGAGATGCACCCGCTGGTAGTGAAAGTGGGCATGATTTTTAATAATTTTTTACTTTTTTGTTGCCAAATGACAAAAATACCCCTATATAGTGTTTAGAATTACTATGATGAAATATACTTGTTTTAATCTTATTTTTAATGATTCTTTTTTATTTTTTCATCCCTCTTAAGTAATAAATAATTTTATTCTTAAATATATATTTAAATATCAAAACACAAAAAGAAATATATTTTTATAAATTTATAATTTAAATTAAGAAAATTAAATTAATATCACAATACAAAATATAATACATTAAGTTCATTTTTAAAGATTTAAATATTTATCAATGTAAATGTTAATGGAAAAACAACAATATTTTTTAATTAATTTAAATTAATTTTAAATTATAAATTTTTTTAATAAATAATTTAAATTTTGCTAGTATATGTATTTATAATGAAAATTTTAATATTTTATTTTACTATTTTTAAAATTTAAAAATTTAAATAAATTTTTTATTATTTTTAAATTTTGCTATTTACATAAATTTATTTTTAAATTTTGCTAGTTACTTAAATTTATTTTTAATTTCTTAAATATTAAAAAAAAAAAAGTTGGGCGACGGTCATGTTGCTGTCGCCCAAAGCTCCCTGGGCGACCTCCGCGAACGGCAGTCGCCTAGGTTGGGGTCGCCCCCCCCCCCCCGCCTTGCAACGTCGTCGTCGCCATCGCTTTCTCGACGTTGGGCGGTGACATCACCTCCTCTGCCTTGGGCGGCATGAGAGGGTTGGGGTGGGCGGCGGGTGGAGGGGGCTTGGAGGCGGGGTGGGGACGGGCGATTGGTGGAGGGGGGCACCTGGTGGGGGGTGGTGCGGTTAATTTTGCTCTTTTGTTTTTTATTTTTATAAATAATAACTTATATTTTATAATTTATTAAAATTAATTATTGTATGTATAAATATATATAAATAAAAAATATATTTAAATTATATAAGATCTGGATCATTCATTTTTTATATTCAAAGATCAAAGGTTGTTATAACAAGGGTATAACGGTCAATTCAGCAAAAATTTAACGCCGTTAGGGCTAACATAATGGAATGGGAGAATATGCAATATTTTTTAAAACACAGGGGGTTTTATGCAATTTACCAAAATTGGGGTTATAATTGCATAAAACCCATGTGTTATGTTTAATTTGCTGAAAGACACACTAGATTAGACAAAGTAGCAAAAACAGTCCTTGTGTTAAGTGATATCTAAACTAATTATAAAAGGAAAAGGTCTTTTATATCTAAAAAAGAAGTTATTTATGACTTTTTACGTAATTCATTCACTATTTTACTTGTACAAAAGGAATTAATTAATTTGTAAAGGAAAAATGAAAATTTAACAATTTTCATACTAATTTTGTTTTTGAAAGGAAAATCAGTTTATTCAATTGTACAAGCTTCAACCTAAAAAATGTCTAACAATGATGGAGGGTCACAAACTCTCGATATTAGTATGAGCCTAATGTGCAAGTGTGTGGACAACCAAATTGACTGGCCTCTTAACAAAACAAAAGAGATAAAGTTGAGCCTTTGACGCAATTCTCTTATGTCGTAGATTAATGGCTCAATCGTGGAAAAACCATTAACTGGCTCGCGGAGATTTTGAATGATATTGAGGCAATCTCTTTCCAGCACCACACAACTCCTCTGATATTGGCAGCAAAGGTCAATTGCAAGCCTGGTCGCCAGCGCCTCATCATGCTCAACATCTTTGACACCGTACATACATTGCATTTTCCAAGCCAAGCATCTATCGGCAGAGTCTCGGGCAATAGTTCCAGCACCTGCACCTTCAAGTTTAGAATGTACAATCAAAGTTGATTTTTACCATGATTCCAGTTGGAGATTGCCATCGGGCTATTGCTGCGGAGTTGGCAGTCGTCTTCCCAATTGACTAATACCTAAAATCCTGAAGAGAGTTACGAGTGAACTTTACTGAATCTATGGGACAATGGTTGATATTTTTCATGACAAACTTGTTTCGCCAGCTCCACAAAGCCCAACAAGCCATGAGCAAGAGTTCAAACTTCTCATTTTCCAGCGTTCGTCAAGATCTCCTCAACCATTCCTATGAACCCACAGTAAATAGGAATAATACTTGCCACGAAATGTTTGAAATGGTCCAAGCTTGTCGAGCAAAGGGACAATCAAGGAATACATGGTTGAAGTCCTCTCCCCCCCCCCCCCCCACCAACAAGTTAAGAAAGCCAGATCCACTCTACACTATTGCTTGTCCAAGTTTACCGCAATGGGTACCTCACAAACCTCCATGCAAACATCTTCATTTTATTTAGAAGCTTCACACTCCGAATGAAGTTCCATTCTATACAACACTGCTATCTTGATTCGCATCTCTTTCCCGACCAAGGTGACGCGCAACTCTATAGGCTAATCTGATTAAAAATTGCATGTTTTCTAAAAATGCCACACCAAGTGAACTTCCATGCCAAACCTACTGATCGAGATAGACAAAATCAGGTCTATGTCATCTTTGCAAAAAGTCTCGTTCATGTGAACCTGATTCCAGCTTCGAGTTGGACCATGAATGAAGTCAAAGACTCTCGTATCTAGCGAGCGGGTGCCAATTGGTGTAGTTGGATAGAATGTGGACGACCTCAATAGCAAATGGTCACCATATACTCTTATCTGGTTGCCTGCCCCCCTCTCCAGCGAATGCCTACTTCAAGAACTTCCTTCACTACAAAAATGATGCTCTAAATAAGAGATGTATTGGAGCCTCGCTTAGCTTGTAGGAAATTATAATGTGGAAAGTATCTTGCTTTGAGTATAAGGCTCGACAAGAAGTTTGGATATTTTATAATCCGCCAACCTTGCTTAGCTAAATGGATGAGATTGAATGCACGGAGGTCCATGAAAGCCAAGTCCTCTATTTCGTTTACTATCTCAAATCTTTGCCGATGAAACCCAATGTATGTTCTTGCTATTGGGACTATTCCAAAATACATTAGCCAAAATGCTTTCAGTTCCTCTTAGTAAATTATCCGAAAGTTTAAAATAACTCATGCTATAGGAAGGGATAGCTTGTAGAATTAATTTTATAAGCACTTCCTTACCTGCTAAGAAGCTGCCATACTTGACTCCTAATGTTGCTAGAAACGTCTATCTTGTTGCATCCCATGACGTAAGGTAAAACAAGATATTTCTCATGGGATGTGTTGATGAGAATGGTTAACAAATCAACTAGTGTTGCTCGGTCTCCATGTGGTGTTGCAATAGCTAAACACTAAGGATGACTTCTAGAGATTGATCAATTGGCCTGAAGCACGTCCACACATATCCAAAAACAGGTAGACTCATCACATGACCTCCTTCATTGCCAGACAAAATATCAATGTATCGTCGATGAAATGGAGATGTGAAACACTAGGAACATTCCTAGCCAGTAGCACTCCATGAATAGACCCCACTTCGGCAACTTGAAATAAACAGCTTAATGCCTCTGCACAAATTATGAAGAACTAATAGGAAAAAGGGTCTTTGCACACATTGTCAGTGATTAATCTCCTGGGTATGAATGCAGATTGTGATATGATGGAAGGGAGAATTTATTTTAACCTATTCGCTATTATTTTCATAGCAAGCTTGAAAACAACATTGCATATGCTAATGGGATGAAAGTTAGAGACCATTTCTGGTTTCATGCACTTAGGAATCAAATTATGTGTATAAAATTGAGAGAAGATGGAATATCACAATGACTAAGTACATTAAATGATGCATTTCAGAGTAGCATTTTAATCAATGTGCCAAAAGCGTTAATAGATTAAGGGGCACATACTATCAGGGCCAGGGTATTTAAATGAAAATATTTTAGAAAGGGAATGTTTTACCTTGTCTGTTGTGTACTCAAGTAGTCTTCTATGCATCTCCTCCAAAACCCGCGTAGGCACCACGCCAATCACTTCTCCAAACTCATCATCCGTAAGCTCAGCAAAGGCATAAATGATTGCGGAATGATGTTGAATTATTTCGTGAACTGTCTCCCTCGAGTCACACCATTCTTTGGACTCATCTTTTAATCTCTCAATCTGATTTTTTTTTTTTTTTTTATGATGAGAAGCTTTAGCATGAAAAATTATTGTGTTCTTGTCACCTTCTGCCAACCACTTGGTCTTCTCTCATTGTTTCCATTTGAGTTCCTCCACTACAAGCAATTTATTAAGTTCAAAATTCAAACAGCTTTCCTATGATTTTGAAGCCGCTAAGCTTCTTAATTTCTTTTTTCAGCTTTAGGATATATTTTTTGCATGCTGCCAAACTTCAATTTACTCCAGCCTATTAACCCCATTTTGTAGCCCTCCATAAAAGAAATTATCCCGATACATCATTCGAGTTATTCTTATGTCTGATTCCGGCTGATTGGATTGATGATTCATCAACGGACACAGGCTAATTCAAGCGGCTTAGAAGCATCAAGGGAAAAACTGGGTGAAAGTATCCCAGGTTAGTGTGCAGATAGAGGACTTCTTTCACAAGGGGGAGCGTACCAACCAAAACAAAAACAATCAGACAAGACGAAAATCGTGAGATGAGCCTCAAGCCCCAAAGGAAGGGCACTCACAAAAGATAAAGGGTAAATTACATCTACCTCCCCTGAGGTTTGGCATAATTACAAATACTCCCTCGTTGTTTGAAAAATTACAAATACCCCCTAATTTTAACGACCGTCTAACAATTACCCCAATCTATGCATTTTTTATAGTGAACTGACCAAAATACCCTTATGAATTAAAATTTATAATTCTATTTATTTTTTTAAAAAAAATATTTTTTATCGACTAAGGCGATAATTTTTTTTTATAATTTTTTAAATATTTTTCATCCATCCCATTCAATATTTTTATAAGATTTTAATTTTTTTAAAAAAAAATAAAAAAATACTGTAAGGGCAAAGTTGACATTTCTATGCATCAATCCAAGGATTTCATAATTTTATCAAACATTAGGGGGGTATTTGTAATTTTTCAAACAACGAGTGGGTATTTGTAATTATGCCAAACCTCAGGGGAGGTAGATGTAATTTACCCTAAAGTAATTGTTTGAGCCAAAATTATCTTTTATTCTCAAGCTATTGAAAAGGCTTCTTCATAGTCTGTGGATTTCAACCAAAGGGTCTCAAAACGAATCAGTTTGAGGGTTTGGCGATTCTCAATTTGGACATAGCTGAAGCGTCTGAAAATCACAGGTACAAGGTCTAAATAAATTCTATCAAGATGCATAATAAGTGGTTCTGACCATTTGTGAATCCATCCATAATTTGCATAGGCTCGGTCAAACTGCTTCCTAATTGTAAATGGTGTTTCCTTGTTGTTAGACTAAGTGAACAAGTCTCCCCCAAGATCCACTCTACACAGATTTTATTATTCTAAGATTGTCCAGAATATACGAATTTGCCCTAATGGCATCAATAAGGATACTTCTTTGTCCGCGTCTGTGTTAATAGAGTTAAAATATTTGATACAAAGCCACAGTAAATTCATTTCAGTATTAAGCCTTCATAGTAAGTCCTATGGTTCATGTTGTTTGTTTGCTTCTGGTTCGTCGTAAAAGCCCGTGATGCATCAGTATTCATCTTCATCCTCTAGCTGAACTCTTACATCAATTTGATTGTGGGAAAACTAGTCAAGTCAATGAAGACCTTCTAGTCCCATAAGAGTGCACACCATTCTTTCCTCTAACGTTAATCAAAACTCCATTCATACTACACATACTTTTTATTCGATCAATACGTTGTCTCTAATAAGAAGACCATTGAGGGGTTAAGCTTCCGAACAAACTCTTTGAGATAGTTTATTATCCAAGTACCCCCATGCCTTTGCAATTCCAATTGAGACAACTCATTGGTTCTGACAGGACTGCTCAGTAATCACCGTCGATATTTGATCAAGGTCCTCAGAATATGAAGAAATAACAACTATCTTTTTTCCTAGTCGGGTCTCGTTAGGCTCGTGAAGAAAGAGTGTAAGAGGAAGTTTATATTTGCAAGGAGTAGAGTTTGTGGTTATATGGTTCAATTTACATCTCCCACGTTGGCTGGAGGTGGTTTTTGTTTTTTAGGGTAGGCTATAGCCGACCGAGGTTAAAAAGCTTTGGGATGAGATTGGGACGTCAACCAAGTTGAATTTCAAGTAAAGATCAATGCGATTAGATTCAAATGCAATGTGTTCGGATGAATGGATGGTGCAGTCAATTAAATTCATATGGGGGTTAGTGTTTTCTCCATTCATACATGCATGTTTGGTGATAGGTTGGTGAGGTTTTTCAGACTAAGGATAAGGGTGACATGTAGGGGGTTGGGGTTAGTTATTTCATTTAGTGGGTTCAAAAGTTTCAAAGGGATGAGAACCATGTTAGGTATGGTTGAATGTAAGAGGTTGGTGCTTTGGTCTTTATAAGGGAAAGCATCAATCAAGCCCTACTTGCAACCATTATTTTTAGCAAGAGGCTCCATAATAGGAAGGTTTCCTTTTGGCTTTGAATAATAGGCTACACCATCACTCTCAGTAGCTAAATTATGGAGTGAATCTCATTCTCCTGTATCATTACCAAAATTATTCCTCTCAAAATCCCCGAAGACCTATGATTCGCGCATCTGTTTGTAGCAAAAATTAGGCAGATATTTGTACATGAATGATACCATTAGTTCATCGACATGAAGAGATTTCAGACGAAGCGCCTTTTTCAGTGGTTTGGTGGTGTTGAGACAAACCCTCATCTTCATAGCAGTCGTGTACTTGTAACCATTCTTGTGTAGTTCGATATCCTCAAAACAGAACGATTTTTTTTTCAATGATGCTATGTTATTTCCCGGGTTTACTGGTTGAGTGGGAAACCATGACATGGGTTGTCAACGGACAACAATCTAAGAAAATATTTTTTGGATTACCTCCACTCCCCACCAATTCGATAATCAATAAGTTGTTGTCAAAAATCCATGGGCGACCCATAAGAACATGTTGCTTATCCAGTTTATGGTTGAACTTTATACAGAACCATTCCACCGATACCTTACTATAGTTCAATAATACTTTATAAAAAACATCATTGAGTTTGCCAGAAGGTTTTGTGTGTGTGTGTAATCATGCCTTATTTCGTTGTTTTTGGATTTTCTAGCAATGTTCTTTTAATCGGTCATTATTGTGTTGTTCTTCTTAATTCATCTACTATACTATTTTTTTTAAGTATTTTATTTCTTTAGTTAGTAATTTCACGCGATTGAGAAGTTTCTTATTTGGTTTCTTTCTCAACTCCAACAGAAGGAACTTAGAGAAATAGTTATACTCCAATCACATGACGAGCAACTCATAGCTTATCGACGAAATAGATACCAAAGAATTCAATTGAAAGAAACTAAAAATTTTCTAGAGTTAATTTAGAAATTGAATACTGCAGGTTCTGTACATATTTTTATTTGTTTTCATTACATAAAATGCAATTATTTTGTTGTTATCTTTACTTTCTCTATTGCTTCTGTTCTACATGCTTGGTCTTAGATTTAAGGTAGAAAAATGTCAATATTTTTTTGTCCATTTGTTTTGAAAGAAAATGCTATGAAAATGTCAATTTGGTGTTTGTGTCTACTTTATTTATTTTTAAAAATATCCGATTATGTTGATAAAGTATCTAAAAGTTTATTTACAAAGTCCTAAATTTTCTCCCTTAATCCGTTGATTTGTAAACGATACTTAAAAGTGGATATTTTTTTGTTGGTATATTGGATGCTTTTGGAGAGAAATGGGGTTGCCTTTTTTTTTCCTTTGTTTGGGTTTAAAAAACAGAAATCATACGATTTTTTATTTACCTTCCTTCTCTATTAATTCATGTGCTCGCGCGTATTTGTTTTCGTTGGTAGTAATCAATTATTTACTTTTAAGGAACAAAAGTTCTACCTAATTATTTACTATTGCATTGCATGATATTGCTGATGCAAATACGTTTGATTGTCAAGTTATTTAATTTTTTTTATATAAAATTCCACATAAGTATTAACGTTTTGCACGATTAATAAATACAATTATTCTCATTATACTCTTTTTGTTTTGGAATTCATCTATGAATAAAAGTACTATTTTTTCTTTTGAGATATAAATTATGGAGGTTTTTATAATTAGGATGTTTAAGCACCAAAACCAAAAGAAGTGATATGCATATATATATATATATATATATATATATATTATATATATATATATATATATATATATATGTGTATATATTTATTTATTTTCTATTTTTTTTTTAACTTTTGTGTTTTTATATTGAATAATATATATATTTGTTTTAATTGTTTACTAATATATATTTTATCCTACGTACTTGAATCTTTAATTTAATTACTAAAATTTTTATATTACGAGTTATTAATTAATCTTGTATTCCAATTATTGTGATATTTTTAGATATTACTTCATATGTGTAATTTAGAATAATATTGATGAGATTCTGCTTTTACACATTATTATATTATTTAACATGTTGCCTTTTGTATGCATGTGGTCCTTGTTTGACCTAAAGAAAAACTGGTCTCCTTTTTGTACCATATGAGCATGTGCAATTTAACCACCACCCCCCTCTCAATATTTAATGTTTTGCTTCTGTATGTTTTTATTTGTATTTATGTATGATGATATTTCAACTGCAGAGTTTTAAATACCATGATGTAGAATTGTGGTATGGAGATAGATTTGCTAAAATTGATAGAATGAGATGCATTGGATGCTGGGAATAGGTGTTTGAAAAAATTCGTATAGATTTTCCAAGTCGATGTGAGTTGGATTTAATGTATGAAAAGTGTGGGGGAAAGAAGTTTTAATATGAACTTCTATTATAAAACATCAGCTAATCCATTAGATACAGGTTTGAGGATGATAAAAAATGATCGTAACTTGTGTTCGGTAGATTTGCAAAATATATGTAGAGGGTTAGATGTTGTGGTTCAAATCGATGTAATATAGGAGGAAGGAGAACCAATTTAAATCATAAATACCCAAGGGAATATAATTACTAATGAAAATGAGGAGGAAATGAGTTATTTATTAGATTGGATTAACTTTAATGAATTTGAGGAAGAGGGAGATGAGGGTATGAACGATGTTAGGGTGACAGGTGAAGAGGGTGAAAAAAGAGAATTGGATGATGAGGGTGAAAAAAATGTAAGTGATGGGGGTGATGAATGAGGGTGAAAACACAATGATGGGTGAAGGGGTAAAAAGACTATGGGTGATAAAAAAAAGGGAAAGAAGGTGATCATGAATAATGACAGTTTAGAATCCTCATCAAAGTTTGATGACTCTTCTGATAAAGACTATAAGCAACCAAATGAGGTTGAAAAAATTAAATCTGAATCAAACAACGTAATGTTGAAAACCTAGAGGGGTTGAGTGATGATTATTTTTCTAACAAGAATCCAACAAAAATACAGTTAATGAAAAAATTAAAAAAATTTAGAAAAGAAATGGGGCAGTTTAAGGAAGTTAATGGTGAAGAAGTTGAGTTGAATAAGGATGAATGGTTCAGTGATGAGGCGAATGAAGAAGAGATTGGTCTTGTTGAAAATTCAAATGAGGATTTCTCAAAACATCTTATGCATAAAGAGTCTAACTCCAAAATAGTTGACTTGGTGGTTGGGATGAAATTTGCAAATTGCAAAGATTTAGGTATTGAGGGATTGGTGTCTGAGGAATGGATTTGATATTGAATTTGTAAGAAATGTAACCAAAAAAATAACTATGGGATGTGATTAAAGAATAGATGTCTCCCTAATAATGAATGGGTTGATTTTCCGAATCGAGACAATTAAAGGGAAACACATTTACCAAAAAACTTATAACATCAACTTGGCCAAGAAGACCAAAAATACAATAAAGGATAATCCCAACATCCATGTTGAACAACTGGAAAAACACTATTAAAAATAAATGTAAGGTTAACGTACATAGAGCCAAAGTGGTGAGGCCCAAAAGGTGAACATTAAATTAATTAGGGAGGTTGATACACATCAAAATGGCTTTGGGATTATTCTGAGATTTTGAGGAGGTACAATCCTAAGAATAATGTTATCCTTAAGAGGGTTTAGGGTTCAAATCCACTGTTTTGAAAAACTTTATGTCGGTAGCATTCAATGAAAAAAGGATTTTTAGATAGGTGTAAGCTAATGATTGGGTTAGAAAGCCTGCAAAAAAACCACCACATCCAGTCCAAAAGTTACAAGGTTTTGCGTTTGCTTGTTTATTGATTTTCTGCAATTTACATTTTCTTAATGTGAGTTCATAAAACATGTTTGCTATTTGCAGGGACCTCTTACTCATGATGAAACGCCTCTTGCAATCTAAGATGCTTCTCCATCAAGTCAAAATGATGCTTTGGGATCTTAACCAAGGGTTGGTGTAAGGATGCCCACAAATAACAATGCAACTTCTAATATAAGTTAATATGAATCACATATAAAATCGTTTCATTTAAAATGCTTTTAATGCATCTTGTATTTTTCCTTTACTATAGGAACATGTAGGCTATTCAGAGGAAGGAGTGTCGCCTTCTTGGGGAAGAGGCAAAAATGTGGCCATTCATCAATACCAATTGTTGCATCAAATACACCAGCAACTACGATAATGTCACTCCAGTTGCACCTACCGACACCAAAAAATGGACCAAAGAGCCAACTATTTCTGAATTGCTTGAAAATATTAGGAAGAATTCCAAAGAATGGGATGGAAATCATAAGAAGAGCATGTTGCTTGTTTTCTGAAAAACTGAATTTTTGTAGTAAACTTATTTTCATCCAAAGTACAAGAACCAAAACAAACAAAACACTGCTAACACCTATTCAAAAACTATCAAATTTTCTTTACTTTTCTTTACTTTTCTTTATTGTTATCAGACACTTAACATCCTCTAACTTTAGAACATTTGGAAACCACACTTATCCATATCCATAGCTTCTTCCTCTTTTTCTTCCTCCGGTAATCCAGGATAGGATGGATTAGTATAGTAAAACCTACATGAGAAATTGACAGGAATTCCACTTGGCACCCATGATGCTCTTTCTTGCTCTACCCAACCAAAAAGATTACAAATTTACAATCTACAACAATAGTATAATTTACCTTTGGAAGGTTGTTTTTTGTAGATTCAACCACATGAATTTCATCTTGAAAAATTTGCAAGCACATAAAGGATTTGATCGAAACCCTCAGATTAAGCACTTGTTTAATATGTTTGAATTTTACCTTCCTCATCGATGCAGTAGACATATATTGGATTTTTTTTTAAAAAAAAAAAAAGAATTGGGAAGCATCACCTAGCCGAGCAAGAGAAGATCTCAATTCCCAAATTTGAAGAGAAGGTATATATGTCTTTACATAGGCCAAAAAAGCTCCCAAAGTCGCACAATATACACATCCAGACCACCTTCGGATGGAGGGGGTGCATCATTTTTATAACGATAAGGGTTTTTTTTTCACATTATTTTTTCATGGGGGCATTTAACCCCCATTTTCACGTCTATACCTAAAAAGTTGTTGTCTCTTTGTAAGATCATATGAAATTACACTTAATACCCTTTTTTAGAAGTCTCCATTTATTAATGTACTCCTTTCTTTGGGTTTTGACGAAAAATATTGACCTAAATAAAAAAAAAAACATAAACTTTTAATTTTATGGCTAATTCAATATTTCGTATAAATTATTGACAATGGAACTAGTACCCATAGCTATTTTTTATCTCTCGACATTTCAAAATTAATATTTTATTACAATTACACTATTTTGACTTAATATATGGGAAATTCTTACTCGGACTTGGTTCGGCCAACCCTGAACCAATACACCTGCCATGTAATTGGTGTACAATTTAGAAAAAGTGATCAATCATATAATAAGTGAGATACACTTGCTCTATGATTGGATTGGTTCGACCGAATCAAGTTCGGGCAAGAATTTTCCCTTAATATATATTATATTGATCCCCTTATAAGTATAAAATATCATTAAGGTATCTTTGTCCATAAATTATATGAAATCCTAAACGAGGGGTCAAAATTGAAAGTTAGCGTAAATTTTTTTTAAAGTCAACATTTTTCGTCCAAATCCTATACAGTTGTAAACACAAAGTTTTCAGAGGAAGTGCAATTGCAATTTTTTTTTTGAAGTAAAATATTATTTCATATTTTTAGAAAAGATATAAATGTAATCAACTATTTTCTTTTTAGTGATTTACGTAACTGAGATGACACTATGTGTCTATGGTTTAATTATTTGATAATACAAAAAAAATAATAACAAAAATATAATTAGAATAAAATCTATATACAAAATATATTAAGTCATGGATATTTCCCACAATTTGAAGAATTTTTTTTTAAATGCCGAGTTGCATACATCATCCACGACTCAGAGTCATGGATTTCGTCCACGACAAGATACTTCGAAGAAAAAATATAGTAAGTTCAATCAAGGTTAGCCCTTGATAAAGGCCTAGCCATGTTAGCCTTTATGAGCTTAGCTGACGCGAGTGAGCCCAACTTTTTTTATTATTTTTTATATTATTATTATATATTATATTAATATATATATATATATATATATTATATATAATAACTTATTTCGATATACAAAATAATAATTCAATTAAACAAATATATTAATAAACCAATGATAAATAAATTATAATTATTTACATAAAGTGAGACGAAAATATAGATATATTATAATATTTGTAACAACTATTGTAATTCTTTTAATTAATAATTTTTTAACATTGCCTATACTTAAATAATATTTTTAAATTTAAAAATATTATTTATGATCTACAACCTCGCATTGATATATTAATGTAAGTTAATTATCGTTGTTATATTGATGTATTTCTTTTTTACTTTTAAATATTACATATTATTATTATTATCATCATCATATGTTATAATTATTTAATTATAAATTTATGTATTTATTTAATTTAGTTATTATTTTATATATCGAGATAAATTATTATATATAATAATATATCTATACTATTATAGAGAAAGGGGTGTTCTTCTAAAAAATCGCGATTTTCATATCGCTACACCAAAAAATTTATATGCCAATTTTACCCTTAGTACTCATCACCGAATTATTAAAAAAATAAAGAATGTAACTAAAATCTTAAAATAAATTTCTCTTTAATTATTTGAATAACCATTTTAATCTCCTGCATCTTAACCCATGTTCCCACTTCTAAAAACCTCCCCTCTTCCCACTCTCTCTCTCTCCAGACCCACCCACGTCTAAAAACCTCTCTTCTCTCCACTTCTGTCTCACTCTTTCTCACGTTCAAAACCCTCATTTTTCCTAATTTTCTCCCTTTGCATAACTGTTCCAAAATCTCTTTTCAAGAGCACGATAACATACTCAACGACTGTGTGTCTTCAACATCATCTTCATCAAATTTTTGTAAATTTCTGAAGAGAAATTGCCGGGCAACAGAGGAATTCGAGAATTAATTGAACCCTCTTTCTTGGTATGTGAAAACCACAATGTTGCAGTGATTACATCTGTCTGATTAGAAATTTTCTTGAAAAAAATGTGCTCTTTGATGAAATTCGAGAATTAATTAGAACATTACTGAAATGTGATTCTTAAAAAAGATGTGATTCTTAACTTTTGGATTCGATTGGATTTTTCAGCTATGCTTTTTTTTTTTTTAAGAAATCTGTAATCACATTTTTGTCTTGGAATTTGGGTTGTGAGGAGTTGAGTTATTCTTGGTGCAGGAAAATGGGGAGCCATGAGATGAGAAAATATTCATTTGGCAGTGTTCTTAAAAATATCTGCCTAACAATTGCAGGACATTTGATGTTTGAATGTGTTGCTTTGATTTTTTATAAAAACAGAGTTATTGTTCATGGAGTTGACTTTTATCTTACATCCTTGAATTTTCCATTTCTACTGAATATTGCTATGTGGGAGCATAATCATTTGGTAAACAATTTATGACTTGTGTAGGTTCATATAGGATGAGGCAAATATTGAACAATGTCACCACTTCGGTAGATTATGGATGGAATATATGTACAAAAAGCCACTTCTCAAAGTATACGCACTCATTTGCATTATTGTGCGGTTAGGCATATTTTGGTGAATAAGTGTATTTTTCAAATGTCTTTTCAACCATGGGATCTTTAAAACTATATTAGTTTTTGTGGTTTCACTTTAATAGTTTTACTGAGTTTCTGATCTAATAAATGATAAAGTGCAATATATATATATTTTTGGAAAAAGAACGCACTTGTGATTTGGGTTTTAATTAAGGGTAAATTGCATAACACCCCCCTGTTTTTTGGAAAATAGTGCGAAATCCCCATGTGTTATATTTATAGGCAAAAAACCCCCTGTGTTATCTAAAATACAGCAAAATACCCCCCCTCCGTTAGAAACTAACGGAGAGTGAGCCACACTCGCTCCTTATGCAAGTGGTCCTTATTTTTCACTGATTTTAAGGTTTTTTAAGTAGGCAAAATGTCCAATTTACCCCTTTTATTTGGTAATGTGCACATGTTTTAAAATTCAATTTTTAAATTAAAAATTTATATAAATATAAATAAAAATCACATATGATATTATATATTATTAATTAAATTAAATTATTATTTAATTTAAATTATATTTTAATTTTTATTTATAAAATATACTAATTAAATATAAATTAGTATTTATTTAAATAATATTTTATTATTTAAATATACTAATTAAGTTATCAATTTTATTAACTTATATTTATTAAGTATTTATAATTATACATATATATTAATTAAGTAAATATTTATTTATAAAATATACTAATTAAGTTATGATTTTTTTATATTATATAAAATAATTATATTAATATATATTTAAATTAAATATTTAGTATAAATATATTTTGTATCTTCTTCTTCTTCTTCTTCTCCAGCGACGACTCGTCGCCGCCGGAGAAGAAGACTGGGCGACGGAGAACGACTGGACCTCCATCGCCCAGAACCTGGGCATCCCCACGGCGAGGGGGAGGGTTAAAATTTTTTTTTTTTAATAATTAAACAATCTTCGAGGCACCGACGGAGAAGAAGACTACTCCGTCGCCCAGAAACTGCGATTAGGGGCGAAATCGCCCTGGATCTGGGCGACGGTCGCCCCCTGGCGACACGTCGCCCCCTTTTGCGGGGGCGACGTCGCGCCCCTTGCGCAGGAGCGACGGCGACGTCGCCCAGTCTGGGAGGCGACGGCCGTCGCCCTCTTGTGTATATATATGTATATATCTATATATATATTATATTATATATCTTATATCTTATATATTATATATTATATATAATGTACATATAAATATATATATAAATAAAAAGAATATTTAAATTTTTTAAGATCTGGACCGTTCATTTTTTACATACTAAGATCAACGATTGTTATAAAAGGGTATAACGGTCAAGTCAGCCAAAATTTAACGCCGTTAAGGCTTATTTAACGGAAGGGGAGAGTATGCAATATTTTGAAAAATACAGGGGTTTTTTTGCCTATTTTTTTTAACAAAGGGGGTTTTTAGCTAAATTTTGAAAACACAGGGGGTTTTATGCAATTTGTCCTTTAATTAATAATTTTTTAATTTATTTACAAGTTTTATAATTCATGAATTTTTTTTATAGGCTAGAAGCCCATTTAAAAGGTTTAGAATTGAGATATTACGACACAAATAGAGGATGCTCATATAAAAGCTCATCTTTGTATATGCTTTTTTATAGGGTAAATTATATTTTGTCATCCGAACTATGACCGATTTTACACTTTGGCATCTAAATTTTTTTTTTGTCAACTTACCATCTGAACTTTATGAAATTCTACACTTTACCATTTATAACTATTTTTCACCAAGTTTTTTGTTAAAAAAACATCATATGCAATGCATATGTGATATTTAAAGGTCATTTGATGCGATATTTTTCACATATGCACAGCATGTGATGTTTTTTTGATAAAAAAATCATCAAAAAGACGATCATATATGGTAAAGTGCAAATTTCATAAAGTTGAGATGGCAAGTTGACACAAAAAAAGTTTAGATGCCAAAGTGTTAAAACGGGCATAGTTCGGATGACAAAATGTAATTACCATTTTTCATATTATGAGTTCTAATTAGTCTTGTGTTTATTATATATGAGATTTTAGCTTATAATTTGCAGGTAGGCGTGGGCATCCGGGTCGGGTTTTTGGGGTCATGACCCGACCCGGTCGATTTTGGATTATGTGGGTCGGGTAATTCAATTTAAAATTTGAATTCGAATAAACCCAAAACTCAATAAAAATACAACGGGTTGGGTTTCAGGTATGGTAAGGGTACCGAAAACCCGATCGGTTACCCGAACAATCCTACTGGAATTTAAAGAAAACAATATCGTGCTTTTCTCTGCTGCTGCATTTCCTTTTCTACTCCGTCCACTGGCCCTAAGAAAAAGAAGAGAAGCCCTTTTGCCCAAACCCGATTCAGCGAATCAACATCGTTTGTTGCCGACTTGTCGTTCTCCATCATTGTCGGAGATTATCATCGTCGGGAGTCTCTGCATCGATAGTCTTTCATTGAATATTAAGTCTCTCTCTCTCTCTCTCTCTCTCTCTCTCTCTCTCTCTCTCTCTCTATATATATATATATATATATATATATAATATATATATATATACATCTTTCGCTGGAGCCTCGATGCTGAACTTTAAGCCGTTGTTGGAAAAATTGAGGTTGAATTCCTTGAGAAAATCCCTAATACTGAACGTAAGAGAAGTCTGATGTTCCCGCAGTTCCTCCAACTGGTTTGTTTCATTACTTAATAGAAGATACTTTGGATGCTAATGTAGTTTGTTTTATATTATAATGGTTTACTTGTGGGATTTGTAAATTGTAAGAGTAATTCTAGAGGATATTTTTTGAATTTGATAATCCTCAAAGTAATTACAGAATGAACTTGTGCTCAACTTGATCCGTCAATAATTTAAGCACAATCCCAGTGCAGTTTGTATGCTTATAGCATCAGTAGCAAGTCTAGTTGATGAATTTGTAGTAATAGTTGTTAGCTAACCACAATTTGTATATAGCTAACTACAATTCATATAGATTTAATAATGCTAGTGTGGAATCTTGTGATTATATTAAATAATCAAACTTGTACTTACCACTATAAAATTATAGATATGTAAGTACACATATAATAATTGTCAATGATGTGGACTTTTATAATCTTGTTTAAATTTCTTATTGTTTTGTCACTTGACTACATTTTAATTATGCTTTAATATTGTGGATTTTTCATTCTCTAATTAGAATATATTTATCTTTCATTTCAGTTTCAAATGTCAAACTACAATAGAATTGGAAGTCACTCTCAGTTTCAGTCTAACTCCTCATCGAATGCCCAAATCATAAATGTGGATGGATTATAAAATCAGGTTAGTGGTGATCTTCTTGAGAATGTTGAGCATAATTTTGATAATAATATTGATAAGGAGTTGAGGGGTTGGATGAGGAGAAAGATATTCTAGGTGATTCTAAAAAATGAAAAAAGAGGGTAGTGACTTCTAGATCACCGTGGTGGGATTTCACTAAATTTCATTGTGAAAAGGATAATGTCCAAAAGGCTAGGTGTAAATATTGTAGTAGAGAGATCAAAGTTAATCCAAAAGCACATCGAACTAGACCTTTGAAGAATCATTATGAATCCTACAAGAAAAAACCCCAAGCAATCACAAAAAATCAAAATCGATTGTCTTTCCAACCAACTCGCATGGGTGATAGAGATGCCCCTTTGTTAATTGGAGATTTGTGGAAGACGAAACTAGAGAAGCTTTGTGTCACATGTTGGTTGTGGATGAACTTCAAAGTTAGTTGAACATTCTAGATTCAGGCATTTCTTGTCTGTTGCTTGCCCGATATTTGCTATTCCATAAAGAAAAACAATAACAAAAGATATTTTCAATATATATGTGAGTGAAAGAGCAAGATTAAAGTCGTTTATTTTAAAGATCATGCTTAACGGATTTGCACCACTACAGACACTTGGACATCTATTCAAAAAGTCAATTATATGTGTCTCATTGCTCACTTTATTAATGATGATTGGAACTTGCACAAAAAGAATTTGAACTTTTGTCCAATTATCAGGCATAAAAGTGAATAAATAGGTAAAGGTGTGGAAAAATGCTTACCTGATTGTGGTATTGACAGAGTTTTCCCTGTCACTATTGATAATGTGTATTCCAATAATGGGGCTATCATTTATTTGAAAAAGAAGTTTGAAAATTGGGCTAAAAACATTTTAGGTGGGAGATATGTGCACATGAGGTGTATGGCACATATAGTTAACCTTGCTGTGCAGGATGGTTTAAAGGGCAAGAATGAGCATAAAGTTATCTCTCGTATTAAAGGGGCCATCAGGTATATTAGGAATTCTCCAGTTAGGTACAAAAAATTTCAAGAGTGTGTTAAGTTTTGAAAATAAAAAAAAATTGTTATCTCTTGATATACTTGCTAGAGGAAACTCCACATACTTGATGTTGGAGACGGTTATAAGCCTTAAGATCGCATTTAATGCTTATGAAGATATAGATCTTGCCTATAAGACTGATCTTTCGAGATAATTATTTGATGGGATACCGACTGATTATGATTGGGAGAGGACAAAAGTATTGGTGAAATTTTTAAGGCATTTAAACGATCTCACTGTACGCATTTCTGGTGCCTTGTATGTCACGTCTAATCTTGTATTTCGTGAAATATGTGAAGTTGAGTTGCTTCTCAGACATTGGTTAAGTAGTAATGATGTTGAATTAAATGAGATGACAAGAAAGATGAAAGAAAAGTATGACAAATATTAGGGATCAATTGAAAAGATGAATATGATTTTAATTATGTTGTGATTCTTGATCCGCGTCATAAATTGGACCATTGAATTTACTTTTGATATATTGTATGGTGGTACCGACAAAAGTGATGTGATGAAATAACAAGTGAGAGATGGACTTTATGAGTTGTTTCATGATTATAAGTTGATATATGGTCATCATCTTCAAGGAACGCTAGGAAGCCCGGGATCATCATTTAGTAGTGTTTCTTCATCATTTTCCTCTTTAGTAGGACATCTATGCAATATACTGATCATGAGGCGACTCGTACGTTTACCATAGAACAAGAGTTCAATATGTACAAAACAGATAGGAAAGGAGATCGCGTGAAATCATAATTAGAAGAATATCTTGATGAGGATGTTAAAATGGGAAAAATTAACTGAAAAATACAAGAGAAAAATTAATAAAATGGGGGTCTTGAAAAAATAAAATCTCAGCTTTGCCTCGATTTTACAAAAAAAAAGGTACAGATCTTCGATTTCAAATCCCAGATCTATACCGGCATAAATGTCATGCCATATTTGGGATTTGAAATCCCAGATATGGCATATTAAATTATTTTTTTATATTACAACATCAAAATCAAGGTCTCAAATCCCGAGTTTGACTCAAAAAAAAAAAAAAAGAAGTAATTTTTATGTCTGTGATTGACACATGCATGCAGCAATTTATTGGTGTTTGAGACACCAAGCTCTTCTATAATTGTGGCAGAAGGACCACAAGCAGATAGAAAAGCTAT
Source organism: Sesamum angolense (assembly GCA_034509725.1). Taxonomy (NCBI): domain Eukaryota; kingdom Viridiplantae; phylum Streptophyta; class Magnoliopsida; order Lamiales; family Pedaliaceae; genus Sesamum; species Sesamum angolense. The sequence goes on along the minus strand of JACGWL010000011.1, from coordinate 12,755,113 downwards.
TGTACTACGTTGTTGCAAAAAAAAATTTAGCAGTTGAATTCTTTTTTTTTATTGAGATAGAATTATGACTAATTTTGATCCACGTGATAGTAGTATATTGTATGGGCAGCCAACTCATAGATCTGAAGATGTGCTTATAGGTCATGACACAATTTTAAATGTACGGCATGGTGATACTTCTTTGTTCGAGTTCTTTAACTTGTTTCACGCCACATTCGTGTTCTACAAGTGTTGCAGAATATGGGTTTCTTAGGCATTATCCAGTGTGGTCATATTGAAATCGATCAACATCTTATTACTGTTTTAGTGGAAAGATGGAGGGCTGAAACCCATACTTTTCATTTTTTGATTGGTGAGGCGAATGTGACACTTCAAAACATCGTCATCATTTGGGCTCTTCTGATTGAAGACAATTTTATTACTGGAGTAGATACAAAGTGGACTATTACAATGGCAAAATTATTGCCATCAATTTTTGGGGTTCCAACCAGATGAGAGGGCTTTAAAAAATTCGTGAATAAGGCTCCTTGTCTTGCATGACTGGTTGCTAGGTAATACGTGCGATAGTGACAGCCCTTTTGATGAGGTATTGCAGGAGGCACGAGTTTGTGCTTTGTGCATTCCCGGTGGAATATTATGTGTTGAACCTACGGGCAATACTGTTTCGTTTACGATATATGCAAGATATCCACGAAGATGGTGTATCTAACTGGGTGTAGCGGTGTTAGCTTATTTGTACAGGAAATTATGTACAACAACGCAGAGACATAAAGTGAATATAGGTGGGCCATGCAATTGTTATATATTTGGGCATGGTCTCGTATTATAACCATAGCGCCCATTCCCTCCACCAATAACACAGAGTTGATGCCCACCATAATTGATGAAGAAAACATCCTCCCGCATCGACCATATGTTGCACGGTATGCTTAGTTCATTTATAATCATAATAGTAAAATAAAGTTAAAATTATTTAGTTAACTTTTATTTTTTGCTATCTATATTCTTTTAGGTGGTCATATCATATATCCCAAACACATGCAGCTCATATGCCATCCACATTATTAGAAATACATTTGATCGAATGAAACAAAATGAGGTATGTTCAAATGACAAAGTTGATTTCTCATATAAATTGTTGTGTATCGAAATCCCAGATCTGAAAAGTGCTTAATGCACGCATTTCGACGCATGCATGCGTCTAATCATGTCATAATTTTTTTTTTATTTTTTAGTGAGAACCGGGTTTATAATTTTAAAAAAAAAAATTAAAGTGTGCCATATCTGGGATTTCAAATCCCAGATATGACAGGTCTTATTTTTTATAATAAAAAATGCCATATCTGGGATTTGAAATCCCAAATATGGCTTTTGTTTTTTTTTTCTAAAAAATGATGAAACATTGCGAGAACCGAGGCAAAAGCTGGGATTTCAAATCCCAACTTTGTCTATACCTTTAATTTTTTTCAAAACACCATATTTCATTAATTTTTTTTTCTTTCATTTTTCAGTTAATTTTACCGTTGAAATGCATAGAGACAAATTTGACATACTAAATTGGTGGAAAGTAAATACTTAAAGTTTTCATTCTTTCAAAAATGGCTAAGGATGCATTGGCAGTTCCGGTCTCAACTGTTGCTTTAGTAGAATCCGCATTTACTACCGGTGGTCGTGTTCTTGATGCTTTTAGGAGCTCTTTATCTCATAAAATAGTTCAAGCTCTTATTTGTACTCAAGATTGACTTCGAAAATACTCCAAACCAATTAGCATTGAGGAGGATTTGAGTGAACTTGAAGTAAGGTACTTATTTATTTTTTTTCTTGTATTTTGATTATTGTTCAATTCCATGTACTCTATTTATGTATTCTACTTGTCTAACTATTTTCTATTTTATTATATAGTTGACTAAGTTGGGGGTTGATTCAACAATTATTAACATTTAATGGTGCTAACTGCTACTAGTAAATTTTTGACAAGGTACTAGAACCTCATTGTATAGTGTTACATTTCTAATGAATTTGACTTTCTCTAATAGTTCTTCCACTTTGTATGTTTAATGCATGTGAGTTGAGACAGGTTGGAGATGTCATACTTGTTGAGGATGAAAATGTGCTACGAGTTGGTCGTTTATTTGAACTCCATTTTTTTCTTCAAAACAATTGTTAGTTCAGTTCTTGTTTTTTTTTTTTTTTTGAATATATGTATAATTTTCATTATCATACAGCAACACATAGAGGCTTTTTAAAGCCTAAAACATGAAAGTTTTTTGGCAAAATTATGAATGACTTTAATTAGATTTAGTTACATGGATTTACTTTAGTGAATGACTTTAATTTTGGGTATTGAAGACTTGAAGTTACATGGATGATTGCCTTTGCCCACCTCTTTTCATGCAATGAATTCCAAGAGTGGCAGGTACCTGAACCCGATTGTTGGTATCCGATTTACTCGATTTTGGGTTTATTTTTTTACTACCCGACATGTCAGGTACCCACCTCGAAAAACTCGAACCCGACCCGACGCCCACCCCTATTTGCAGGTTGTTTGGAAGATTTCTTTGGAATTTGCAGATTAGACAAGCTTTTCTTTATATTCAAAACGAGAGTGATAATAAACTGGTAGAGATCTATATAAAAGTTTGAAGGATAGAAGGTCCCTCATGGTAATGGATTATATGTGGCATATTGAGATTTGAGATGTTGTACAAGATTATTTCCCAATAATAGTAATGGAAGTGCGTTCTTTTGACTACTTCAATATCTAATGCGGCTGAATATTCCAACTCTAGCGGCGCTGATGTAATATATTCTATAATGGAAAGTTGATTTTTATGTAAAGGAAAGTTATTTTATATTTGTAGAATTTCTCTTTTATTTTTTTTTATAGAATTGAAATAACTAATTTAATAAGGATAAAGGATTTCTCCTTTTTGGATTGCAGGGGCTTCGTGAGCTCTTTGCTGCATATTTCATTGACTATGTGCGCACTTAAAGTAGCCCCTAAGGTTTTAAAGTAGGTGAAAGCAAAATGCTGAGTATCTATTTTTTTTAGGGTAAATTGCATAACACCCCCCTGTGTTTTTATGAAATAGCGTGAAACCCCCCTGTATTATATTTATAGGCAAAAAACCCCCCGTGTTATCTAAAATACAGCAAAAAACCCCTCTCCGTTAGAAATTAACGGAGAGTGTTTGACACTCGCTGATTGCGTGAGTGGGCTTCATTTTTTATCTTTTTTAGAGTTACTCTAGGTGTGCAAATGTCAATTTTACCCCTTTTTTGTCCTTTACATATTTAATAGATTATATACTATCAATGAATTTAAATTATTATTTAATTTAAATATATTTTAATAAATTATATTATTTTATAAAATGTATTAATTAAATTCCAGAACAACTAAAAAATATAAAAAATATAAAAAATTTAAATTCAAATTAAAAACTCATAACACTGAAATATAATATAATAAAATTTAATTTTTAAATTTAAATAATTATATAATATATAAATATAAATACTTATTTCAACTTTTTAAATAATTATATAAATATAAATTAATTGTTTTAATTTTATATTTATTAATTACTTATTTTAATTATGTATAAATTATATATATTAATATATATAATTACATTTTATTATTTTATTTTTATAAAATTAAAATAAAATTTTACTCCCCCCCCAACCGTCGGCCGCCATTGACGGCGGCACCGCCATCGGCCGGGATCTGGGCGAAAATAAAAAATAAATTAAGTTAGTTCAAATTTGGACCATTTATTTTTTTACTAGTAAGATCAAAAGCTGTCATTTTAAGGGTATAACGGACAATTTGATAGAAAATTTAACAGTGTTAACCACAATTAACGGAAGGGGAGAGTGTGCATAATTTTTTCAAAACACGGGGGTTTTTTGCATATATTTTTAACATAGGGGGTTTTTTAGCTAAATTTTAAAAATACAGGGGGATTTTAAGCAATTTACCCTTTTTTTTATTTATTCCATCAACTTTGAACCACGTAAAATATATTGATCTAATATCTACGGAAATTTAGTTGGAGCACATATAGAATGAGAATTTCACCTGCGCTATCAGAAAAAAGAAAAAAATATGTATTTTTTGGGGTTGTTTATGCAAAAGATTTTATTAGTTAAAATTGAGTTATATTGTCTCGAAGGATGTTCTCTTAATTTTTTGAAGACTTTCTTCTTTTTGTTTTTTAATGAAGCCAACAAAGTTTTTAGACATCTATATTCACTTACATATGATGATTGAACCTCTAAATTAAGCATATGAACACGAGAAATTTGAAAATACTACTAAAGCACGCTTAGGTTGCATGTACCCAAAAATTAGTTGCATTAAGTTAGAGCATGCCATAACAAAAAAATGTGTAATTTATATCATTTTGATTAATTTATACATCTTTATTTTGTTTACAATTAGAAAAAAAAAAAAAAAAAAAAACATTCCTTTTATTTATACTTAAAAATTTATGCACGCGGAAACCACATGCGGCGGTTGCTAGTGTAATATAGGATAAATTAGAGCGAGCTTCTCTGAGATTTGGCATAATTTACGAATACCCCCTCGTTGTTTCAAAAATTACAAATACCCCTAATATTTGATCAAATTATGAAATATTTGGATTGACATATGAAATTATCAACTCTATCGTTCCAATATATGTTTTTTTTAAAAAATAAAAACTTATAAAAAATTCAAACGGTGTGGATGGAATTTTTTTAAAAATTATGAAGAAATTATCCATTCAGTCCATAAAAAAATTAAAAATAAATTAAAAATAAATATAATTATAATTTTTAATCCACAAGGGTATTTTGATCAATTCACTATAAAAAATTGATGAAAACCTAACGGATTGAGTTAATTGTTAGATGGCCGTTAAAATCAAGGAGGTATTGAAAAAAAATTTAACAATGAGGGGGTATTTGTAATTATGCCAAATCTTAGGAAAAATTATTGTAATTTACCCTATATTATATATAACAATATATAAAATATAAAATAAAAAAAAAAAGTTGAGCTGAAACGCGTCAGTTCATAAAAGGCTTGCAGTCAACCTTGACAAGGAAGAGAAATTAATTATTTTTTATTAAAAAAAGGGGTTTGAGTCGTGGATATTGTCCACTACTCGGGCAATGTTTTAAAAAAAAAAAAAAAAGAAAGATTTTTTTCCTCAAATTGTTATGTATTTTTTAAAAAATAACATTATTATTATTAATTTTCTTTTTTGCAATAAAAATTAAATAAGCCATCTATCTACTCTTTTACCTTGCGAGACCAATCTTTCACTTTTTTGTGCAAGTGTTGCTACAGAATTATTTTGGTTTTTCTTTTTTAATTTATTCTACTTCAATTTCTTATAAAAACAATAATTATATAATTATATTAATTTCAGAACTCCGACATTTCAGTTGCAATATCTAATTTCCCATGCACTGTAACTTGCCATGGGATATAAAAGAGACAACAATGACTTTAAATTTAAAGCGATGAACTTTATTACTAAACTAAATACCGTCTCTTGCAGGAAATTTTAACCATAAATCGAGTTTGATTGAATTTGAACTAATTATATAATAAATATAAATGCATAAAACATTTACGATGTAACTATTGTACAATTTAAAAAAAGTGACCAATCACATGATAGATATATCACACTTACTCTGTGATTAATTTAGTTCGACTAAACATGATTTCCTCAAACATTTTCAGTCTCTTGCAGTATCAGATGATGTTTTGTAGAATCCTCAACACGGAAAGTAAGCAAAACTTTTTATTGCACTAGATAGATACAAAAATTCCTCGTATCACCGAACAACAATTTATTCTTATTATTATCATATATTAAAATACACTCTTGCATAAAAATGCATCCTTAAAAAACATATTCATGAAAAGGATATGCCTCTTTTTAGCTGGCATGGAAGACTGAACAAGAACTCAAATGAAGCCATTCACTTGATTGTTGCGTATACCCCATATATATATATACATACACAAATACGAATTTCGTATATAGTCGTGGCCACGAACAAAAGCAAATGGCAACATACCGTTTATGCCCGAAAGTCGAGTTGTGGATGTATCTGATTGCCGTCAGTCTTCAGCAGCTTCTCTCGGTTGCCACGGATGGACTAAAGGAACACAACCATCTCCGGCCCTCATTCTGTGAAGCCGAGCGCCTAAAGCTTAACCTCGAACATCTAACCAAGTCTTTCCCGGAACTGGATTCGACAGATCTTCCTACCAAGGAAGGACTGGCGTCCGGGGCTCCCAAACAAAGGCTGGGATTGAATTTAACGGCCGGAAAGTTTTGGCAGGTTACAGGTTGGAACGAAGAACCAAACTGCGGAAGTCGTGCACATGAGATACCGGGCTTGCACAATGCTGTTTCCAGGGAGTTGGGATCTGTAGCCTCAGCTGAGCAAGTACATAAGGTTAACGATCTCGTTCTTGCCATTTCTTTAACTACCGGTTTCGTGCCTGGAAGCTTAACAAAAGATACTATTCCATGGCGGCATAGGGGACATGAGATTGAGCCTGGTGGAGCGTGAGCCACTATCGACGTGCTGTTTGTCGAGCATAGATATAAAGCACAATGAGTGCAGAACTCATGGCAACAACCTGCATATATACATCAATCGCGTTAGACAAAATCCGTCTCATGAGTACCAAATGAATCAACTCATGGGAGTAATCGATGTCATGCAGTGCAAGTATAAAATATTGTAAGATACCTTCTGCAGCAACTGTGCATTTTCTCTCCAAGCAAACAACACAGGGGTCAAAGCACGCAGACGATGGGTCGTCGGCTCCCCATCCACATTCTCTGGAAATGTCATAGAGAAGGATAACACTAAATGTAGCTGGAACTTACAAAGGCTTTCAGTAAATTTAAGCAATAAATTATTTGAAAACAGCAATAACGTAAATCCCATTTCACAACAATCTATCGTTTCACTCGCACCATGATAATTATTTGATTTCTAAACTCGACTCAAATAGCGTCGACTCTTGCTCACCTGGCGATATCAACAATGCTCTTAAGAGGAAGACATAAATAGGGTGAAGGACTGAGTCTTCGCTGGCTTCCTTCTTGTTGGCTAAGAATGTCCTCTAGACAATCTCTGCCATGAACGAGCAACCATCAAGGGAGTCCATCTTCAACATGTACCGTAGAATAGTAAGTCGATGGAAAAATAATTGGTCCGTGGAAAAGTAATAGAAGAATGGAACTGAAGCTTCAACAATCCAATAAACATCAAACATATATAACACTCCTCTTAAATGACTGTAACATGAAAGAACGTTCACAAGGATCCGTACAAGGACCTACTATGAAAGCTTAAGTAAAAAAATGTGTAAGCCAATGATTTAACTTTCTTAGACGAAATTTTGAAGACAAAGTCAACTTTTGATTTAACCGGTCATACTTCGGATTGCAAAATATAATTAACCCAATCTATTATTATGAAGTTAAAAATTCTTAGCTCCTCATATTCATCAATCCAATTCAATCTAAAGGAACTTAGGATGGATTACTGAGAAGAGCAACAAATCGCCCAGAAGGGATAAACAATAGAAAACACAGTACTCAAGAAAAACACAAGGAGCAGGAGCTTGCGTACCCGTTTGAATTTTCTATAGTCAGACTGGCACCCTTTGCTATTAAAAGCTGAATATAGCCAAGAAAAAAGATATTTTCAGCACACTATACGTATGGACAGCCAAATTTGGTCATTCATCAGATATACCAACCTGGCAACACTGCGCATTACCACCGCATGCGGCATAATGAAGGGGAGTGCTGCCAGCACCTTCAGGGGAAAAGTACATATTGTAGAAAGAATTAATCAGTGAATAGAACGTTATAAGGTCATTAACATGGAATAGCTTCATCAATGTTGTTAACTTATGAATCTACAGACGAGATGCTTTTCAAACCACATAATGGTGCATTATGAGATGATTGTTCCCACTTTCAAGGTTCACCTACCCTAACCTGAAGGACAAGAAAATAGTACGTTCATTGTCAAACAGGCCTCCAGTTCACTCAAATTCTGGTAGCTTCCAAAGTACATTTTCGAACAATTATAGAGGGTTATCTAAAGAGGTCAAGCATTAATTGAGATAACTTAGCAACGGTGTCAGCTTCCCTATTATCAGATTATTATAAGTTGCAAGTAAAACACAGCAACAAGCAACTTTTAGTTCAGCAAAAGGAAAAAATTGTATTTAGGAGGAACTAGATTTTTTGAGCATGAAATTTTTGGTTCGGCAGCTTTATATAAGCACCTTATTGAAAATATTCAAAATTTTTACCTTGTTGACCCTTCTAACATCTTCATGCCAGAAGGTGGAAAGAGAGAGACTTCACAGTTTCTTGATTTCAGTTCTGTTTTCTTTTTTCTTTCAAAGATTAGTGATGGTATGAGTTAGAAGAGTTTTGCAAGAGTCAGAACTGGTTTTATGTAAAAGAATATTAAAAAGTGGAAAGGCAGTAGTTGAACTATTATATCCGATAGTCATGGTGGCTTCATATAATTATTGATAAGATCAAGAATTCATTATTTGGTAGATACCAATGAAGTAATAAACGTCCAAAGTTGAGCAATTAATTAATGCAAAATCAGCCGATAGATTTGGTGAAGTTCAAACACATAAAAGGAATGGGCTGTGTGGTTCAGTGAAAATGCAAATGAATTTGATGAGAAACAAACGAAAACAAACGATGGAGAAAGGGATGATTTGCTATCATCTAATGAAATTTGGCAAAAATACTAATGCAACCAGATTCATAAGAGAATTTTTTGAAAAGCATTTGCTATACTATTAAACAAAATGCAGCATCGTCTGTGTATAGTTCATGAGGATCCACACGTCTAATCAAAGGGAGCCTACAAAGCTCGGTTTAATCTTTAAGGTTAACATCTCCAATATGAAGTATCAGTCACCAAATAACTCCTTGTAGCATTTTAGTAAACAAAAGGCAGCAGTAAACAGCATGAAGTAATTCTACCTATCAGAATTAGGTTACTATTCTTGAGCTTGATAAGTCGTACTTGAAAACATAATTAAGCATGCCTAGGAAATGCTAATATATGAATGCATAAAAAATGAAAAAAAAAACCCATCCCACCTATTAAATCGAAAGTAGTCCCATCGTCCACTGTGGTAGCAGATACAGAGGCCCCGAGATCCAGAAGGAGGTGAACAGTTTCAGCGTGCCCATTTAGGGCAGCCATATGAAGGGCAGTAACGCCACCATCAGCAGTTCCGTTGACTATCTCAGCAAGTGCACTAGTGAAAGAAAAGAAAATCAAATTTAGTTAAAAAAAACATCATAGTTATAGTACATCAAGAAAGAGCTTTTAAGAAGTACCGCCAATCAAACGCTGAAACAGATTCATCATTTTTCAATTTCTTCCTTAAGATACTGGAGACATTAGGAATGCTGGGAATGTGATCAGCAAGGAGAAGCCGAATGCACCGGGCATGGCCGTTTAGAGCAGCTAAGTGGAGCGCAGTTCTCCATTCAGATAATCTGTACTGTCAATCTAAGCCAAAAGACAATTCCAAGCTTATATTTCCACGGAAATGAACAAACCTTATCAATAGAAGACGAAATGAGTTAAACCATAAGACAACACAAAAAATTGACATACATTGGCCTTAAGTAGCATCAAAATCTGAACAACTTCCCAGTGACCATATTGGCAAGCTTGCATCAAGGCAGTCTGTCAAGATAAAGAACAAACCTTTTAAATTCCTATTGAAAGTGTATTCTGCTTACAACTAAACTACTGATCTCAAGCAATCAATGAGAACGTTTGTTAAGCATCATTTTGTTATAGTATCGTGTTAAAAGGACTGAATTTACAACGAAATGTACATCCTAGAATTTAGGATTGAAAGAGAAAAAAGAAAATTACAAGATCAAAACTCTACCTGTCCACGATAGTTCCTGAGATTAATATCAACTCCAGACTCAAGCAGTAATGAGACAACCTAAAGACATGGAACGAACAATTTCAAGGCTCTCATAGTCTATGATTACAATCAAGGGTACTTAATGACTTCACATTGCAGCATACCTCATAATGACCTTGAGCTGCAGAATAATGCAAGGAGAATTGCGAACACCAAAAGTTGAATACCTCACAAGACGAGGATTGTACTCCAACAAAGCCTTAGCTTCTTGAAGATCCCCATCTCTTGCTGCAGAAACCAGACGCTCCCCAGATGACGAACATCCAAAAGAGTTGCCCACAAGACTCAAAAATCTCATAATATATACACGTGTTGGACAAAACTAAAGATCCTAATCTATCTCCAAAAAATGACCTCCCTGCTCCGGCTTCTCTAAGCAAATTTTTTCTTCCTTGATCTTTGAGTCACTCCTATCAGAATGACAACTGAATCAACTTTCTATACACATTCCAGGTCTTTCTAGATAAATAACAATCCACTCAGAACCAATCTTCGCCTATATATATATATATATCCAAAATAATATGTTAAACCATCGGAATCTGACTGATTCTGATTGATTTGCCAATGCTTAAGACTTTCAAAAAGAAGAGAAATACATACCTTGATCAAGACAGAAATCTGTACAGGCAACAAAAATTCTTTGCCAACTCCTAAATTCCAAAAAGAAAACACAGAAAATCTCAATCTTTACAACCCACCTGCAAGCTTCCTCCAAAAAACTGAGAGAACGAAGAAAATTTCAAATTCCCACTTCTCCCTTAACACTCAAAATCAAGATTCCGCAATGCCCTTCTCTGAAATTCCCGGAAAAATAAAGCAAAGTCCTCCTACCTTCCCAAAAATCAAGAATTCCAGCTCCCAGCTTCCAAAATTTTCCGGGAAATCCAGCAAATTTCAAACATCCCACAAACTCAAAACATATCCACGATCCCCACAAACTCCGAACAGAAAGGGTATTTCTCTTTTTTAGGAAAAAAAGGGGGGGGGGGGGGGCGGGGTCGTAAATCTCTATGTTTTTCCCCTCCTCTCTCTCAGCAGAAAATGTCTTGCAATGAGGTGTAGTGCTTAATATTCGGCTCCAACACCAGACTACAACTCTCCGTTGATTACCGCGTAGTCGGTGCAAATGTTAAGGCTGTGAAAATACGGTAACAAACGTAGAGATCGATAAGAGGACCAATGTTGGAAGGGAGGGGACAGCGAGTTTCGCGACAACCTCAAACCAACAGCAACATAGTCCTGCAACGAATGCGTACGCGTATTCCTTGCCGCTTGATACCAAAATTGGCGCTTGCTATAAATCTTACGTTGTCAGCAGCTTCCATGAATGAAATTATTTGCAATAATGTCATCATCTACACTTAAATAATTCTTAAATTATAATAATAATAAATAATAATGATAATCATTCATTGAACTGCCACCAAATATTCAAATCATATGCTTACCTAATTGGACGTGATATGTTAAAGACAAATGGTTACGTTGTATAAGACTTTAAGTTGTTTTTAAAAGGAGATACCCATTATGAATTTGATCAAATTTAAGTTTTTTATAAAAAAATAAAGGAATAATTATGTTGACATTCCCTGTTACTATGGGAATATACAAATTCCCCCTCTTACTATGAAAATTACATAAACCTGCCTTGTTGGTTTGTTATCATTACAAATTGGCCCCCCATTAGTCAAACTAACGATCAATACTAATTTAAATCCAAATATTTATTTAGTCTTTCTATTTTTGCCCTTGGTTGAGATTTTTATAAATTTTGTTGAAAAAATACCCTTGAGAGTGAATTTATTTGTGAGCCTTCAAAATCTGAAAATCAGTTATGACCACCGATGGATTTCTCAATGTGGCTCTTGTGGAAGGGGAATGGTTCTTATGGTATGAAAGGGAAGTTTGATGGAGAAGGAAGATGATGGGTCTTTTGTCAGACTTGATTATAAATATAGGAAGATTACATAAATATTTGGACTAAAATTAGTATTGACCGTTAGTTTGACTATTCGAGAGGCCAATTTGTAATGGTAACAAACCAACAAGGCAGATTTATGTAATTTTCATAATAAGATGGGGGGATTTGTATATTCCCATAATAACATGGGAGATCAACGTAATTATCCCAAAAATAAAAGAATTAATGATTTATTTGACAACACTAAGATAATTCACTGACCAATAAAAATCAATAAAGTTAAGGATATTGCAGGCCCATTTATTTTTTCAACGTAAACAATATAAGTTTGCATGAAAAAATGATAAGATCCCTCTTTTCATTATATATATATATACTATTATAAAAGAGAAGCTTTGAGCGTACCAATTTTAAATTGCCACAATTTATCCTTCATTTCATTTTTTCTCTTTAAAATTATTTGGTCAAATTAATAATTTTATAATTATTTTTTTTCATAACTATCCACTATCCCACATTTCTCTTTCTCCTTATTTCTCCATATTTATTATAATTTATTTTTTTTAACAATTTTTTTTCTTATCATCTCACGTCAAATTTTTTTTTATATGCTCGTGGGAACCGCGTGCGACGATATCTAGTATATATATAAAGAAACTAAAGATACTGCATAATAAAATCAAATCTTGGAATTTTTTTCTGAATCATCCAACATTGGCATAAGATGACTGAATATGCAAACTAGCATGGAAATCAACTGTTAGCAAATTATAAATTGGGCACAAGAATTTCCGCTAGTCTAAAAATTCTTGCTATTTGAAAAGACAAGAAGCACAAGTATATGGCCAGAAGCCCACTTCCCATACACTTATCAACCGCCATCTTTCTCTTTGTAAGCATAACAAAGGCCCAAATCAAGCCCACCATGAAAAACCCAATTGTCACAAAAACAGATGGGTGCACAAACATTGCATATGAAGCTGGAAAAGTGGTCCAAGCTGAGAAACTCAGTGACAGGCCCAAGCCCACAACAGTGTTGAATATGGGCCCTGCATAGGATCCAGAAATAGCTATTTGGGCCCCTTCTGGCCCACCTTTCTGGGCCATGGTCACATTTGCAACCAGGTCACCGACTGAATTCCCCCATGCAAGAACTGTCAGGCCCAACAATGATTCATCTATTCCAAGAATGAAGCCCAAGGAAACCAGCAGAGAAATCAATTCTTGGGCCAAGATGTAAGCCCAAGTCACACTCATTATAAACCCCTCAGCCAGCAAAAGAGTAGACATTTTCTTGGTGGATTAGAGCTCTGAATTGTGCAAAATGCAAGAATCCCACATACAATCCCAACTGATCCACCAATCTCAAGAGCCCTCAATTTTGTGCTGTCGGAATTCCATGTTAGAACCAATGCAATAGGAGCCAAGGTCACTGATGAAACTGCAAATGGTTTAGACCATTTATCCTCGGAAACAAGAGGAATAGTCAGCCTTCTTGGCAAGTAAAGTGGCAGCTCCAAAATGCACAACATTTTGCTCACAACTCCACCTTTGTTTCCGTCATTCGGCAGACGTCCGGCCGTATCGGCCCCATCACGGCCTTCGTTATCCATATAACAGCACAACGGAGCCTCTACGTCGTGCAATCCGTTTTCGTTCTCTTTTTCTTCAGAACATGCGAAAACGAGCAAGGCGTATATGAAGTAGAGAGAAAGGAAAGAGAGAGCAGCCCACAGACTAAGTTCTCCAACAGCGATGATCAAGATTAGGCAAGCAAGGGACAATAGTAGAACGCCAACATTGATGATGAAACCACGCCTGCTGACTCTTGCACCATCGTTTCCGACAGAAACGCCTATGATCCCAACGACAACGCACGACACGAAGAGCGCACCGCCTAGAACGCTGTTCAGGCCAATATCTGCAGTCCCATCTCCCGTAAAAGAAATTATACTTGCAAACACATCGGGTGCTCCATTTCCCAGAGAAAGAAGAGAGATTCCTGCTGCAGTTGGGGAGAGTTTGAGAATCTTCGACAGGCCGACAAGGGAATGGCAGAAGTAGTTGCTCGCTGTATCAGCTAATAAGTAGAAGAGCAGTATGAGCCAAAGGGACAGTGAAAGATATCCAAGAACAGGGCTGAATGTGCAGTAGAAGAGGTGGAGATAGGGAATATAACCTCTTGGCTTGCAGCCTTCGTGGGATTTCACGTAGGAGCATTTTTCTTGCCTGGTTTCTAACATTTGAATCCCTTTACAACCTGAATCTATATCAGCTGTCTTGTAATGATCTGTTGTTGGATTAGGGTGAGTCCGGAAATGGGCTGTGAGCAGGCAAGAAATGAGGAAAATGAAGCTCAAATTGAGAAGGATTATTGCGTATGGATACTTGGAGAAGAACTGATCTGCCATGTTTGGAAGTGGAATTTGAGGTTGTAGTGTTGGATTGGATAAGAGGATGAAGAAATAGACAAGGGAATCAAGTGCAAGAATCAAAGAGTGGGCGTGGTGAGAATGATACGAGGAATCAAATCAGAGTGAGGAATCAGGATTAGCTGTGTGGTCTTGGAAAATGTAATGGAATTTTGGATAGGTGGGAGTGGTGGATCTTGATCACAGTGTGAACTGTTGGATTTGTCGGTTTCTTTTCTGCAATTAGTTTGAGCTCATGCTTTCCAGTTTGAAGATAGTACTTTCCCCAGTTGGAGCAACATGTTAATTCCGAAAATACTAACTCCAATTTGATCATATTTGAATTAATTAAAAGGTAAATTACAGTGAGCTTTCGTGAAATCTGATATAATTACAAATACCCTCTATTGTTTGAAAAATTATCAATATCTTAACTAAATCCGTTAGTTTTCATTACGTTTTTATTCATTTTTTATGATGAATTGACCAAATGACCTTCTGGACTATGAATTATACTTTTACTTATTTTTTAATTTTTCTTTTAAAAAAAAGGAAGAAATACAGTAAGAGCAAAATAGACAATTCTATAGTCAAGGATTACATAATTCTATCAAAATAAGGAGGATATTGTAATTTTCAAACAATGATGGAACATTCGTAATTATGTCAAATCTCGGGAGAATTCGTCGTAATT
The DNA here is from genome assembly GCA_034509725.1 of Sesamum angolense. Classification (NCBI taxonomy): domain Eukaryota; kingdom Viridiplantae; phylum Streptophyta; class Magnoliopsida; order Lamiales; family Pedaliaceae; genus Sesamum; species Sesamum angolense. Next base: position 12,740,063 of record JACGWL010000011.1, on the reverse strand, counting down.
TACCCATAATTATATGTAATAAGTGTAATACATTTGTCATGTGATGGATGTAATTTTATAAAAGATTGATTAATATTACATAAATAGTATATTACACTTATAATATGATTTATTTAATTCAAACAAATTTGTTTTGTACAAGAATTTTCCCATATATAGTATTATATAAGATTTATGTACAGAACTAAAATAAACGATAAAATATTAAATGATAATTCTAAAATTATCGTTATATATATATATATTAAATGCAAATGATTTTGATCTTATCAAAATTATAATCATTAGTTATAAGAATTGTGTATGAAATTATCGTTATAAATACTTAACGATATATGTACAGTGACAATACAAAATACAATTACAAAATTATTCATTGTCTCTAAATCGTCACTATATATCACATTTTGTGTTTAGTGATAATTTTATACAGAATAGTTTTATTACTAATTCTTGCTATTAACAACTTATACAAAATAATTCTCACTATTGAAATTATAAAATTTATTATTGTAATTAAATAATTTTTTTCTCACTTATGCAAATATGAAAATTGTCCCTTTTTCTTTTACTGGTTAGTCAAATAAGAGTAATTTTTTTAATTTAATAAAAAGTTAAAAGGGTATAAATGTAACTTTTGCTAAATAGTTGTGGCCAAGATGGGATTACACTAGTTGCACCCAAAAAGGAAAAGAACAAAAGGCTGAGATTTTCCAGAGAGAAGAAACAGATGAGGCATTGGAGAGAAGAAATGATGATGTAGTTCCAAACGAACGGTCATGATGACTTGTTTTTTTTTTTAACAAAGTAACAATTTGTTGTTTGAGTCAAAAATAAAAAATAAAAAATGTTGTAGTTTGGTGATTAAAGTTAGGGTAAATTATATTTTGCCATCCGAACTATGACTCTTTTTATATTTTGGCATCTAAACTTTTTTTTTTTTTTTTGTCAACTTACCATCTCAACTTTACGAAATTTTGCACTTTGCCATTTATAACTATTTTTCTATCAATTTTTTTTTTTTAAAAAAAATCACATGCAGTGCACATATGATATTAAAGGGTTATGTGATGTGATATTTTTCACATATGCACAACATGTGATGTTTCTCTGAAAAAAAAAATAGCAAAAAAAAAACATATATAGTAAAGTGCAAATTTCGCAAAGTTGAGATGACAAGTTGCCACACAAAAAAAAAAAAAAAAATTAGATATCAAAGTATAAAAACATGCATATTTTGGATGACAATATAATTTACCGTTAAAATTAAAATTTTATGAATAAATTTTAAATTATAATTTTTAATTCTACTGAATGTATAGATATTTGTTTTATTTTTATGTAAGTGTGTGAGTTTATCAAAATTTATTTTGTTGTTTTCAGCTATATTAATATATTGATTAATTAATTAAAATACTTGATAAAATTAATTAATGTAATTGCGTAATTATCACTTCAAATCACAAATTGAACTTGAGTTGATTTGGCCGAAATAATTATATAAAAAGTGAATTATATTTATTAGATGATAAATAATGTGCAAAAATTAAACAATTAAAATAGCCTTTAAGCATTTGAATTTAATGGCGTATTAGTTGTTATGATGTCTGTACATGTTGGTGCAATTGATTTTCTATCAAAAAATTTGTGTGTTTAATTCTCTTTAATAAAGTGAGAGTTGTGTCAATGAGTATTTCTGTAGTAATTTATAGATTCGAAGCTTGTTCGATTGGTGTGAAAAATGAATGTATAGAAAAAATTGAAATAAAAAATAACGTATAAGAAAAAATTTAGTGTTTAGTTAAGGAGAATAAATGGAGAAAAGGTAAAATTGAATGTATATGAATTTCCTTTAGAATTCAATTTTGTGACCGTCCAAAATTAGGTGGAAAAATAAAAGTACAAGGGCAAAAAGATAAAAGTTTATATTTTATTTTATTTACTTTATCACCCGTACATATAAGTTTTTTCCATTTTTTTTTTTTTTGTTTTTCCCCTAATAACATATGTACATAATTTTTTAGAAAAAAATAATTATATAAAAGATATTCCTATACTTGTTTGATAAATATTTTTTTATTACTAAGTAACTTAAATTTGTTTTAGTATAATATTCACTTGTTTATTTTCTAGTACAGAATAAAGAGAGAGGGCTAATCAATAAACTTTCAAAAACTGTATTATTTCTTTCTCAATCTATTTTTTTCGTACCAAATAATGTGAAGTATTTAAGATTCACCTTTCAATCATATCAAATAACTTAAAAGGACAACTATTATTATTTTTCCTCCCCCTTTTTACTTTTTTTTCCCTCTCATTTAACAAAACGATATCGGATTTGTTAAGATAGCTCCAGAAGGACTCACGAAACACTACTCCAACATGAGAAAAAAGGGGGTAATGAGGGAACTCAAGGGAAGATGGAGGTGTTTCGACAATGTTTATTGGAGTGCGACTTGCAGGATATGAGCAGCTCAGGCAATATGTTTACTTGGTGTAATAATAGGGAGTATCCACGATGGTACGAGAGAGGTTCGACCGGGCATGTGGTGACAGATCGTGGCTAGAACGATTTCCAAATGCCTAGGTTGTTCACCTTCCTCAGGCGTGTTCGGATAATGCAGCCATCCTACTTAACTGTGATGCCAACGAAGTTGATGGGGTGCCATGTTCGAAGCCGAGATTTCGATTTGAGGCGGCGTGGGTGTGGGTTGAAGCGTGTGTAGAGGTAGTAGAACATAGGTGGATCGAGTCGCAGCAGGGGGATGGCGCTGATATGGATGTTCTGGGTAAAATCAAAGCTTGTGGAGTTGCTTTGGAGCAGTGGAACCAATCTACTTTTGGCAATGTTACTCGGTTGATCCGGTTCCTTAATGATAAGATTAGTAAGGTGAAAGGGAAGACACTGACTGCAGAGGTGAAAGCATGCTTTGATAAGTGGAAGATTGAACTGGAGGAGTTGTTGGAGCTTGAGGAGGTTCTGAGGAAGCAACGAGGCAAGGTTCTATGGCTGCATGTAGGGGATCGTAATACAACTTTCTTTCATCATCAGGCGACGGAACGATATGAAGACACGCAGAGTTGCTGTTTCGAAGAATCGTTGTTTTACAGCAGCGATTCTTTCTTTTCTCTAGCACTTTATTAGTTGTTATTTACAAATCACGCCTGTGTTATAAATGCATTTCTTCCTAGCAACAGTTCTAACAGAAAGTAGGTAGTAGCAGTTTTTTGTTTTTCCTTTACTCAACTGCTTCCCCTGAAGCTCTATTTAAGATGAGTCCCACCACTGCAAACTCAATAATTGTAATGCTTCTTCTGTATTCAGAATTTACAAAAGTGTTCAATGAGTTTTACTTGTATAGCTTTTGAGTTCTTACATGGTACCAGAGCCATTCTTTAATGGTTTTTGAATTCTTTTACCTTGCAATCACGCTTCCAGTTAGAAAAAGATCCATGGCTGAAAAAGAAGAGAAGCCAAGTAAACAAAAGAAAATGATGGAAGAGTCAGAAACAATGAAGTTGCAAGCATCAGATAATCCAGGCATGTCTCTTGTTTCTTCACTTCTAAATGGCAAGAATTACTTACCTTGGAGTAGATCTATACGCATAGCCTTGGGTGCAAAGATGAAACTTGGTTTCATCAACGGCAAGAGTAAAAAACCCAACGAAGATTCGATGAATATGAACAATGGGTGAGAAACGATTGTATGGTGACTTCTTAGGTATTAAATTCTATATCCAAAAAGATCGTGGAAAGTTTTCTCTATGTCAACTCTGCCAGAGAACTGTGGACAGAATTGGAGACACATTTCGGAGAGAGTAATGGACCACTGGTGTATCAGATCCAGAGGGAAATAGCTTCTGCATCCCAAGAAAATCTCTCAATCTCTGTATATTATGCAAAACTAAAAAGGCTCTGGGATGAATTAGCTTGTCACAAACCGATCCCTCAATGGGAATGTGGAGCATCCAAAATTCTGGCAGATTTGAATCTGTCCAACCAACTCATGCAATTTTTAATGGGTTGCATGAAAGCTTTGATCATGTGAGGAACCAGATACTATTAATGGAACCTTTGCCAAGTGTCAATAAGGCCTATTCTATGGTACAGAGGGTAGAGAAGCAAAGGGAGGTACACTCTGAGGTTACAAATTCAATACAGAATGTGGCAATGCAGGCTCGGGAAAATAGAAGAAACACTAACTTTGCCCCAAGATTTACACAAAGAAAGAAAATACAAGCGGAGAAGCAGAACATGTTCCGTGAAGAATGTGGGAAAACTGGACATTTGAAGAGCACATGTTTTGAAATCCATGGTTTCCCTGAATGGTACAAGGCTCTTGTTGAGAAAAAGAAAGGACAGGCAAGCACCAGTCAAGCTCTGATACCATGTAAGAACTCAAAAGCTATACAAGTAAGAACTCATTGAACACTTTTGTAAATTCTGAATACAGAAGAAGCATTACAATTATTGAGTTTGCAGTGGTGGGACTCATCTTAAATAGAGCTTCAGGGGAAGCAGTTGAGTAAAGGAAAAACAAAAAACTGCTACTACCTACTTTCTGTTAGAACTGTTGCTAGGAAGAAATGCATTTATAACACAGGCGTGATTTGTAAATAACAACTAATAAAGTGCTAGAGAAAAGAAAGAATCGCTGCTGTAAAACAACGATTCTTCGAAATAGCAACTCTGCGTGTCTTCAACCCCTCCTCAAGCTGGACAGGGGATGAAATCGATCATGCCCAGCTTGCGAATTAACGAATGAAATAGAGGCCCTACTAATGACTTAGTAAACATATCAGCGATTCTTTCTTTTCTCTAGCACTTTATTAGTTGTTATTTACAAATCACGCCTGTGTTATAAATGCATTTCTTCCTAGCAACAGTTCTAACTGAAAGTAGGTAGTAGCAGTTTTTTTGTTTTTCCTTTACTCAATTGCTTCCCCTGAAGCTCTATTTAAAATGAGTCCCAACACTGCAAACTCAATAATTGTAATGCTTCTTCTGTATTCAGAATTTACAAAGTGTTCGATGAGTTCTTACTTGTATAGCTTTTGAGTTCTTACACGATATACACAGAAGCTAGTCTAATCACTTAAAGATGAGGAGGGGCAGCTTTATGGGAGTGATAAGGAGTTCTAGGCTCTAGTTGTTAACCACTTCTCGTCTTTGTTTAAGTCTTCTCGTCCTAAATCACATGTGATATATAAAAGCCTCGTTGAGCTTCCGCCATGGGTGTTTGACGAGATGAATGCTACCCTCCTACGTCCATTCTCCTCGGATGAGGTCAAGAGAGCCCTCCATTAGATGCATCTTCTGAGTGGTACATTGTTGTTAATGATGTTACTAACTGTGCTCTTCATTTTCTTAATTGGGGGGGGGGGGGGTGGTTGATCCTACCTTTAATCAAATTCATTTTGTCTTATTACCTAAGTATTCTAGTCTGGAGAGGGTCTCAGACTTTAGACCTATTAGCTTATGCAATGTTGTGTACAAAATCACTTCTAGGACCATTGCTAACAGTTTGAAGCCTTTCATTGGTAGTATCATTTCGGAATCCCAATAAGTTTTGTTCCTGGCATAATTATCATAAATAATATTTTGATTGCTCGCGAACTTAATTATTATCTTGCTCATAAGTACTGGGGATCCATTAGTTACATATCACTCAAACTTGGCTTATGATAGAGTTGAGTGGAATTTCCTTGAAAGAGTGCTTCTAAAACTTGGTTTGCATGCTAAACTTGTGGATTTGATTATGTTGTGTCTCTTTCGTATCATTCTCTCTCTTACTAAATGGTGTTGTCTTTGGGTCCGTGAAGCCAAAAAGGGTGCTTCATGAAGGAGACCCCCTTTCTCCAGATTTGTTCTTGTTATATGTAGAAGCATTTAATTAGTAATCCGATCCAGCTGGAAGAAAGGGTTGGAAAAATCAAGGGTGTCGTCACCAGCCGGGACGGACCTTGCATTTCCCACTTACTCTTCGCAGATGATACACTTATATTCTGTTAGGCAACGAGGGAAGCAGGGCTATACATCATGAATGTCATTTGCATTCTCGAGGAGGCGTCTGGGCTTAAAATGAAAGTGAGCAAGTTGGCAATTGTCTTCAGTAGAAATACACCTCAACATGTGAGGGTGGAGGTGGCCACGGTGAGTTGTGGTGATGGACACACATGACAAGTATCTCGGGTTGCCTACAATGGTGGGATCAAAACGGGTGGTTTTTTGCAACATAAAGGAGTGGATTTGGAGGAAGATACAGAGTTGGTCAGCTGAATAGTTATTCTAGATCGGACATGCAGTTATGATTCAGTCGATGCTCCAAGCAATTCCTACTTATTCGATGAGTTGTTTCAAATTACCAAACACGTTCCTGAAAGAGGTGGAATGTATGTTAGCGGCTTTCTTCTGAGATCAAGAGGCGGAGGACTATTCACTGACTAGCATGGTCTAAGGTCTACCGAGTTAAGAAAGAAGGTGGGTTGGGGATGGGGAGGCTCAAGGAATTCAATGTCCCCCTCCTGTGTAAACAAGCATGGAGAATTACGATGGCATCAAATAACCTTGTGCACGGGATGTTCATGGCACAATACTTCCCGAGTATCTCGTTTGTACAAGTGATAGGGCAAGGTAATACCTCGTATACGTGAAGGTCACTCTTAGCAGCCAAATTGTTGTTGTAGGTCGGAATCCGATAGAGGACTGGGACCAGTCCTTAGTACGAATAGCTTCATCACCTTGGCTCCCACGACCGACAACATTCCAGTTAGTGTTGCCACCTCGCACGCTTGAGGTTGATGCTCCCGTGGAGGTGCTATTGAATCAATAGTATTACAGTATTTGTCCTGCAATATAAAAAATAACTCACTTTATAGATTTACAATTGATGTAGATATGCGTCCCACATCGGTTGCAGACGAGGAGCTTGAGTGGCTTATAAGCCCCAAGACCTCCTCTCCCTAGCGAGGCTCCTTTTCAGGACAAACCCGTGAGGCTCATACAGAGTCAAAGCGGACAATACCTCGCGCAACCGTCTGTGGGAACGAGGCCATGTGCCTCTACCCAAGCCCCTCGTCTGGGGAGCTATGATGTAGATATGCGTCCCACATCGGTTGCAGACGACTGACGAGGAGCTTGAGTGGCTTATAAGCCCCAAGACCTCCTCTCCCTAGCGAGGCGCCTTTTCAGGACAAACCCGTGAGGCTCATACGGAGTCAAAGCGGACAATACCTCGCGCAACGGGGCACCGATCAAGTCGCATCTCGCATCAACAATATTGCATAAACTTTTGTAATTATTCTATCCATTCATTTTATGCAATTGGAATCTATCAATCATTTTTTTTTTTTTAAGAAAACAAAAGTAAACCACGACCCTTTATTGCGATTGACATGTTAAAATTATTTATGTTTTTTCCCAACAATTAAAATAAAAGAAAAGACTCGTAGTGATGTGGAGAAAGATGTAAAGGAGAAGTGTGGAGTGATTGAGATTCTCTTCACCCTCGTACCGACAGAACCGGATCTCCTAGGATAGTGCATGATGTGTGACGTGTACGTGGATGACAATTTTGATACCATCTTATCAAGAGAAGACTCCAAATCTAATTAAAATATATTATAATTATTATGTCATTAATTATTTTTATATATTAAATAAGAGGTTAGGTGATAATCCACATGCAGGGTGCAATTTTTATTGCTTACGTTGAACGATCATAGTTCAACTTAGTACTAAAATTGCACAATCGATTATAAAATTATTGATGTATTGATCATCTTGTTTGTGGGCTCTCATCAATTTAGATGTTTCTGTTAGATTTTAATGGATACTAAACTACAAGAAAATGAAATCGTCCGTCGTCTCCAGACGTGCTTGTTGTTCTACAGAAGTAAAACTACTTAACAAACTGTATTATTTTGATATTACTATATTGACGGTATTCCATAAAGGTAGTCCTTATTATTTCGCAGAAGTAAAACTACTTAACGAACTGTATTATTTTGATACTATGATATTGACGATATTCTACCCATCAGAGGTGGAGGAACATGTACGGGTACTAGTCCCTATCATAGTATGACGGGCAATTACGGGGAGGTCGGATGAGAGTAAGCATAGAGGAAAGGCGAACGAGGTATAATGAATTATATGGCGTATAAGAGAGCAATTACCAAGAATATACATGGCGGGAAATAGGGGTAGACATTGAGTCAGGTGTTCTGGGTTCGAATACTTAATTCCGAGTCAGGTAAATTAGGTACCCGTCTATTTTTTTAAAAATAATTTAATTTTTGAATTTTTTTTCTAAAAAGCATATTAACCATAACATTTTTTTTCTTTTAATTCATTATAATTTTAGTTTTAAATTCATAAATTATAAACATTACTAAAATCTTAACTTCAATCAACTAAATTAAACAATAAATATTAAAATAAATCAATTAAAATTAAACTAAAAATTAAGTTACTCATTACAAATAAAAAGATATAATAAAATTAAACATCAAATACTAATTTTTTTCATTTGATCAATTTATTTCACCTTTTTCTTGAGACGTTTTAGGGATTATAGAATTGGAAGAAAAGAAAAATTAAAAGAATGCTTGGAAAAAGGTTTTTTGTTGGAATTGAAAGAAGAAGAAGAAGATTTGAGAGAAAGAAAAGAAAAAAAAAAAAACTTTAAAAATATCAGGTATTCTATCAGATAGTTTGGATAGAACTTCCCTAATCAAACCCTATCCGAATTTTCAAAATTTGGGATTGGGTTATTCGATACTCATTTTTTTTTAAATAAAAAAAAAAAATCCAAATTCGATTAAATTTAGTCGGGACTCAAATTACCTGATCTGAAGGCCCACCCCGAGGGGAAAGTTTCATGTGAAGCACTTGCGTGGAGGGCTCACGGCGGCAGCCCAGTTAGGATTAGAATTGGCGTTAGCAAGATGGGTGAAGGTGAATGCTGACATGAAGAGGAAATGAAGGAGCAACAGGCGTGGTTGAGTGTTGAAAGACCGCCGCTGCTAATTTCAAATATGGCATGTGAGATAGAAGGTAGCTATTAGGTAGGTAGATAATTTGAGTGGAACGCATAATTATTCAAATGGGTGAAATACACTTTGCTCTTTTGAACTATAATTGATGTAACATTTGCTTTTTTAAATTAATAAATAAAACACTTATCCCATTGATTGGACAAAAATTACTCCTTATATTTTGAATAATTATATTATTTTTAATTTTTTTTTAAATTTTTGCACATTAAATCATCACTAAATTATATTTTAATAATTTTTTTCAATAAGAAAATAATTTAAATTACAAGTGGAGTATAAATTAATATATATAGTAGATACACAACAAATATAATATAACCAATAATTCATATATGTTTTTTGAAAAAATTGACAAATATATATAATATATATATAATATATATATATATGTGTGTGTGTGTGTGTGTGTGTGTGTGTGCTTAACAAAAAATTAATGTTTTTAGAAAAAAAATGAGTAAATATAAAAAATTTATCATATTTTTTAAAGAAAATATATTCAAAGAAAATCTTTTAATTACTTTTTTATATAAAAGAAAAATAGTTAATAACTTACTCTTATTACCAAATCAATAAAATCTTTTTATGAATTTTTTTTGTATTTTTTGTACTTATTCATTACTTAATTTTGAGTCTATAACATATAATAAAATTCAAACTATTTAATTCACTAATTTTTTATAATTAAAAGATATTTTTTTGAATTAAGAAGCTTGTAATTAAACTTAAAATGCAAATTTGTTAAAAAAATCTTTGAACTTTATCTATATATATATATATATATATATATATATATATATATATATATATATATATAAGGGCAAGATTGTCCAAAAAATTAATTATAGGGGATAAGTGTTACATTTGTTAACTTAGGGGGGTAAGTGTTACATCAACTATAGTTCAGGGGTAAAGTGTGTTTTACCCTTTTTTTTAAATTATTATCGGGTTTGAAATTTCACGTTTGAATTTGGTTTGATTATTAATATAATCAAATTCAAACGAGTTTTACTTGGATCAAATATGAATCGGGATTGATTAATTTGATATTTTCACTACAAAAAAATTGAGTATTCGCTACATTATAAATAACCATGGCTTAAAATTCGAGGTAAATTACTACTATTAACCACGGTTAAACAAAGTCAAAGCAAAAATTTAATTTTTTATCATTTTTAATCCATGTTCTCTATGGTTTCTAACCATAGCCAAAACATTTGTTATGGTTTTGGTCATAGCTAATGTTTTAACCACACTTGCATAAACAACGGCTAATAGCCTTTGCAAAGCCGTGGTTAACTTGTATTTGCTACGATTTTTCTCTTTAGCTATGGTAATTGGCCATTGCGAAAAATTAAATTTCTTCTAGTGTTTTAAGTATATTTTATTATTTTTACATTAATCAAATCGAGTTTGAGCCGAGTTTGATAGCTTATTGGACCAATATTTTTGTTCAAGTTTGATTCGCTAAGTTAAACAAATTCAAATTCGAACAAATTTTTATCAATTTGTTTTAATCGAGTATCGATTGGTTTGGTTCGTTTTTTTCCGACCTAGAAGCTATTAAAGTTCTTAGTCAAGAGGATCTTCTTCTACATTACTAGGGTTGAATAAGTTAAATATTGTATATTTCTAATTTTAGATTTAGATAATTGTAAGAGAGTTGTACTCATGATTTATATTTTGGATAAAATACACTTTACCCCTTGAATTATCATTGATATAATACTTACCCCCTAAATTAACAAATGTAACACTTACTCTCTTGATTGGACAAAAATGCCCCTCATGTTTTGAATAATAATATAATTTTTATATATATATATATTAGTTTTTTGCACATTAAATTATCACCAAATTCTTTTCTAATTAATTTTTTTAATAAGGGAAGAATTTATATTACAAGTGGAGTATAAATTAATATATATATATACATATATATATATATATATATATATATATATATATATATATATTAGGAGGTAAGTGTTATATTTGAAAATTTAGGGGGTAAATATTACATCAAGTATAGTTTAAGAGGGCAAAATTTTTATCCTTTATATTTTATACAATTGTATTGTACAAATTTTATTTTGGCAATTTTCAAATTAAAATAAATGAGTAGGGGTACATGCCAAATTAAGTCGGTAGACACTATCCATATAGAAAAATTAATTTTAATACCCATGAAATTTAATGAGGGTGTATGGGTATGGTCCAATACCTAAAATATGCATAGGTACTTAATACTCTAAAATACTCAAGGGTATCGATGTAATATAACTTTTAGTATGTAATTAATTAACTAGATTTACTTATTAATATCTATTTCTTAAAATAAAATAGAGTTAAATTTATTTTAACTCCTATATATGAAAAAATATCAAAAAGTCCTTATAAAAAATTAATTATCAAAAGTCACCCTTATATTATGAACAATGACCCACACAGCTTCTTAGTCAACCTGGTCTTAGAGGATTTTTTTAATTTATTTTCATGTCACATGGGTGTAATTGATATTTTATTTTTTTAAAAGATTTTTTTTAACATTCCCAACATCACGGGGGACATGGATTTTTCACAAATAGAATATAACCATTTTAATATATATTTTATTTATATTGATTATATATTGATATTATGACCAAATCTCTCAGGCTTTTTCATCTTTGATTTTGTAGTATTAACTTTGTGATAAAATTAATCAAAAGTTAACTTGATATTTAGAAAATAAAAAATATGAAGGAAACTTAAATTAGTTAAATTTGACTAATATATGAATTATATAAAAATTGTTTAAACTCAATCTGTGAAAAGATCATCAAATCAAAGTTCAATCAAATTCAAATTAATAGATATTGTCATACTTAACTTCATTTATTATTATTATTATTATTATTATTATTATTAATCAATTCTCAGTTTTTTTTATAATTATTTTAAGTTTATCTCAATTCGTAATCAATCAATATTGGTCCATCGTTTGAATAAGTTTAAGATTATTATTTAAATTGCTAATTAATTAATATTGATATGTTATTGGATAAAATCAAGATCATTATTTAAATTTTAACAATGATCAATTTGTACCTATTAAAATTTTAAATATTAATTAGTTTGATTTGATAGATCGGCAGATCATGAAATGCTACTAATAATTTAATTTAGTAACATATTATTATAAGTATGGAAAATACATAAAATTAAATTGCATAACTCGTTTTAAGAAATTTCACTGCTGACTTTAACGTAAATTTAAAATTTGAGAAATTTTATTTTTTGAAAATAGGTAAAACCAACGAAAACTCTATTGAGTAAGGTATGGGTAGAATATGAAATAATCACTATGGGTGATTTGAGTCGAGGAATTTGAAATTATGAATTTTAAATTTTTAGTAATATTTTTTTATTTATTTTGATAATTATATATTTAAAAGTTTCAAATTCTTCAATTCTAATGAATTATATTTTGTTGAATATTGATGCATGTCGAATTATGTCATTTACAATCTTTCTCTAAATTATTTTCTCCAAATCCAAATGCTTCATATCAAATGCCCGCACCAATAGCTATAGGTTATTGGGTCGGAGTCCGAATAGGGTGATATTACATATCCATTGACACGCCTACACCAAACCCCTCCACCTAAATATAGGTGGTGTTAGTAGAAAAAAATGCAATTTTAGTCCTATATATTAGGAGGGGTGATACTTTTGGTCCCGTACGAATCGATTTTTACAATTTAATCTTATAACTTTAAAAGTTTTGCAATTTTAATCCCTTTTCGGTTGATTTGATTAAAAAATTACATAGTACCCGTACATGATTCAATTAAATTGCATTTGTAATCAATCCGAACAAAATAAAGAATGCCACCCTCTCAAAAATTATAGGACTAAAATTATAATTTAATTGTGTTATGTGCAAGTTACGTACAATATTTTCTTCATCGAAAAATGATTAAAATTGCAAAATAAATCTTATAAGACCCAAAAATGTCATCCATCTAAATTACAGAACTAAAATTATAATTTAAGTGCATTTTTCACCGTGTTAGTAACACTAGTTATCACTCAAATAGATTCAAGAGATGGTTCAAAATAAAAGACATGGGATAGCCCAAAATTAAAAGAAAATAATGAAAAAAAGTGAGGATATGTCTCACTCAATTTATTTTACAATATGATCAATGGGAATTTTCTAAACTCTTTTTTTTTTTTTTTTCACCTTATCTTATTTTTTTTAGATTCAGCCATTATCAACAAGCAATCCTCATAGTTATCTAGCCAAGGAATAGTTTTTTTATTTCTTATTTAAGTAGATATATTCCAATATATTGATCATATATATACCCATACCTACATATATGATATATATATATATATATATATATATTATCCATTGATTAATTTATAATAATTTATCCTTTTCTTGTACTAAAAAATAAGTTATTGTTGGTATATTCAACGCGTGTCCTTAAAATTTTAAAATATATTAATTATTAAAGATATTTCTTAAGTTTGTATATGAAGCTAGGCATATTTTAATGTATTTAATAGTTTGTCATGAGTGAAAAAAAACAAGATAATTTAAAAATAAAATAATAAGATAAAACTTTAAATAATGAGTTACGTAAGAGAAAAAAAGACAATATTAAATAATATAAAGAAAAGAGACAAAATAAAAATAAAAGACACTATATATAAACATTATTAGTTTCTTTAAATCGAGGTAATTTGATCATACAATTTTAACACATACCAAGATAGTTACTACCGGTGCTTTATTATCATTATTTTTTTTTTTTTTTTGAGGAGGAAACACTACCGGTGCTTTATGATTACTAGTAAGTGTGGCACATCTTATGTATGTGCATAATTTTTAAAAAAGAATCAAAATATAATATTTATATAAATTATATTATTATTTTTTGTAGTTTAAAAAGAGTACCTAATACTATATATTGAGATAATAAATTAATATAAACATTTTGATTTATAAAAAAAATTGACAAATAAAGATAATAAATAATGTAGGAAAACTAAAAGAAATTGCATGAAAGAAATAACCATCAAAAGATAGTTATGAAAAACTATGATAAATAGAGAAGTTAAGAAATAATTAATTAATTAATTTTAAATTTTAAAAATAAATTGCATACCAAAATTAAATAAGACATCAAAAGATGCTCTTACTTTATATATAGTATAAATTATCTAAAATTTACATGTTGATGCATTGCTTCCGAACCGATCATGTGTATTTTGAATTCTGTATGAACATCCAGCCAAAGAGATATAGAATAGATGTACCCGAATTCTTTAAACAAAAAATTTAAGAAATTCATTTTTATCAATTCTTAATGGATATTTTTGTTACTAAGTTTTTAGGTTTAATTTTTAACATTTTCAATAATTTTAAATTATCTTAGTATTAATTTATTTATGTAAGGTATCTACCACCACCAGTTATTTGGATCTTGAATGGAACCCTAACCAACTATTACAGAGTATAAGTAGGTTTGAGAAACTCTTATTACAATCAATTTATATAGAAGATTGCAAAGCATAGAATATTACAAATTTTTATTTAAAAGGAAAAATATATAAAGAACAACACACATATATCATATACACTGAGAACAAAAATTAGGATTTCAGTGTGACAAGGCTTAGACAGCCAGTTCCGAATTTGCTAACCCAAAAGCCACAGAGGCGAAAGGCCAGCAACCATATTCTCATGGTTGCAAGATAACCAAGAGCCACAAAGGCTTCGGATCCACAAAGGATCTAACAACCGCAAATAAGGTTTTGTTCATGGAGAACTTTAAGAGAAAAGAGGTAATCGGAACAGAGGAGAGGAGAAGATCTTAGGTTAGTTCGGAAGCAAATCAGAGCAAGGCTTAAATAGGATGCAACCACAAATGGAGGATGAAGGAGATTGAGGAGCACTACAGGAGAATAGAAAATTAATGACAAAAGAAACTAAGTGACAATTTTAATATTGTACTAATTATATATATTTAGTGACAAGATCATTTATTTTATCACAATAAGAAATTTCATGATTTTAATAATTACTAGTATTTTGTAAAAAAAATATTATTAATATGAATTAAGGACAAAAAAAAAATATGCAAAAAGTTGTCACTAAATACAATTAGTGACTCATGTATAGTGACAATAAATAATAATTGTCATTATTTTATATTGTCATTAAGTTGTCACTATAGATGTGTCACTAATTGTATTTAGTGACAATTTTATACACATTTTTTGTCACCCATAATTATTAGTGACAAGATAAAAATTATTGTCACTTAATATATATTATTATAAGTAATAACTTTAAAATTATCACTTTACAGTTTGCCACTAATATTATATTTTTTTATAGTGGAGACAGTCAGCAGAGGAGAAGCTCAAGGCCAGAGACGTAATGGGAGAGGGAGAGGGAGAGAGAGAGAGAGAGAGAGAGAGAGAGAAGCGGAGGTTTGCGGAAGAAACTATGAGACATTAGGGTTAGAGATGAAAGAGGAGAAGACAACTTATAAAGAAAAGAATCCGAACCGAGTTGTGGGGTTTGTGGGTCGAGTTAATGGCATGGGTCAAATCAATGAGCTTTGAGGAATATCTGCAATCCAGTGAGAAAAGGAATTGGGCCAATAAGATTTGGGCCACATTTTATTTACACATTCCACCTTGGTTCAAATCCAAGAGGCCAGATACAAAGCTTTCATCATTGCCTTACCGTCGGGGCCCAGTATGAGAACCTGCAAAAGGAAGAGATTTCGTGCAAAAAATATGTTAGTTGCATAAGTTAAGAATGTTGAGGCAACTTTTGACAATTTTCTATATGAAGACACTTAGGGTGTGTTTGGATTGATGGATTTTGATTTGAATGAAGGAATTCAAATAACTCAATTTGGAAGAAATTTGAAATACATCCAAATTCATCAAAATTTAGTTCAAAACTAAAATGAAATCCATCCAAATTCATCAAAATTCTCTTCCAATAGTCATTCCTAAGATCCTTTTAGCATCTCCAAGATCTTTCATCTCAAAATCTTTTGCATCAATTATTTTGCAAATCGTCAATCAGGGTTATGCTAGAACTAGCAATAAGCATATCATCAACATAGAGTGCTAGAAACACAAGAATATGAGTCATATTTGAAATAAAAACAAGTGTCATAAGCACTTATTTCAAATTTTAAAGACCGCATGAAGAGATCAAATTTTTTGTTCATTGTCTTTGAGACTTTTTTAAACCACAGAATGATTTTTTAAGTAGACAGCATGATCATATATAATTTTTCTTATCAACAAAACCACTTGGTTGACTTATATAAATTTTTTCATCAAGATCATCATGAAGAAATGTAGTTTTGCTATCCATTTTAGTTCCCAATCAAAATGAGCTGCAAGAGCAAGAATAATTCTAACATTATTAAATTTCACAACAGGAGAGAAAATTTATGTGTAATCTATTCCTTCCTTTTGAGTGAGGCGTTTAGCTACTAGTCTTGCTTTATAACGAGTTGATTCATTTTCTTTTTTTACTTTAAAAATCCCCTTGCAATCTACAATAGAGGCATTTTTGGGTTTAGGCACAAGGATCCATGTTTTATTTTTATGCAAAGAACTAATTTCATCATTCATAGCATTTATCCAGTGCTTAGCATTAACTGATTCTAAAGCTCCTTCATAAGATGATGGTTTGAAATTTTCAACGTTTAGAGCTAAGTGAAAGTCTCTATACCTGGAGCGAATCCTAGATTCTCGCCTTTCTCTATCTCTAGCTAATTGGTGATGATTGGTGCTAGGATTAATATTTTCAAAAATCTCACTAGGAAATTCATTTTCAGTATTTTCAGTATTATGTTGATTTTCTTCCCTTACTTCTTTTCCTTGTTGGTTATCCTCTATATTACCTTCCACCTTATTAAAGGTGTTTTCTATATTAAAATCTATATCTTTCTAGGTGAATTAGACAGACATGGCATTTCAGATTCATTAAAAGTGACATCTTTACTAATTTACACTTTAAACACTGGTTGGTTTCAAAGCCATAGTCTTTATACTTAATTCCTTCAGGAACCAATAAAGACATATTTTTTAACACGAGGATCAAGCTTATCACTATTTTGAAAAGCAAAAGCAGAGCAACCAAATATGCGAAGAGAAGAAAGATCAACATTTTTTCCAGACATACACATTCAGGTAATTTTTCAAGTAAGGACACAGAAGGAGAAATGATTAATCAAGTATGAAACAGTTAAAAGGGTTTCACCCCAGAAAAATTTAGCTAAGCCAGAGCTAATTAACATGGATCTTACTTTGTTTAGAAAAATTCTATTTATCCTTTTAGCAACACCATTTTGTTGGGAGGAATAAGGAGTGTTTTATGCCTTTTAATACCAAATTCTTTACAAAGTTAAAAAAACTATTGATTGCAAAATTCTAGACCATTGTCAGTTCTTAAATTTTTTAATCCTTTTCCAGTTTGGTTTTCTGTTAAAGTTTTCCAGTCCTTGAATTTTTCAAAAACTTTAAATTTATGCTTCATCAAGAAAACAAACACTTTTCTGAAAAAATTATCAATAACTGAAAGAAAATATCTGTTTTCCACCATGAGTTGGGACATTAGCAGGTCCCCATACATTAGCAAACATAATCAAGTATGCAGAAAGATGATGTGGGTTTTTTGGGAGGGTGATGAAGGAAAATGTACTTTGTGCTTTTCCTAAGACAAATCCATCACAGAAATCCATATCATCAGGTTTTTCTTTCAGAATATCATTTTTATGCGAAAACTCAAGACCTTTCATGCTAATATAACCTAGTTTTTATGCCATAAATCAATTTTGCTAGTTTATAAAACAGATGCAGCAAAACATTCATTTCACAGTGCAGACATACAAGTTCTTTTTCTTTCGGCTTTAAACACAGTAAGGGCACCCTTCAAAATTTTCATAACAACCTTACCCCATTTTTCTTCAAGCTCTTCTTCCTCAAGGGTAGAACAAGAAATCAAATTATGAGACAGATCAGAAACATATCTAACATTCTTTGGTGGGAATTTAAAGCCATTTTTAAAGATTAAACAAACATCACCCAGACCATGAATATCACACGATTTTTCATTTGCCATTGAGACAGAACCAAGTTTTTCAGACCTATAATTTGACAAAAATTTCTTTAAAAGGAGTCATGTGAAAACAAGTCATTCATTCATGTTTAAAGAAGATTTTGCAGAATTTATATCACAAATCATATAGACTTCATCATAACTTTCTTTAGCTACATTAACAAATTCTTTAAAATCATTTTCTTTGGTTACTTACAGTATTTTATGAAGTGCCCTCTTCCCCCACAATTATAACACCTCTTTTCGTTTTGTTTATCATCCCTATTTTTATCATTTTTATACTTGGGCCTGGAATTACTCTTGTCCTTTCTACTCTTGCTTTTATTGTGTCTTCTAAATTTATAGTCAAAATTTCTATTTTTGGTTCTTCCTGTCACATAATTTACTTAATTTGATTCTGACTAGATTTATTAGTTTTTAAATCAATTTCCTTACTTTTAAGACCACTTATTACGATTTCTAGGTTTACATTGTCCCTACCATACTTAATAGCAACCTTAACATCCCCATAAGTATCAGGTATGCATTTAACAGAACTATGGGAGAGTAGTCATCAATACTTTTATCACCAGTTAACTTTATATCTTGAATTAAATAGTAAATTAATCAATATTATCCTCAATGTTTTTAGAAAAAGCAAGTTTATATCTAAAAACTTTTCAAGCAAAAATAATTTACTAGGCAGCGAAGTTTCATTGTAAAGCTCTTCAAGTTTATCCCAAAGTTCTTTAGCAGAATTTTGTTTTCCTACTTTTTCTAATCACAGAATCAGACAAATTAAGAATAATGGAAGAATACGCATACTCATCATTTTCAAATCTTTTTTCCTCAGACACATTTTATGCATATCTACCATCAATAGCTTTAAAATTTGTTGAATCAAAATGCCTTTCATTTTTTGTTGTTAGATTGAAAATTAGTTTTGTCATCAAAGGGTTGAAGGTTATAACCAACCATTTTAACAGAGTTCATAAATATATAAATTACAGGTTCCCAGTAAATTATAGAATATCAACAGATTACAGATACTCAACAAAAGATCACAGAGTATAGATCATTCAGTAGAATAGATGCAGATAAACAATAACAATACTTTACAGATTCTCAGTATAGTATTGTATCACAGTTCAACAACAAGAATAATAACAAGGGGAACTTGACTGACTCCTCAAGCCAGATACCCGACGGTCTCAAAGGACTAGACCAGGTGAGAAAATCAGTAAGTGTTGGTCTTGGCCGAAGGACAAAAAAAAAACATCTTAACAAAAAAAAAGTAAGGATAAAAGTTAGGAGAATATTAGTTTTATACATGAGTTCGAGTTAGAGCTAGAAACTTAACCTAGCTCTGATACCACTGTAAGGTATCTACCACTAGTTATTTGGATTTTGAATGGAACCCTAGCCAACTATTACAGAGTATAAGTGGGTTTGAGAAATCCTTAATACAATCAATTTATACAGAAGATTACAAAGCATAGAATATTACGGATCTTTATCTAAAAAAGATCTAACGAATAACACAAATATATCATAAACACTGAGAACAAAAATTAAGATCTCAGCGTGACAAGGCTCAGACAGCTATTCCGGATTTGCTAACCCAAAAGCCATAGAGGCCAAAGGCTAGCAACCCTACTCTCGGTTGCAAGATAACCAACAAGAACCACCACATAACCACAAAGGTGAGGCCATACAGGCTATTAGATTTATCTTTTTGCCACAAAGGCTTCGGATCCACAAAGGATCTAGCAACCACAAAGGTTTTGTTCACAGAGAACTTTAAGAGAAGAAGATGTAATCGAAACAGGGGAGAGGCGAAGATCTTAGGTTAGTTCGGAAGCAAACTAGAGCAAGGATTAAATAAGATGCAGCCATAAATGTAGGATGAAGGAGATTGAGGAGACAGTCGGGGGAAGAGTAGTTGAAGGCTAGAGACGTAATGGGAGAGAGAGAGACAGAGAGAATAGAGTAACGGAGGTCGGCGGAAGAAATTAAGAGACATTAGGTTAAGATGAAAGAGGAGAAGACAACTTATAAAGAAAAGAATCTGAATCGGGTTCTGAATTATGTGGGTCGGATAAATGGCATGGGCCAACCCGATGGCTTTGAAGAATATATGACATCCAGTGAGAAAAGGGATTGGGCCAACAGGATTTAGGCCACATTTTATTTACAACTTATTTTCTAATACAATGACAAAATAAAATTGTTAGTTTGTGAAATTATAAAATTATTTTTTTTCTTTATAATTTTTTGTACTTGTAACAAACAACAATAAGTATTTGAAAATTAATTTCTCTTTTCATTATACCAAATAATTTAAACAAAAAAAGTGTTATTCTTTCCTCTCCACCTCCCAATTTTACTTCCCCTTTCCTCTTATTCAACCAAACAAATTATGTTTGAATTTATTGTTGAAGTCTTTTGTTGTGTTTGTGTGAGATAGAGAAAGAAAAAAAAAAAAGTATGTGTTAGAGATAGTGTATATATTTGAATTTGTTTTTAAGATAATTTAAAATAAGTATTGTATGTTTGATGTAGTGTTTTGAGAGACTAAAATTATTGTCCATTGCCAAATTATGTCTCTTATATATATTCACACACACATATATATATATATATATATATATATATATATATAATATAGGTGTTGTATATTTAATATTATGTTCTGTGAGACAAGAGTCATTATTCACTATCGAATCATATCTCTTTTATATATAATTATGTATATAAATACATATGTGTGTATATGTATATTTATGCCAAATGAGAGAAAAACACCAAGATATGGTGTTTTTGTATAAGGGCAAAGATTGAGTATGTTTTGGCTTATTCAGGAGACAGATTGAAAATGAAACAAAACAAAGAGAACATATGTTTGCATTTGTTTTTAGATATAATGTAAACTAATTTTTGTCGTATGTTTGTTGTTGTGTTTTAGAAGATAAAAGCCACTATCCACTGTCAAATCACGTCTCTTTATATATATATATATATATATATATATATATATATGCGTGTGTGTGTGTGTGTGTGTGTATGTGTGTGTGTGTGTGTGTGTGTGTGTGTACTAGCAGTCTACACACAAGCAATGCGTGAACAAATTAAGAAAAAATATGATAAAAATATTTAATTACATTGATCAATTTGTTTAGTTAGTTTTAGTAGCAATTGCACGAGGTTTTTTAAATATAAATCAATGCAAACACAAAAATCTTCTGATTGTAGACAAATTGATCCATAGCACACAGTCTATGCGAGCATAATATAATGCAAAAATAATAAGTAGTCCTAACTTTATTATATGAATTCTTGATTGCATAAACTTCTTGAAGTAATTCTAACAAATATTAGTCTTGTCTGACATTAATTCTTAGCTTAATTAATATTGACAAGAATTCTATCAAAAAAGTTAAACAGTACATAATATTTTTAATAATTTGAGTATCTGCATCTAATATTGATCCAAACAACAGTATAACGAGATCACAAATTACACCAATAATAAAATACAAAATAAAGCATAAAAGTTGCCAAAACTTTAGAAAATCTCCTTTCACCTATAGCACCTAAAAACAGTTAAATACCTATGCAAGCAAGTATCTTCCTCCAAATCCTTTAAAACACGTGATTTCAATAAATATCATGTTCATCCCTTGTACCTATGAAACAAAAATAGTCAAGTGTATATTAAAAAGAAAAAATATTTAATAAAATTCAAAATGAAGATAATAGAGTAATGAACGTTAAGAGTTAAGAGATAACACCAATGGGTCTCTAACATTATATTTTGATTTCCTTCTCCAAAATAAATATATGTCTTTGCAATGTAAACATCATGTCAAAAAATCTATGTGTATTTCGCCAAGAGAAAATTCAAATTTATACAATATGCACAGAGAAAGACACACATTTGAATTTATTCAAGGGTAAATTGCATAACACCCCTGTGTTTTAGGAAAATTGCACGGAATCTTATTGTATTTAATTTCTTATATATTCTTTTTTGCGTATCAAAACGACTATAACTATTTGACATTTAAATACATATTTATAACTTATTTCAATTTTAACTAAATTTATCTTGTCTAATTTTTTTTTTAAAAAATTATAATTTTAGTCATATAACTAAACGAATCGACAAGTTTAGTAATTTTTCGCCAACTTAATTGAAAAATTGCAAGTAGCTTGCACTTAATCAAATTAATACAATTTAGTCTTATAATTTGGGAAGGGTTGTTATTTTGGTCCTGTAGAAATTGATAAACTGACATTTTTCGTCCTACACACACGAAGTAATTATAGAAGTAAAAAATTTAGGTGATGTGCTACTCACATATAATTTTCTAATCGAATTAGTTGAAAAAAAAATTAAAATTATCAAAATTTTAAAATTAAATTATAAAATATTAATTTGTATAGGATAAATAATACCACACTTGAGACTAAAATTATAAAAAGAAAAAACTTAAACCTTTTTAATTCATTATGGCGTATGTTTATGAGTCCACTAAAAAATTCCGGGATGATCGGAGTACTTGTGGCAAAGAACTGAATCACTCATCCTCAGCAACTATTTTAGCGAAAAACTATGTGCTGTTTAAGGAGGTAAACGTACCTTCACTATAACCGACAAAACCTACGGCGTCTGTCTCTGTCCTGTCCAATCTCAAAAGTCTCCACCCCCAGGAAAAAAGAAAGAAATACCCCCTCCTCAATTCTCTGTTTTTCTTCACTAAAATCCAGCTGAATTGATCCAATTTCTCAGACAATTATTCAAGAATCCAATCCTTCCCACATGCCAGCTTTCACCGGAGAAAACCACCGCCATGCACCGCCGCCGTACCTCAGCCGGAGCCAGAGGAAACTCCTCCTCTTCTTTCTGAAGTGCGTCATCATGGTGGTTGTAATATCCCTCTTCCTCTTCTTCCTCGGTTTCGCCGCCATCGTCCTCCTCCACTTCCTCTTCATGTCCAACACCTTCCACCGCCGCTGCACCCGCCTCTTCCACCCCACCACCGCCGCTGACGACGACGCGACAGTTTCCACCAGGGGCGCCGAGGGCTCCCTTCATAGTCAGGCCCTTCTGCCTGACGTGAAGTACAGCGCGGCAGCTTTTCCGGGCAAATCAGATTGTGCAATTTGCTTGGACTCTTTCCAAGAAGGAGACGGGTGTAGGAATATTCCGGTTTGTAATCACTTGTTTCACGCGAAATGTGTAGATAGGTGGATTAGGAAGAAGCCCACTTGCCCCGTCTGTCGAACCCGGGTGGATTTGGATCCGACAAGGTCGCCAGGTTCGAGAACCAGCGGCGATGATCAATGGAAGAGGCTTTGGGCTGCTAATTTCGAGGAGGGCACTTCTTATTGAGGTTTGATGCAATTCGAAAAACCGAAGGAATTTGAAGAAACTTCTGTATGCAAATGGATAATGTTTTTGTAAGTCTTGAAATTCTGTCATTCTGTATTTTTTGTTGTTTTTTATCATGTTTGTAGACACTTCCTCTTTGGAGATAATCATATAGTTGAAGATGTTTAGGTTCTTTTTTTTTTTCAGATTTGATTTCATAGCTACTGATTCTTGCCGAGTTATCTGTAATGATTATATGGGCTTGAGCAAAATTACAATATTGAATCAAAGAAAAGGGGCTGAGGCATCAATATCTGCTGTATAAATTGGTTTGATGATCTGTTTATGAAGCCATATAGAGGTTAGATAAAGTTCTTGAAGGCATTGTTTTGAAGAAATTGCTCTTTGAATTTGCGTTTTTGCCGTATGGATTTAGAAGATATCTTCGAACTTTCAATACCCTTAGAAGATATCTTTAAACTATAGATGCCTGGAAATTGTGGATAGATTATCGTCCTAAACGAACCAAAAAGTAAATAATGAAGGTTTACAATTCTTCAATGGCTAATATCGGTCACGTTTTTAATACCGAATTAGTTAATGGCATGTTTGTAACTCGAGAAATATGGTTAGTTTCTATGTATGTTTGCAGCTCTATTTGCATATTTAGGAGCAGCAGGGAAAGGTCGTATGCTCTTTTTCCTTATAATGGTGTTATCACGTACGGTGTTTGTTTTGTTTATTTATGAAGAAATATTCAGTTTTATGTTTCTTGAACTATTGAAGTTCGTCTCAACGATTGAATGAGAAACGTTATAAGTAGCGTGCGACTATCTTAATCGTTGTTTGTGGTCGAATAGTTGGTTTTATTTTGGAAAAAGGTAAAGCTTCTGTTTCCATCAGTCCTTACATATAATCTACCTGGAGATACACATATGTTCTTTCAGAATTGTATCGGCGGAAATAGCATAAGTTTGGTAGAATTGGCCGCACCAAATGCGGAAAGCCTGCTACTTATGGTTGCGGTTTGAGATTCCTGGTGGGGAAAAAGAAAGATTATGCCGGAACCTTATAAATTACCAGAAGCAATGATAAGAACAATCTGTGTGTGTGTGTGTGTGTGTGTCTTTCCTCCTCCGTTGATGTTTGAAGAATATAGTTGAGGAAGTGTGTGCTTATGAACTGAAGCTGCTGAGCAGTAACATAGTGTTCCCATCAAGACCCTGCCGGTTCTGCATCAACCAACAGAACTTTTGCATTGTCGAGTGATCTGCAAATTGCTGTTGTGTGGAACGTACATTTTCGTTTCGTGGAATAGCCTGCTTTAGGTCGCCCAACTCCCGAACTGTTTCTGCTGGGATTTTGTGCTTGAAACCCTGAACCAGTACTGAATTTTGATCATATGGCAATAACATCTCCTGCATATCATGTATTCTATGACTAGCTAGAAATACATCCAGTTATTTAATGTTCGATTGCTCGGATCTTTTGGTTTAGCAGAGGTTAGTTGTATGCGTTGAAATGAATTCATTTGAAATTATTTCATTTTCAATTCTGTGAATATCTTCGAGATGCAGACGAATATTTTGCTTTTGAGAGGAAAAACGTTTTTCGACACCCGCGGTGTCGAAAGTGTTCTGTCAGAATCAGTGTCATGGAAATCGTTTTGTATGGTTTCCACTATCTCTTTATTGGAAGTTCTTACCGTGGAGGATAATGCTTCAACTAGTGACCTCCACTTAGACTTGGTCATCGAAGACTTGCACCTTGTCGGATTATATTTTCAAGCTGTCATGGTTGACCCATGTTGCTCTAATGTAGACCATTTCAAAGAGAAATATCAAACCCCACTGTTCCTCAGAGTTGATCACATAGGTTGTCTGTAGACCTCTGATCCCTGAAGGTGCTATGGAACTCTTCGGATCATACAGTTTCTTCACTATTCTAAGCGAATCTATCGAACTTCTTCCCAAGAATTGGAAACTCAAGGTATTCTTAGCTGTGTTTTTGACAGTTTTATCATCCTGTTTTGTTGTGTTGTTCAAATACTCCCTCCAATCCCTGGTTGTCGATATGTTCGTTGCTGCCCAGCAGTCATTCATGTCTGAGCCTTGTTCCTTAGATATCTCGTTCACGCCCAAAACAGGCTTGATGATCACGGGCCAGATTCGCCATCTGGAAGATGATTTCGTACGTCTTCTTACACTTCAAATATCTTTTGTTCTTTACGTGGCCGTCATCTCCTCCTTCTCTGTCGTTTCAACGATTCTACACTCAGCCATGTCCTACAGTTCCAAGTCGTTAAGGCTAAAAGACCTGTTTTCAAGCATTTGGAGAACATGGACACGGCCCCTCATCGCTATTCTATATGCATCACGACTAGCAATTGAGTACGTTATCGTTGTGGCTATACTAGCCACTCCTCTCCTGACGTACTCAGGCCATGTGATATTCTGGGTGACCGTTTTCCTCCGGATTTCGGCTACGATTTTCTACCTCTACTTGTTCATTGCTTGGGCGTTGGCCGTGGTGGTTTCGGTGGTGGAAGAAGGCTGTTATGGGATGGAAGCACTTGGAAAACCTGCAGCACTAGTTAAGGGCAAGAGAGTTCAAGGTTTCTTGCTCGACGTTTCTTTCAACGTTGTGGTTTCCGCCATCTTGGCGTTTACAGGATGATATTAGGACACAAAGGGTTAATGAATCCGACGATGTATGCACTGTTTGTAATGAGTGTTGCATCTTTTGCAATGATTTTCCTAGGCATAGCGTACATGGTTTTGTACTTCCATTGTAAGGGACAGGAGATAGAGCTACATGGGAGTTTTTCTTTACCAGAACGCTAAACTGCCAACTAAATTGGCTAATAACATGTCCTAATTGGCTGTGATAGATTAGTGTTGTAGTTGAAAATAGAAGATCCACTGTAAGAAAATTGTTTAATAGCAACAAAAAAGTTAGTGTCGAGATAATTAGCAAGTAAAATTCTTGTTGCTAATCTTTATTATCTAATACATAAATTTAGTTATCAATGAATTTAGCAAGGGAAATTAACTTGCTACGATGAGATTAGCAACGAAAATTTTACTTGTTAATTAGATCGATGCTGATTTTAGCATCAAATTTTTTCGTATTGATCAATATTTTTTTTTTTTTTTGTAGTAATCTAAAGATTGATTAGTTATTAGACAATGGGATTTGATGGTTCTTTCATCGGAGCCATTCATCAATTCGAGTTGTTGAGGCTTGTCTTTTGAATTTGAAGTGATTTTTCCATTAGACAAAGTCGTCTGAAATTCCCAACACTTGCTCTGAAATTTCCACATTCCGGACCAGGTCCACGTTCTAGAAGCAAATTATTAATTGACTTCATCAGCCGGACAAAGCTAATCCCTGAAATTACACATAAATTTTCTATATTTTAAAAAATTATATCTATTATTCTTAAAATTAGGTATTGTTTAAAAAATAAGTTACTTCATTAGTAAAAATTCATTGAATTTGTTAATATTAATAAAAAACTTAATAAAATTAATATTTACCATCGATTGATTTATTATAAGTCAAATAATTTTTTTTGATTGAACTATCCTTATTACTGTAAAAACATACCTCTCACATGCATTAACATATGAGTCTGTATGAGGATAATTTAGTCATAAAATTTTTTATTTTACCTACAATAAGTTAGTAATAAATCAATCGATGGTAAATATAGATTTTTTTTGTTAATATCAGCGATTCGGTGAATTTTGACGAATGGGTGAACTTATTTGTTATATAAAAGCAAACCTTATGAGTGTTAAATATAATTTTTCAAAACCACATTAAATTTAGGTATATTACATCGAACTTTAGTGGTGAGGAGTGTAATTACCCTTCAAATTATGGCATGTTTTTTATCATTGTTTTTGCCCTTCTATTTTTCATACTTTTTGAGACGTTCTGAATATTGAAGAGTTTCTCATTGAATCTCCAATTTCTTCTCAGGTTATGTAGATATACTACACTATATGATACATAGAATAGTTAGATAGTTAATGCGTATACCTTAATTCTTTTCGAAAAGGGAGAATTACACTCTCTTTCATCGATGTTTGGTGTAATTATACGTAAACCTTCTAAAGTTTGAGAAATGAAATCTAGCATCTCTGAAGTTTGCTTTTATCTAACAAAGTTCCTCCGTTGGTCTATACTAATTGAATTTGCTGATATTAACAAAAAAAAAAATTGAATGAAAATTGATACTTATCCTTGATTGACTTATTAATGACTTATTGCAGGTCAAATAATTTTTTCGAACTAAACTACTCTTATAACGGTGAAGACATACCTCCTCATGTGCATTAACGCGTGAAGACGTATGAAATTAATTTGGTCATAAAAAGATATATTTGACCTGTAATAAGTCAGTAATAAGTCAATCGATGGTAAATGTAAATTTTTTTATTTTTTAGTTAATATCAGCCAATTGGTCAATTTTTATTAACGACTTATTTGTTATACGGAAGCAAGCCTCAGGGATACTAGATATATTTTCTCAAACCATAAGAAATTTACGTATAATTATGTTAAATTTCAGGGGAGAAAAGTGTAATTATCCCTTTCAAAAATGAAAAGTATTTGACGATCATTGAGACAATATATGTGGTTGAGGTTCTGGATTTAATACTTAGTATCCTCTCTATTGCAAGGAATAAATCTGAAATTAACACATGCGTCTCTAGAAAAAATATGACTATTTGCTACAATTTTAACAGTTATGAATTAAAAATCAAAGTAAATATTTTTTATTAACCACGATTAAATAAAATCGATACAAAAATATAGAATTTTCACCACGAAAAAAGTTATTTGTCATGGTTAGGAGCCATTGTAGAAATATTTGTCATGGCCTTTAGCCATGACCAATACTTTTAACCACCCTCGCAGATATCACTACTACAACCCTTGTATGGTCGTTATTAATGACTATTTGTTATAGTTTTTTTTTTGTTTTTAACCATGGCAATTAGCCATGATTAAATATTTATTTTTTGTAGTGCGTCAAGCGTGTTAGGGATAAATTCATGTAGGACCAAAAATACCAACTCTCTTAAGTTATAGGACTAAAAATGTCAATGCCTCCTAAGTTACAGGACTAAAAATACCGAAAAATGATGAAAATTACCAAAATTTTAAAGTTATGGAACTAAATTGCAAAAATCAATTCGTACAGGACCAAAAATACCACCACCCATAAATTATAGGACTAAAATTACATTTTTTCCTACGGCAATAACACCTTGCAATTTGCAAAGATTATGTATGCTAAATTGCTAATGACTCGAAGTACCTCCAGTTTTATACTGTTTGATTGCTTGTCTTTTGCAGATGGTTTGCTTTAGCAGAGGTTAATTTGCATGCATTCAACCATATTGTTCTAATTCATTTGACATTGTCTCACTTTCAATACTCTGTGAATATCTCCGAAAAGTCGATGCAGACGAAAATTTTGCTTTCAAGAGGCATTAATTTCGTTGTAATAATAATACTTTTCATAGTATATACCGTGTTCTCTTGTAGTTATCGAAGACTTAGAGCCATTCGCGTTGCATTTTCAAGCTGTACATGGTTTACCAAATAGAACTATCAAACCCCAAGTATAAAATTCATGCTCGTTCAATCCCTCCTAGTAGATCACAACATCAACATTGGTTGTCTGTAGACCTCTGATCACCCAGGAGGTGCAATGGAACTCTTCAGATCATACAGTTTCTTCACTATTCTAAGCGAATCGATCCAACTTCTTCCCAAGAATGGGAAACTCATGGCGTTCATAGCTATATTTTCAGCAGTTTTATCGTCGTGTTCTGTTTTATTGTTCAACTACTCCCTCCAATCCCTCGTGGCCGATATGTTCGTTACTGCGCAGCAATCGTTCATGCCTGATCTTAGTTCATTCAATGTCCCGGCAGATCCCAACTCGATTTCTCCGTCTGAACCTAGCTCGTTCATGCCCACAGCAGGCTTGATCACGGACCAGCTTGGCCATTTGGGATACGATTTCGCATGTCTTCTTGCTCTTCAGACCACTTTCGTTCTTGTTATTTCCATCATCTCCTTCTTGTCTGTCGTTTCAACGATTCTAGTCTCAGCCGTGTCCTACAGTTCCAAGACGTTATCGATGAAACACCTGTTTTCGGGCATTTGGACAACATGGACACGGCCCTTCATCACTAGTTTATACGTATCGGGACTAGCGATTGGCTACTTTGTCGCTGTTGTTATGCTCGCCGTTCCTCTCCTGATGTATTCAAGCCACGTGACCCATTGGGTGGCCGTTTTGATTGGGATTACGGCTTTGATTTTCTACCTCTACATGTTCGTTGCTTGGGCGTTGGCCGTGGTTGTTTCGGTTGTGGAAGAAGGTTGTTATGGGATGGAAGCACTTGGAAAAGCTGCAGCACTAGTTAAGGGCAACAGGGTTCATGGTTTCTTGCTCAATGTTTCTTTCAACGTTGTGCTCGTAATCTACAAGGCCTACATGATGATATTAGGACACAAAGGGTTAATGAATACGACGATGTATGCATTGTTTGTAATGAGTGTTACTTCTTTTGCAAAGATTTTGCTAGTCGTAGCGTACACGGTTTTGTACTACCATTGTAAGAAGCACCATGGCGAGGAGATAGAGCTACATGGGAGTTTCTTTCACCAGTACGCTAAACTGCCAACTACACAGTAATTTGTGTAATAACATGTCCTAATAAAAATAGTCTTTACGTGTCTTATGTTTCATTCGTTGTTTCGATGATCATATAATTTCCGCTTCTCAACCTAAATTCGTTTCGTCGGTATAATTATTTTCATCGTCATAACAAGTTAGTAACACATGAACAGTGACAATTTGATATCAATAACAAAGTTGTATTGTTTCGTGAGTAGAAACTCAATTGTTAGCAATATTTCAACTCTCCAGCATGATGTTAGTTTCTAGTTTGGGAAAATTGCAATTTACGTCCTACAACTTACACTGTTTTCGATTTTGATCTCATTGTTTTACTTCTCACCACATTTACTCCCATAAATATCAAAAAATTACAATTTACGTCCCACTCACATTTTCCTTAGATTCTTGACTGCAATAGTTAGGAAAATTGCAACTTACGTCCTATCATCCATTTAATCGAATACTCAAAGTAAACGCACTCGTATGGGACTAAATGTGGTGAGGGGTAAAATAATGGGATCAAAATCACAAATAATATAAGTTGTGGGACGAAAATTGTAATTTTCTTTTTCTAGTTTATACAGTGGAAGTAGCTATAGTCAATGTTCTACAATAGATTAGTCTTGTATTTAATTATTAAACAATGGGGATTTGGTGGAGGCAGAAGCTCAGTCTTATCGTTTCAAATGAATTCTTCATAAGAGAAGTCTTGTGTCTGAATTTTCCACCTTCAAGACCAGGCCAGACCAGTTCAGACAACGCAGTAATAATTAATTGACCTCATCTACGATGCTAATTCAAATTTATGGCAGATTTTCTAAGTTTTTTTTTTCTTTTTTTTTCTGTTTTTCATACTTTTTTGGAAGTTTTGAATATTGATGGAAGCTCCATTTCTATTCAACTTAATTACATGGATATTAGCTACACTCAATATGCAATATATAGAATAGTTAGATGGTTTAATATTACAAACCCTTTTTTAAAAAAAACAAAAAGTATGTGGTAATCATACAGACAATTTGGTCGAGACTAACATTTAGTTTCGTAGAGAATAAACTTGTACGTACTCGTCAGGAAGGGTAAATATTATATTTGGTCTCTTAAATTTTCAATTGAAATTATTTTAATCCCTCAAATTCATTTTTTGACTTTAATATCATTAAATTTTAGCTTTTATCTTAATGTGGTAACTCTGATCATTTCTTGGCTAAAATATGGTCGGATTTTGACTTTTTGGAGGATAAAATGGTTGTTTTAAATTTGATTTTCTTACTTTAGTCTCTTAAGTTTGTAAAATTATTAAATTAGGATTTTTTAAAGTGGAAAAATAACTATTTCATATTTTTGTATGCTAAACATGATGTAATTATCTTATATGAATAATGAAAGTTTTTTGAACTTTTGTGAACATAATAATAACATATTGTTTTATTTAAAATAAGCAATCTTTTCTTCTCTCTTTTCATTTTTTAGTAGTTAAAAAAATTAATTTATGAATAAATTTAATTAAAACTTATCTAAAAAAAATATAATAAAAACTCTAATTAACAATTTTTTTTAATTTAAGATTTAAGTCATTATTCTGCAGGAGTTCATCCTTCTCGACGGTGTAGGTGAACTCCGGCCAAAAAAAAAAAGATTGGAATAGCAAAGATTAAAAAGATTTTGGATAAAAATGCTATACTAGAAAGTTAATGTACAAAAATGCCAAATAATTTAAGTTACAAGACCAAATTACATTTAATTCGATTTTTTTTTTTCGGGGGGGGGGGGGCTTTGTCGGGAAAATTACAATTTACATCCCATAACTTAGCACATTTGCGATTTTGATCCCATTATTTTACGACTCAACAGATTTAGTTCTATAAGTAAAAAAAAAAATGCAATTTACTTTTCATTACCAATTTTTGTTAAATTGTTAACTGGACATGTTCCTTCCATTAACAATTGGACATACTCTGTCGTTAACAATTTAACAAAAACTGTTAATGGGACGTAAATTGCAACGTATTTGAATAAATCTGTTCAGTCGTAAAATAATATGATCAAAATTACAAATGGGCTAAATTATGGAACGTAAACATCAATTTTCCCTGCATTTGACTGTGTTTCCGTTTCTCCCCCATGATGTTTGAACTTTCAAGTATATCTGTGTGCTTATGGACTTAAAGTGCTGAGCAGCAATATAGTGTTAATTTAGGTTGCTTGCAGACCCTGTCAATTCTGCTTCAACCAACAGAACATATTATGCATTGTCGTATCATCTGCAAATTGGCATTGTGTGAAAATAACATTTTTCTTTCATGGTATAGCCTGCTTTAGGACATCCAACTCCTTCTGGGAATTTTGTGCAACTGGGAGAGCTCTATGAACTATTAACCTTGACCCAATACTGATTTGATGTTCATATGGCAATACCCTCCACTTCTGTAATGCTCAACTGCTTGTCATTTGGTTTGCAAACTGATTATATGAACCATACTGTTTCAATTCATTTCACATTGTTTCACTGTCAATTCTGTGAAAAGTCTACGCAGATTTCGCTTTCGTGGTGAGGAAAGAAGTTTGACACCCGCGAGCGTTGTTGAAACAGTCCGGTCGGAATCCATGTCATGGAGATTTTCATTGGAAGTTCTTACAGTAATTTGAGGACTGGCTCCACTTAAACTTGCTCATCGGAAACTTTACAGCCATAGGCGTTATGTATCCTAGTCAAGCTGTCATGTTTTACCAAGTCAAGCTGTCATATCCAAGTATAAAATGCTCGTTCTATATCTCTCATAGTAGATTCTGTGGACATCTGATCCCTGAAGGTGCAGCAATGGAACTCTTCACTATTCTATACGAATCGATCAAGCTTCTCTGCAAGAACGGGAAACTCATGGCATTCATAGCTATGTTTTCAGCAGTTTTATCGTCGTGTTCTGTTTTGTTGTCCAAACACAACTCGTTTCCTAGCTCATTCATGCCCGAAACAGGCTTGATCACAGGCCAGCCTGGCCATCTGGGAGACGATTCCATGCGTCTTCTTGCACTTCAAACCGCTTTCATTCTTGCCGTTTCCATCATCTCCTTCTTGTCTTCTGTTTCAACTATTCTAGTCTCAGCCGTGTCCTACAGTTCCAAGACATTATCGCTAAAAGACCTGTTTTCAGGCATTTGGACAACATGGACACGGCCCCTCATCACTTGCTTATACATGTCGGGACTAGCGATTGGCTACTTTGTCGTTGTTGTTGCTATGCTGGCCGCTCCTCTCCTGATGTACTCAAGCCGTGTGACCTTATGGCTGGCCGTCTTGCTCGGATTACAGCTTCAATTCTCTACCTATACTTGTTCGTTTCTTGGGCTTTGGCCGTGGTTTCAGTTCAGTGGTGGAAGGTTGTTATGGGATGGAAGCACTCAGAATCTGCTGCGCACTAGTTAAGGGCAAGAGGGTTCTTTTGTTTCTTGCTCACGTTGTGATTCTCGTAATCTACGAGGCTTACAGGATGATATTAGGACACAGGGTTAATGAATACGACGATTATGTAATGAGTGTTACTTCTTTTGCAAAGATTTTTCTAGTCGTAGTGTACACGGTTTGTACTACCATTGTAAGAAGCACCATGGGGGAGATAGAGCTACATGGAGTTTCTTATACAGTACTCTAAACAATAGTAAATTGTGTAATAACACGTCAGTCTTTACATGTCCTATGTTTCATTTGTTCTCCGATGATCATATAATTTTTGCTTCTCAGCCTGAACTCGTCTCGTCGGTATAATTATTTTCATCATCATAACAAGTTAGTAACAAATGAATAGTGACAATTTAATATCAATAACAAAGTTGTATTGTTTCTTGAGTAGAAATTCAATTGTTAGCAATATTTCAACTTTCCAGCATGCTGTTGTTTCTAGTTTATGTAGTGCAAGTACGTAGCTATAGTCGATGTTCTACAATAGATTAGTCTTGTATTTGATTATTAAATAATCACTACAAAAAAATAGCTTGATAGCAACGAAAAAAAACTAGTGTCGAAATAATTAGTTAGTAAAATTCTTGTTGCTAAATCACATTATTTAATACAAGAATTTACTTGCTAATATTTAGCAACCAAAGTTTACGTACTAACGAATTTAGCAATGAATTATTTACAACAATATATATATATATAATATGTATATATATTAAAAGTATAAATTAGTACAAAAATTTTATTTGTTAATTAATTCGACGCTAACTTTATCATCAAATCTTTTTATAGGTGTTAGCTATTTTCTTGCAGTGAATGGGGATTTGGTGGAGGTAGAAGCTGAGTCTTGTCGTTTGAAATGATTTTTATTAGAGAAGTCTTGTATCTGAATTTTCCACCTAAGGCCAAACCCAGTTCAGGCAATGCAGTAATAATTAATTGACCTCATCTACAAGGCTAATTCAAATTTATGGCAGATTATCTATGTTTTTTTTATTATTTCTGCTTTTCATACTTTTCTTGGAAGTTTTGAATATTGAAGATTTCTTATTGAAACTCCAATTTCTGTTCAACTTACATGGATATATATTAGCTACACTCAACACTGCATATTATAGAATAGTTAGATAGTTATAATATTACAAACCCTTTTTTTAGAGAAAAAAACAAAAAGTAGGTGGCAATCATATAGACAATTTGGTCGAGACTAACGTTTAGAGAGTGTTTGCGCGTACTTCATAAAAGCGTTTTTCAACTTCTGGCTCTCTAAAATATTTTTAAAGTGTTTGGGGTGCCTGCTTTTAAAACAGCTAAAAAAAGTGCTTTTAGACCAAAAGTTAGAAGCACCGTGGGAGGTGTTTTTAGTTGCTTTGGTTTTTTTGTAAATAAATAACTTTTTTCTTACTATTTTACCCTTATTATTTTTAAATAATTTAAATTTTAACAATAATTAAATTTACACTTTCATATATTTAATATTTTAAGTTTTTTATATTTTATGCTCTATGTCATCTAATTATATGTTTCGTTCACATATTATTATTTTATTAATTAATAAAATAATTATTTTTTGCAATCATGTAAGTTAATAATTAATGAATGAACATTATATTACTTAGTGGGAGCATTACTAAATTAAATATATTTTTTCATATTTTTAAAGACATTAATATGACATACTAATCGAAATAAAATGTATAATTTTTTTTGAAAAAAAATATTAGTGACAAACAACAAGTGAAATAATTAGCAAAAAATACTATCTTTTTAACACGTAGGGACAAAACAATCTTTCATCAGTTAAGTTTATTTTAGAAGTGATTTTTCTCCTAATACTATCAAACTTAGCTTTGATCTGCTTTTTATTTTTTTTACAAACATTACCATTTTTGATTCTGTTAAAACTTTTAACTTTTTCTACACAAATCACTTTTCTAAAAACAGAAATTTTTGCAAATACTCCCTTAGTTTTGTCTATGCAGTTTGTAGAGAATAAACTTGTGCGTACACGTCAGGAGGGTAAGGATACTTCCTGGGAAGCCAATCCGAAAGTCAAGTCAATAAATTTTTAAAAGTCGATTGATAGCAAAATAAAGTACAATGAAAGGCCAAATTTGTACCTAGTTTTTTTCAGAGTAAATCACAGTCACTTCCCATGTGATTTATCATAATTAAAAAGGTAAATATATTATACGTGGTCTTTTAAATTTTTAACTAAAATTATTTAGTCCCTCAAGTTCATTTTTTTTATTTTAATTTTTGTCTTAATTTGGTCCCTCTAATCATTCTTGACTAAAATGTGATCGGAATTTGACTTTTGGAAGGTAAATTGATTATTTTAAATTTAATTTTCTTACTTTATCTCTTAAATTTGTAAAATTATCAAATTATGCCTTTTATAAGTGGAAAAATAACTATTTCATATTTTTGTATGCTAAATATGATATAATTGTCTTATATGAATAATGATATTTTTAATTTTTGTGAACATAATAATAACATATTATTTGATTTAAAATAAGCAGGCTTTTTTTCTTTTTTCATTTTTCAATAGTTAAAAAAATTAATTTATGAATAAATTTTATAAAAACTATCTAATCTGAAAATACAATAAAAAATCTAATTAACAAATTTTCTGAATTTAAGATTTAAGTCATTTTTTTGTCGGAGTTCATTATGAAGGTGAAATCCGGAGAAAAAAAATATTGGAATAACAAAAACTAAAAAGATTTGGGACCAAAATGCTATACACTACAAGAAAATAGCTCAATAACTACGAAAAAATTTGATGCTAAAGTTAGCATCGAGCAAATTAGCAAGTAAAATTTTCATTGTTAATCTACACTATTTAATATATATATTATATATATTATATATATATATATATATATATATATATATTATAGATAATTCATTATTAAATTCGTTAGCAAGTAAACTTTTGTTGCTAATTATTAGCAAGTAATTCTTGTATTAAATAATGTGATTTAGTAATAAGAATTTTACTATTTAATTAATTCGATGATTTTTTTTTTTCGTTGTTATCAAGTTATTTTCTTATGGTGATACTAGAAAGTTAAAATACAAAAACGCCAAATAATTTAAGTTACAAAACGACCAAAAAATGCATTTAATTGGATTTTTTTTTTTGGGGGGGGGGGGTTTGTTACGATTCAGCAGATTTAGTCCCATAAGTCAAAAAAAAAATTTGCCATTTACTTTCCATTACCAATTTTAGTGGGACTAAATCTGTTGAGTCGTAAAATAGTATGATCAAAATCACAAGAGCTAAAATGAAATGTAAACTGCAATTTTCCCAACATTTGACTGTGTTTTCTTTTCTCCCCTTGATGTTTGAAGTATATCTGTGCGTTAATTTCCGTTGCAGACCTTGCTAATTCTGCTTCAATTGTATGCTTTGCAAATTGTATTTGATACATAGGAGTCGCCCTCCTACATATACTTAGCTTGGAAATTTTGTCTGGAATTTTGTTGCAGATGATAACATGCAGTTAGTGCCCTTAGTGACACGGATTATTCTTTTTGGCACAATGAAGTAATATCTTCATAATAGTGTCACTGACTTTTGTATGCTATCTGGAAACTTTCTTTTTGTAAGGGAGTAGTATTTTTTATTTGCGCTTTACTGATAACTAATTGTAAAAGAGAGTACTCTTTTGTTTTATTTTTAGATAACATTAGGGAGTTAGTACTCCCCGTTGTAAATTTGGCTCCCTTTATTTAATATAGGAGGGATGGGAGACCCTGAAAAGCTCCCACCCGCGCGTGTTGTTGAAACATTCCGATCGGAATACATGTCATGGAAATTTTCATTGGAAGTTCTTATAGTAATTTGAGGATAATGCTTTCAAGAAGTGGTCATGAATGGACTGGCTCCACTTAAACTTGCCCATCGATCACTTACAGCTATGCCCAAGTCAAGCTGTCATGTTTTACCAAAAGCTCTCCCCAAGTAAAATGCTCGTTCTATATCTCTCATAGTAGATTCTGTGGACATCTGATCCCTGAAGGTGCGATGGAACTCTTCAGATCATACAGTTTCTTCACTATTCTAAACGAATCGATCAAGCTTCTCCCCAAGAATGGGAAACTCATGGCACTCATAGCTATGTTTTCAGCAGTTTTATCGTCGTGTTCTGTTTTGTTGTTCAAATACTCCCTCCAATCCCTGCTAACCGACATGATCGTCACTGCCCAGCTATTATTCATGCCTGATCTTAGTTCCTTCAATATCCCGGCAGATCCCAACTCGTCTCCTCCGTCTGACCCTAGCGCATTCATGCCCAAAACAGGCTTGATCACAGACCGGCTTGGCCATCTGGGAGACGATTTCGCACGTCTTCTTGCACTTCAAACCGCTTTCATTCTTGTCGTTTCCATCATCTCCTTCTTGTCTTCTGTTTCAACTGTTCTAGTCTCAGCCGTGTCCTACAATTCCAAGACGTTATCGCTAAAAGACCTGTTTTCGGGCATTTGGACTACATGGACACGGCCACTCATCACTACTTTATACGTGTCGGGACTAGCGATTGGCTACTTTGTTGTGGTTGCTATGCTGGCCGTTCCTCTCCTAATGTACTCAAGCCGTGTGACCTTCTGGGCGGCCGTCTTGCTCGGGACTACATCTTCAATTCTCTACCTATACTTGTTCGTTACTTGGGGTTTGGCCGTCGTGGTTTCAGTGGTGGAAGGTTGTTATGGGATGGAAGCACTTGCAAAATCAGCAGCACTAGTTAAGGGCAAGAGGGTTCATGGTTTCTTGCTCAACGTTTCTGTCAACGTTGTGCTTCTCGTGATCTACGAGGCTTATAGGGTGATATTCGGACACAAAGGGTTAATGAATACGACGATGTATGCATTGTTCGTAGCGAGTGTTACTTCTTTTGCAAAGATGTTGCTAGTCGTAGCGTACACGGTTTTGTACTACCATTGTAAGAAGCACCATGGGGAGGAGATAGAGCTACATGGGAGTTTCTTTTACCAGTACGCTAAACTGCCAACTACACAGTAATGCATTCAATGGAGGCCAAGTTTCTCCATTGCAACCATTCAAGAAGTGCAGGCTTATGTTTTGAAATGATCATTTTTCCATCCATCAGACAAAGTCATGTGAAATTGCCAACACTTGTGTCTGAAATTTCCACCCTGAGGACCAGGTCCCAGTTCTGGGAACACAACAATAATTGACCTCATCTGCCTTTAAATTTTGCCAATTCATTTATTACATATTTTCAATGAATCTTCTTTTTCTTTTTTTCTTTTGTAGTTGTTGAGAAGTCAAGTAAAGAGTCTCTTATGGAATCTTCATCTTCTTATTAGGTTCTGTAAATACTATATCTCATGCATAATATTGGATACCAAGGCCTCCCAAATTTGGGCTTATTAGTTCAGATATTCTGGCATGGGTTGAATACTTTCAATTATTTGTTTTACGTGATTTTTAAAATAATTTTAAATTTATAAGAATTTGACGTATTGAGTTCTTTATTTTATAAAATTTTGAAACTAAATATATTGAGTTTTCTTAATTTTTGAATTATTATAGGACTAGATCTACCTAACTTTTTTTAATTTTGGGACCATTATAAAAATCCCCGTAAAGTAGTGGATCAAAAAAAAATTGAGACAAGACAAAAAAACACCCAATATTTTATTTTTTATTTTTTACAAATTATATGTGTTTTTTTTTTTTTTTGAACTTTGTATATAATATATATATATATACACACTTATATAAATATAATATAAAAGAGACATAATTTGACAATTAACAGTGATTTTGTCTCTAAAAAATACAACATTAAGCATACAATATTTATATATATACATATTTATATATAAAAAAAGATATAATTTGATAATTAACAGTGACTTTTGTCTCTTAAATCTCAATATCAAACATACACGACTTATTTTTAAACTATTTTAAATTACCTCAAAACACAAATCCCAATATATTTTTTATTTTCGACACACTTATTTATCTTTATTTTTCTTCTCTCTATTTTCGAAGCATCAAAATAAAACACTTCAAAATACAAAATCAAACACTACGGTGAACTCCCATCCTATTGGACAAAAGGTGTAAATTTGCCAGCTGTCTCACTTAATTACGCTTTATTTTTCGTACTTTTTAAAAGCCCAAAATTAATAGCCAAGACCCGTCACGCTCTCTAGTTTGGCTTCACTACAATACGGTCATGAGACTCGTATTATTGTGTCAATTGGACCCATCACATGCTGATTAAAATTCGATTCTCAATTTTGTCCTCAAACTTTATGCGCGTTCTCCCATTTTTGCCCCTGATTTTGAATTAAATTACTCAGTGGTCTGTCTTCGTCCTACGCGCCAACCACCCTTCTTTTATTTTCCTCCTTTCCAACTGTTTTGATGTTTTTCCACTGCCGGGAGCGGTAGAAGCGTTGCGTGGCACTGCTGTGGCCGGCGGTTGAATTTTGGCCATTGCCGGACTGAGGCAAACGCAGTGTGTCGGGAGGACGGAGGAGCCTCTTTTGACTTTGGAGCTTTGGCAGAAATGGGAGTATTGAACTTCAAGAACCTTATTTTCACATCTGAAGGAGAGGGAATGAATGATTTAATAGTTGGATCTTTGGAGGTTTTTTTCGTAATTTGAAGGGGAAGGGAGGGTGAGTTAGGTGCTGGTGTTGGTGGTAGTGTCTGGCGGCGGAGTTGGTGGAGTGGTCGCATGACAATGGGTGGGCATCAAGGTGCACAGTGGGAATCGGATCGGTTCAGGATTGTTACGGATCAATATAAAACAGCCCGATTTAGAATCCGTCCATTATTATTTGTGATCGATTTTGGGTTGATACTAAACCTTTAAGTGGACACCAATTGAGTACAATTTTAAATATAGGCCCAACTCATGGACTGCTCAATTGAGGCCCAAATCAATCCTACATTAGGCCCGAATGTGTTTATTTTTTTTTTGTATATTGAGATTTTTATTATAATAATTAATTAAATTTATAATTATTTTTTAAAATAAATAAATAATAAATTAAATCGCGCAAAAACTTATATATAGAATTATAATAATTAAAAATATATAATGAATTTTAGGAAAAAAAAAAAGAAGCCCAAAGATCCGATCCAAACTCGATCCGAGACTAGGAGCTACTGAACCACTGGATTAAAGACTAATCCCAAGGATTGATTTTGGGATTGATCCGACTCAAAATAAATTTAGATCGAACCAATCTATTTTATTAGTTGAACTTAATTTTGAATTTGATTAGTCTAATCCAATCCACTATGCATTTCAAAATGGTCGGTGACAATGGAGTGTCGCAGCCATGCACCCACCGTCATTCCAAGTAAGAAGTCGAAGTGATTAGCCCTTGATGGGTTGTGGGTTTTGTTGAGTAGGTAGGATATTGGATACCAAGGCTATAGTTAGGGGTGAAAATGATTCAAATCGAGTCAAAAATATTATTGTTCAAACTTATTTAAATTATTATTAGGTTTTAAAAATTGTATTTGAATTTGGTTTGACTATTATTCTAATCGAATTCAAACGAGTTTTAATTGAATCAAACTCGAGTCGAGCTCCAGTAATTTAATACTTTTAAGTATATATTTTACTATTATTGCACTGATCGAAACAAGCTCGATTCGAGCTCAAAAATTTCTCAAACAAAATTTTGTTCAAGTTTAATTTGCTAAATTTAATAAATCGAATTCAAAAGAATTTTATTGATTGATTTATATCGAGTATCGAATTATTTAATTATTTTATTCAATCAGAATCAAGTGTTGGTCCATGACCTCGTTCCGTCCCAACAATTTACGTGAAGAAAAGATTGTATGGCCAAGATCAAGTAGTAAAAGAGTTGGACAATGCTATGCCGTACTGAATAGAAACTTAGCAAATCAAGAATCATCTGTCCAGTGGAGGAGAGAGTTCCAAGTCCAACGTTCTCAATTCTTCCATTGTCGACCACTTTAAACTCTTCAAACCCACAACAAGTGTTCTTGAAAAATAAGGACGAAAGAAACATGATTTCTTCTTTGTCACTGCCCATTATCAATGGACGGCAACTGTCTTCCTCTGGTTTTCGCTCTTCTCTTGGTCTCAAGTAAGTAACGGACATCTCTCGGAAATCTAATTACTCTTTGCTAATCATTTTTTTCTTTTTTCAGTGTGTGTGGCTTGAAATCCTGACCAATCTGTGCTTAATTGTAATCTTTGGATTGGAAATTTATATGGGTAGGCAGAATTTGACCTTTTTAGCGTTTCAATTTCGGGAATGTTAGTGTGTTTCTTTGTCTTCGATTCAGAATGTATTGGAATTGTAAGTTTTCAAGAATTATCAGTTATTGTTCATATGTGGAAGCTTTGTTCTTATTTGAATCGTGTCAAATGATGAAAAACGTTGGATTTTCTATTAGAGGTTGTTTTGTTTCGTCTGAACTTCCATTGGGTTTTGTCATAGTTACTATGAATTTCAAGTGTGGGTTTCTGCAGTTTGAATACCTCATGAAAGTTGATGTCTTTGAGTTGTTCTTTAAGGAAGAAATGAACTTGTTCATAATTTTCGGTGAAGGGTAGATTCTGACTTCTATAGCAATGGTTTTCACCTTTGACATCTTTGTGCTCAAGCTGTCTTATTATTACACAAGTTGATCATCACTGTGTCATGACAGCATAAATTTGACGTTGAATTTGTACTGTCTAATGAATGATCCTAATTTCAACTTTAAAGAAGCTGAAAGGGTACAGTGTTTATTACAGAAATATGTTTCTTGAATTCTTTGTGTCTGAGTTTTAAGATTGCTCGATTTTTCCATTCATCTGCATCTTGCCCTGCAACAGGTTTTTCAAACTGTATTCTTTTCTAAAAGAAGACAATTGCTACATCATGTTTCTTGAGTGTTTTTTAATTTCCATAGCTGCCCTCTGTTGTCCAGCTGGGGTTTGCAAAGAGAACAAGATGTGAGATTGTTCCCTCGAAGAACAAGGAGTCAAGCAATCCGTGTCCTGGCAAATCCAAATGTACGCACCACCCATGGCTTCCGCATGTATAATGCCAATATATTGGTTTGAATATGCAAAGCTATTTTTAGGTATGTGATAGTGATATGTAGCTACCGTGTAAATCTCACAGTTAGAAACTATGGCTTGAATACAGGTTTAGTTATTATTTGCTTAGTTAATGGCTTTACATGTACAAATGAGTCCTTGAAATGGCAATCTAATATCAAAAGACTTTGAAACTTTTGATTGTCTAGCTGTTCATAATGTTTTGTGCCAAGTTTCACAAAACTTTCCATTGTATAAAACTTTTATACCATACATAAAAGGAGAAGTATAAAGCAATTTGAAGATAAGCTGACTCAATCTACTCGTCAACCACTGGCAGCTCCTTCCCTAATTATCCAGCTTCAAGCTGTTAGCATGGCCACCTCTTTTCACACCAAGTCTTGTCACCGCCCTCATCATCCACTGTGAAAAGTTTGATCTTTGTGTCGACAGATCTGCCATAGATTCCTTATGATCCCATAGTCCTATGGTAAACACCTTATGATATGAACAAGGCCTGCCTTTCTTAATGAGCACTTGGTATTCCTGTCACTGAAGGTTCATAGTCCTGTTTGTTCTAAGGGCAGCTTTTTGGTTATTCATTGTTATACATCTGAACCTCAATTGCTGTTTTCTTGTGTTCTTATAGAATCATAATTGGTCCTGGTATGTTGCTGATGCACTGTTATAGATTGTTGCAAAGGCATCCATTTTTTAGTTTGGGCTTTGACGAGTCAGTATCTTAGCCTTGCTTGAATCTTACTTACAAAGAGAAATCACAAAATGAATGTGAATATATTCATTTCTTTAGATGTTACCCACCCAGGAAACTGCACCATAACGATCAAATCATTTGTGGTACGTCCATCCTAATGTATTTTTGTATTTTAGTTCCTTAACAATGGCGTCTATAAGACCTAGAAGCTATATGCATGAAGGATGTCAATAGTAAGTAGTAAGCAATGAGTGGATTTTGTCGGGGAAATACAAAAAGATAATGGAAACTGAAGCATGGTTTCACTTTCTTTAAAATGGAAATGCTCCGCACTACTAGTTTGATGCCAGGATCAATGGCGATTTGCTGCAAATACGACAAAAACTTCCCAAAGATATGAAACCAATGGTGATTAAATATAAACCAAAATTCTCTTTCTACAATATGAAAATAGAGTAAGCACAGAGCTGTTCTTGCTCTTCCTAAAGTCCAACAAACATTAAACTGTATAGCCTTGCATTTTATCCTAGTTTCATGAACATGTAAGTTATTCTTGAGGTTTGGTGGAGGTGCACCTGGCCTTCTGTGCTGGGTGAAGCCTTTGCATAACTAAATATGAGTTAGATTTTGACTTTAGCAGATGTGTTTTTGATATTACAGGAAAAAAAATATCCATATTATTTGCATTATTGACATTCCTATATTTGCCACTACCCTCAAACCTTTTAACAATAATTTAAAATTTTTTAACCATTATCTTGACATTGTTATTTCGTTTTATTTAGATTTCCTTTTTCTGAGAAAATGAGCATATTTCATTTTTCTTTGTCTATCATTTGATTATACAATTAATTATTAGGATTAGGAAAACCATCCAATAAGGCTGATTACTTGATATCAACCCTCTGATGGCAAAATTGGATTTTCATGCCATGTTCAGATCCACAAGAAACTAAGCATTGAAATTTTGGCCATGTGAAAAGGAGGAGCCCCACTTGAGCCTATGAAAACATGTTTAAGCATGCACTTCTGATATTAAGTGGCTGCTCTTGATCTACTCGTCAGCAAAAATCTGCATGGACAGTCCTTTCAGA
Organism: Sesamum angolense; assembly: GCA_034509725.1. NCBI lineage: Eukaryota > Viridiplantae > Streptophyta > Magnoliopsida > Lamiales > Pedaliaceae > Sesamum > Sesamum angolense. The sequence goes on along the minus strand of JACGWL010000011.1, from coordinate 12,695,462 downwards.
CAATACTTATTTCACATCTTCTTTTTGGCTGTTATGTAGGTATCTCCAGATAAGCGGAAGTCAAACAAAGAAGTTATTATGGTTGTCCTTTGGAAGCCAAGAGATTAGCAGCAAAACAGATGGAACAAATTAAAGCAAAAGAGAAGTTCAAAGTGAGATCCATTTCGATTGAGAAACTTTTCCTTTCTGTAGAACTATTAAATGATAGGAACGAGATGGCTTAAAAGTTCTGTTTCGCAATCTGAGTTTTAGGTTCGATTCTGATCTAAAAATGAATGTACTTTGTGATATACAGCGGTTCTGAATTTTCGACATGTTTTTTCTATTTGACATTGATCTTCAAAAGTTGAGGATTCATAGAAAGATGCCATCTTACCCACTTAAGTCCTAGTTCATCACAGACTGGCACACTTGATGATGTTTGCCATTTCAGTTCATGCATTTCTTAGAATTTACTTAGTGAGCAGTAAAGTCGGGAAGGACTTAGCGACTTGGAGAGATGTTACAGTTATTTTGCAGTATGTTTTTGCATGATAATATCTTCAGTGTGATAAATGGAAGAGTAAACAGCTATGTACATTGAAATTCTTGGGTCAGAATACTCGTCTATAATTCTTTTTCTTTCCTTGTTCATTGTATTAATAAATTTCCATTCTCGATTTGAGCTCCTATTCGTTGATATTGCTTACATCTGTTATACGGAACTGTAGTTTGATCACTGTAAGACATGGAGAGAGGTAGTTTCATAGTAACGTGTTGGCAAAGACTATCAATAAACATATAGATACTATGTGACGAATTCATACAATCGGTTTCATTTCGAAGTTGTGTCCTCAAAACTCAGGTAATTCTTGATGGCTAACTTAACTATAACTGATACAGAAACAACGTCAAATTGAAGCAATCAACGGCGCATGGGCCATGATCGGTCTTACTGCAGGATTAGTCATTGAAGGTCACACTGGAAACAGCATTCTAGCTCAGGTAAGTCTGTTTACCGAATGCCTCAACGTAACGTGGAATTTTCTTGGTAAAAATTTAAACAAGTACCCGTCTGTTTCTGTTTGATTCTGTTCCTGTTACAGTTGGCTGGATACTGGGCTGCTCTTGTTGGTTTCTTTATGAGATAGGCACTGGTTTCAACGAACCGTTGATATCAACTCTGTCAAATAGTGTTGATATTAGAAATATGAGATGCTGTAAAGTAATGAATATATCCTCCCTCCGTCTCTTTCTTTGTTTATACTGAATTAATGTCCAACGACTACTACAGATCCGTAAATGTGATTATTGTCACACTGCTCATTTCTTGAAATTAATAGTTATTGGTGGGATTCGCCGAAGTTAATTTAGTTGCTGTCCGATGAAATTAACCATACGTGGCCGGTCATGGAATCGACAACCGTCGACCCCAGAGCCATTGTGTGTCCCACATGATGAATGGTGGGGAAATTTCGAGAACCCACCGAATACTTTTCGTATGTGAACACAAACACATCCTCTGGAAAAGTCTTATGTAAGAATTGTATACTTTTTCCAGCAGGCACTCACTTTACCGAAGATATCTGTGACTTTGTTTTTCCTCTCTTTCTTAAAAAGAATTCATCGTCTTCTTGGTCTGTTAAAAGGATGTTTATCTTATTACATCCTTAGATTCTTTCCATTCACTTTTGATCCATAGTATGTTCTGGTCTGTGTGTTTCTTTTGGTGAAGATGATACAAGAAATGTGGGAATCCGAGACTGCTTTATCTATTACAATGTGAAAAGAGAAGTTAGTAGGGTCAAGTTGTCAGCAAAGAGGGTGTTGCCTTTGTAATTGGATTAGGACCAAAATATTCTAAGTGAAACAGTTGTTGACATTGCATCATTAATCTACTGCTCTTTTTTCAAATTGATTAGTACAAATATTTGAACATTGAAAATGATATATATTTAATGTCTCCTTCTTTTCTTCTTCTCTTTATCCTTAGTGTCGTAGTTGCAGAGAGCACATATTACACCTCATCCCATGAAAAGAAAAAAACATTTCTACATCTATTAATATCTCCCTAGCAATAAAGGACTTGCAGACTTTCATCAACCTAAAAGATCAATTATTAAAGAGAAGGATAGATACTTGTTATTTAAATGAGAACTATCATATTATATGAGAATAATTATATTACATTCCTAATCTGTCTTTTAGATAATTACATAAACTAATATGACGGCCAAAAAATAAAGTGGTTTTTATCAGAGTTAAATTCGTTTTGGCCTCCTGTGATATATGAAAAAATATCAAAAATTTCTCTATGAAAATTTAAACATAAAAAATCGTCCTTATGTTATGAACAATGAAGCATACAGTTCCCTAGTCAACCTGGTCTTCAAGGGGTTTTTTGGATCCTTTTTCATGTCACATGAGGTGTAATTGATATTTTATTTTTTTCATATATGAATATTCCCAATATCGAAGGGGATTTCTTGGAGTTTTTCATTTTTATAATGATGTTAATATTTTTTTATGGGGTGTATACATAAATCTTTCAAAAAAAAATAATGATAATTTGTGCAAATAATGTCGACGTTTCTGATGTGTATGTGTAATTATCCAAAAGACAAAAGTGATTTGTGTAAACAGACCATCGATCAAGAAGCGAAATATACTATCCATATTATATAAAGAGTATTGGACCTTCCGTAATGAACTTGCAACGACAACATGATGCTGTATTAATAATTGGATCGATGAACTCAAACTCAGATTTCAAATTCCTTGTAGTAAATTTATATTTGTTCCAACTTGCATTTTAAACTATGTTTTATATAATATTGATGAATTTTAGATATTCTTAATACGAAGTCATTTAAATTATTTCTCTAAATTTTTCTCTCAAATTTAAATCCTTTTTATCAAAATTATGTACCAAACACAATATCCTAAACTTAGATAAAGGACAAAAAAGTAAAATGTAGATTGCCTATAAAAAATTAGTACCATATTCTTTACCTTACCTTACCAAGTGGGAAAAAACTTTACACAAAACTTATCCATTTCAAGTAGAGATAGGGTTCAATATCAATAATTTAAAGCTCCTTGCAAGGAATGGAACTCTACCTATACCCAATTTGATTCCAAGAATAAACTATAAAAGCCTTTCCCCTATCCAACAAACCCTACCTCCCATTTCAATTCATTTTCACATTCTCTCCTATTTCTCTTTTATTAAATTTTGGAATAAATTACAACGGCTATCTAAAATTTATCATAATTATAAATTTTATTATTATTTAAAAGATTATAGATAATTTTTGTCTAAATTAATTGTCGTCTAACAAATACCTCTTCATGAAATTTGTCAGACGGCCGATAATTTAGGAGAATATTTATAGTTTTTAAAATAGACAGGCGATATTTATAATTATGACAAATTTCAAAAGATCCCGTTGTAATTTACTCTAAAATAAAATTTTAGAATAAAATATAATTTACCCCCAAAGAATATTCAAAAAACCCCTATAAAAAAATAGCAAAAACCCCTATATTTTAGATTATGGTCAAAGAAGCCCGCGACACCAATGTTGTCTTGCATGCGCTCTTCATGCAATTTTTCTTAATCTTTTATCTATACTAATATAAAAAAGAAATCCCCTATACACTCACAAATTGAAGTTACGTGACACCGCCGCACCATTTTTTAAAAATCAAAATTAGTCTTTTTATTATTGACTCTATCTATCTGTATTTATATCTTCTATATCTATATCTAAACTATAAAAAAGAAAATGCCAGTGAACTAATAATATAATTAACTTATGCAAGTTATTAAATTTATTTTAATTGAAAATTTAATTTCTTTTCTTTTCTTTCTTTCTTTTTTTAAATTTAATATATTGGTTTATATATTAACTCTTATATAATATATTTTAAAGTATGAAAAATTATTTATTATATGCACACAGGGACAGCGTGCCACAACTGCTAATTTATTATATGCACGCAGGGACGGCGTGCCATGGCAGCTAGTATTATAAATAAAAGAGTTTATAGATATAAAGTGTAAAAGTGGTAGTTATCATACCACTGCACCAAATTTTTTTAAATATGAAAAATGCCATTGCTCCCTCCAAACACCCCACCCCTACTCCCCCTGATCCAGTCGCCTCCCCACCCTCTGCACCGGCTGACACCACCTCTCTCAGTGCCGGAGCCAAAAAAATAGTTCAACTCTGTCATAATTTAATTAATTAATTTAGTGAATATAATATTAAATTTTTAAAAGTCACCATAAAAAATGAAAAAAAGAGATTTTTTTTTAAAGAGAATTTGATGACATGAAAAAGTGAGTGATATCATAATGTTACTAATATATATATGTAGTGACAATAATCTTTGTTTTATCTTAATAATAAATTTTATAATTTCAACAGTGATTATTGTTTTTCAAAATGAGTTTGTTATTAGTAGAAATTAGTAACAAAAATGGTGTATAAAGTTGTCACTACAAAAATTAGACACATACATAATGATGACCTTATAACAATAAATAATTTATGTCAATATATTTTATTTTATTTAATTATCAATATAAAAGTATCACTAATTGTATAGTAATAACTTCATACACAATTCTTCACACTAATAATTATATAATGAAGATTACTTTAAAATTGTTACTTATATTTTATTACTAATATTGTATTTTTTGTAGTAAGTTTAAAATTTATGCAATAATAATTGCAAAAATATAGCATTTAATGATAATAAAATTAATAAAAGTTATAGAAAGGAAAAAAAAAATTGAGGGGGAGGCAAGCCCTATCGACCGCTAGAGCTAGACAGGGGTTGCCTTCGCCCCTGCCTCCTCCCCCAACCTACTGCCTCCTTCGACCAAATCCTCCATCGCTGATTTCCTCCCGTCCCTCGCCCCGGCGTGAAGGACGGTCGGCGCCTCCTCCATCTCTCCTCTTCCTACGTGTATATACATTAATTATATATATATATATATATATATAATATTAATATATGTACGTGTATATTTAATATATATAACATAATTAAAAATATATGAAATTAATATTTTTTCCAAAAATATATATACTATTATATACATATAAAAATATATCAATTAATTATTCAACCACTTGTTGATAAAATCTGAAACCTTTCTATATAATACTTAAATCGAAATTAAAAGTTCTTAAAAAGTGGTAGAAACATAATTGTATAATTAAAAAATAAAAAATAATATAAAAAACGACGCGTCTTATTTATGCACTTTCGCGTCAAGAGGACAGTCTGTTTTATTTTAGAAACACAGAGATGGTTTTTTGCTAATTTATTTAAAGAGTTTTTTTTTTAAAAATATTTCATACATCGCATTATAGTTGAACAAATATATGAGTTGATAAAAAAATCTGGTGGGCACATAAAATTGACGTAACCGTAAACGTGGGGAGGATAATTCCAAGCATTCTGCGGTGAACACTGAAAGCGTGGTTCTGCGACATCCCAATCCACAAAAAGAGATCTTTGTGGGCTCAGAAGTCGCCTTTCTAGTAGATAACGCGTTATGACCAATCCAACGCGGCCAACCACGTCTACGCTTCTGATCCAGAACCACGACAACACGTCATTGTCCTTGTAAAGTGTAGCTGATGGAGATGTTTATTATTGTGTCCTTTTGTTAGTGCCAATAAGTCCAAAGCATAGGTGGTCCTAAATTTCATTGCAATTAACTCCAAATGTTTGTTATTAGGATTTTTCATGAGAGTTGGTGAGAAAAATACTATCATTTATTTAAAATAAATATAATTTGTATGATTAAAATTATATTTGATGTGACTTGCAACTTGATCTGTATCCTGTTAAACAATGCATTATTCGCTCTAATTTCGTATAAGCCTCATGATTTTATTCTAAAAATGTGGCTGGCTAGGAAAAGATTGATGTACAGTTTGATGAAAGTGACCAATCACAAAAGCAAGTATATTACACTTGTTCTATGATTGAATTAGTTCGGCCGAATCAGGTTTGGACAAGAATTTTTCCACTGGGGGATGGTTTTGTTCGGAAAACTGCAATCAACGACACTTATCTGCATTATTATGCTTGCAACTCGATTGGTACCTTATTGTACAAGATATTATAATCAATGTGGGACATTTGTCTATATCATTGTGTTTTTATGATGTGGACAACTTCTCCAAAAATCAAATGGGAATTTATGCCTTTAAGCTCTCCGAACATATCCAACAACGTCGTATGAACTATGAAAGCGCTCAATGTAATTTTCTAAGGTAAGGCAAGGATAATGTGGTCAGGCAGTCCGAACAGCCATATATTGTTGTATTTTAGATAATACGGGGGGTTTTTTGCCTATAAATATAACACAGGAGGATTTCGCACTATTTTTTTAAAACACAGGGGGGTTTTATGCAATTTACCCAAAAAAGAAAGACCAACACCCAAGAAAGAGTTACGGGCAGATGCATATTCCCTTATTCTGATCGAATGCTTTTATATATTCTATTTTGATCGAAATCTCATAATTTTATTAAATTAATGAGACATTTTTGGAATATATGTTTTGGAATTGGAATTCTATTTATATAAATGTTGTCCAAAAATGAAGGAAATCATGTGGAATTTGCACAATCAAGAACTAAATTAATTCTCCTATATATAGATGAAATACTATTTTGGTTAATGATCTAAGTTTTAGTTTGAAGTCCCATCAAATGTCCAATCAGAAATTTAGATATATGTCTATTATTTATAATAGCTGATTAATGTTAGCATTTGTTAGCAGGAATTAATTTCACTTAAACTCCCTCTAAAATACATTCTTCTTTAAAAATAAAATTGAAATTATATGTGTACCCCTTCGATGAAAAATGTTGATCCCAACAAATTAAATAAAAATATATATAAACTTATAAGTTAACTAGCATTCCGTATTCATCAACGGCTACTTTTATCCAATAGCGATAATTCGATAATAATATTTTATTACAATTATACCATTTTGATTTTTTTTTATTTTATCAATAAATTATACGAAATGCACAATAAATGATAAAAGTTGAAAATTTATGTAAATCTTTTTATTAACATCAGCATTTCCATCCAAACTCTATTAATGAAAAGGGTACAAATGTAAATAAAAAAATTTCAGAATGGGTGCAAGTGTAATTTCTAAAGAAAGAAATGTATTTTTATGTTTTCAGAAATCTATGTGTAACTAACCCAAATATTTATTGAGAAAATATAATAGTCCTCTTTTGAAGTCTAGAGCACGACCCAACGTCGCATCTATACTCATCAGTCGCAGATCCGGCTTTTTCACCCCGAGGGTAAAATCATCACTACAATACTTTATAAACATTATAGACCAAAAGGTTGATATGTGATATTTTATTATAATACACACGAAATTATTTTACTGGAATTTATCTTGAGAAATCATGGTTGACGATTTTTTTTTTTCTAAATCATATATAAAACTGTTTAATTTCATATTTATTTACTTTTTATATTTTCTACAGACGTACATAATTCATCCGAATAATTTTCTAGCACCCAAAACACATATATAGCACGAGCACGGAATATAATAATTAAATAAATAACACACCAAAATCAAGTATTTAAAAATTAAAAAAATGAAAAAAGAAAGAGGTCCACATATATCTTATAACATACACCCAAAAATTGCCTATTTTTTTTATTATTATTAATCAAGATATTGTAATATTCAGTTCTAGAATATAATGAGTAATTTTGGACACATGCCATTGTCCAAATTTTATATATCTATGTAATAATTAAAAAAAAAATAAGGGAGCATTGAGGTCCATTAATTAATTAAAAATATCTATCTGTTGACAATTGTTTGGTCAACCCCACATCATGGGGTAGGACCTCATGCTTCATTTTTTTTTTTTTTTTTAATAATTAATTATTTGCCCTTCTATCTTAGTAAAATAATTAATTATTAACTAATTTAATTATTGTAAGTGGAGGAATTTTGATGAAACTCGTGCTAATAAGATAAAGATTGTCAGTTTAAATATTATCACATTGATATTTATATTAATCCATCCAGCGTGAAGATCATTAAAGCAAATTATTTTATTTTGATAAAATAATTAAGAGTACATGTGATCAAGATGTGTTTCTTAATTGTCTTTATTCCTTTTCTTTTAATTATATTCATCTATTATATTATGTGGTTCTACTTTTTTCTTCACTTATCACTAATTAATCAGAATTATTTTAAAAAAATATTAGCCATCATTGCACGTCGTTTATGCATGTATATAATTAATAATCTTTCATGCATTAAATAAACTATAAATAATAGTTAAACATTTTAATTGAACAGTCAAATTAATGTAAAATTTGAAAATTTTAATAAGTTAATAATCTTATTAGTTGAAGGGTATTTTTGAAATTACAAAAAACCAATACAGCAATGTCGTAACCATCGGGTATATCTGTAACACCTATTTCCTTTATAATAATATAGGTTCTGATAAATAATATATAGTCATAATGTGTGGTCGATCTTGAAATTGAACAATATAAATTTTAAAATTTTTGTAATTATCTTATACGATTTCGTGTCATATTATGCGTCATTTTTTCTCACAGAAACGATCCTTCAAATGTGTTTTTTTTTTAATATTAGGAATAATAATTTTTTTTCTTTACTCGTATAAATTCTATATTATAATTAATTAAAGTCAAGACTAATATTTAAAATGAATTTAGAGTTTACCTCATGTACGTTTAGTTTTAGATCATGTTTGCTATCTACAAATAGAAACGTTAGAAAAAGGTAGCGTCACTACAAAATATATTATTTATTATAATTAATTTTTATAGTTAAAAATAAAATAATCATAGCAAATAGTCATTGACCACGATTATACAATGGTTGTTGGTCATGGTATCTGCAATGGTGGCTAAAATATTTCCAAAACAGACTAAAATATTTGTTAGTGCATGAACGGGTCCGAATTAAAATATTCCTATCAAAACAAGTTACTGCCGTTAGGAAGAAAATTTTCTATAATGGGTTGTCAAGAATATATATTTATTAAACATTTGTTTATTTTAATGAGAATTTATAATTTTTTAAAAAATAATAAAATATTTATAGTTATAATAAATTTCGAGAGGGTCCTTTTTAATTTATCCTAATTTATACTTTGTTTACTTTATGAGAGTATGTAATATATTTTATTTAATTATATCAAATTAAGTATATAATAAATATTATTATATTATTGCATCATTATTCTTTTATGGTAAAATGCAAAAAAAAAATCCTGTATTTTTGCAAAAAAGCAAAAAAAAAAAAAAAAAAAGGCAAAATATTCTCTTGTAGTATACATAATTCAGCAAAAAAATCCCTCATTCCGTAAAATTTTAAAGGAGGATGGGATTCTCACACGCACCTGTGAGTGTAATTTTTATTTTTTTTTTCAAATTTTCACCCGCTTTTGGCGCGTAAAAAAATCTAATTTAACCCTTATTTTGAATATAAATAACACAAATGGCATTTAATATTAACAATTGTAATTTAACTTGAAATAAATAATAGGAAATTTAATACTTAATTTTTGTTATACTTTCTTAAAAAATGAACTAAATTTTAGTATTATGTATATATTATAATTATATATTATTATTTAATTACAAAAGATTTTAAGACACTATTATTTTAGTACAAACAAAAACTATTTATTTATACAAATAAATATTAATTTTGAAATTATAAATATAACTCAATATAATATATATACATAAAAGCGAAGACTTGTATGTATATATGTGCAATCGACTATCGTCACACAATATTGGGCGGCGGCAACTCTCCATCTCCTAGAGAAGGAAAAGGGTCGTCGTCGCCTTCTCCTTCTCTAAACGACCGCCAGCACTATCATTTAGATGCATGGGTGGTGATCGTTGTCGCCTATATATATATATATATATATATATATATATATATATATATGCATGTATTTATTACTATATTTTATATCATAATTTCTATATATTATTTATTTTTATAAGGATAAATGCTATATTTGGTCCTTTAAGTTTTCGTTTAGAATCACTTTAGTCCTCCAAGTTCATTTTTTTACTTTAGCATATCTAAAGTTTTATTTTTGTCTCATTTTGGTCCTTCTGGCCATTTTTTAGCGAAAATATGGCCGGAGTTTGACTTTTTGGAGGGTAAAATGATCAATTTAAGTTTGATTTTATCATTTTAGTCCCTTAAGTTTGTAAAATTATCAAATTAGTCCTTTTTTAGAAAGAAAATTACTATTTTTTATTTTTATATGGCATGATATAATAATCTTGTATGAAAAATCAAAACTTTGAATTCTTGTGAACATAATATTAACATATTGCTTACACATAAAATAAAATAGTCTCTTTTTTTTTTTTTTTCAAAAGTGACAAAAAATATAAAATTATAAGTAAATTTATAATAGTTATCTAATTTAAATGTATAATAAAATATCTAAGTTTGTTCTTTAATCTTAGGAGTTAAAAATATGTCTAAAATTAAATATTAACAATATTATTAAATATTAACAACTATGATTCTGAAGAAAAAGTAGGTAGAATGTACTTTTAATTAGATTATTTGGTGGTTTTCAAAATATAAAATTCATTTTAAGAGATTTTCTAAAATTCATTTTAAGAGGTTTCCTAAATATATTGTCCAATTTTATAGAGAGCCTCTTAAAATGAATTTTATATATATTAACACTAAAGAATCTAGTTAAAAAGTATAGTCTACCAATTTTTTGTTCGAAAACTCAAATATTTAATAAATATTGTTAAGGTTTAACTCTTTTAGACTTATCTTTAACTCTTGAATAAAAAATTACCTACTTAATTTTTTAATACATTTTCATATTAGATATATTTTATAAATTTATTCATAAGTTTGATTTTTTTCTTAACTACTGAAATAAAAGAGACTGTTTTTTTTTTTTTAATTTAAGCAATATATTATTATTATGTTCACAAAGTTCAAAGTTTCATTATTCACATAAGATAATTACAACATATTAGCATAAAAAATATAAAAAAAAAGTTATTTTTTTTCATGTAAAAAGGATTAATTTGATAATTTTATAAATATAAGGGACTAAAGTGATAAAATCAAACTTATTGATCACTTTACCCTCCAAAGAATCAAAATCCGGCCATATTTTCGCCGAAAAAATGGTCAGATGGACTAAATTGAGACAAAAAAAAATAAATAAATAAAGTTTAAGGATGCTAAAGTCAAGAAATGAACTTGAAGGACTAAAGTAATTTTAAACGAAAACTTAAGGACCAAATATAGTATGTACCCTTTTATAAATTTGTATAGTATAAAAGTAAATTCAAAAAATTACTGTGGACTTTTGATATTAATGAATTTTATGATCCAAAGATGATTATTTCTTATTTCATTTATTGATTCTATATTACATATTTAAAAGCTTAAAATCTTGCACTCTTCCGCTTCATGTGCTGGCAGTTGCTGAAGCCGATTTCCAGTACTATTAATATTAAGTCATTTTTCTTTTTTCTTTAAAAAAAAGAAAAAATTTAAAAATTTGAATCCTTGATTTTTAAATATGAAAATATCGAAGAAATTATTTTTTAAATATGTTAGTATAAATTTTGATTAGTATCTATACTTTTATATTAAGGGAGATCACTTAATTGGTGTCTCTCTCTTTTTTGATCTGCCAATTTTTATTTTTTTAATTATTTCAACAGTATTTTTTTCTCAAACCTCCATTTTTTTTCCCTCTCAACTTCTATATTTTTTCTTCCTCATTCTTCTCTAAATAACTACTCACAACCTCTATCTTTTCAATACTTCTTATTTAATTAATTAAAATATATATTTTAAAAATATAATAATTATATCTTAATATTTTAAATTAATTGCACACAAATTTTGATGTGCCACACACATTGCTTTTTATTAATAGACAAAATAAGTTTAGACTTAAAGTTTTTTAGGCTAATAGACCCAAGCCAAAGTCAAGCATTGTCGACCGCTAAGGCTCGACAGGGCTCGCCTTCGCCCCTGCATTTCAACAATCATGAGAATAAGAGTGTAACAGTCTAATCACTGAAAAGTTCAACAGTATTAGTATGATTTAACAGATAGGAACGAGTATGTAATATTTTAAAAAATACGTATGATTTAACGAACAGAAACGAATATGTAATATTTTTAAAAATACATATAGTTTAACGGACATGAACAAGTATGTAATATTTTAGTGTATTTTCTTATCACATGAGGTTTTATTTATTTTTTATTTTAAAAATGAAATTATAGTGACACGTAATAATTTGGGATAGGGTGATCGGCATGCAAGAACATTTCTCACCACATCATCATTAAACACACACAGCACGGCCCCACGCCAACAATGAAATACTATCTCTCTCTCTCTCAACACACAATGGATAAAGTGGGACCCAGACGTTACTAACCTTGGATTGGGTCCCACATTACAGCGCCCCCCCCCCCCCCCCCCTCTTCTGATAACCATCTAATCCCAGACAACAGAAACCTCAACGCCTTTTCCCACACACGTGGCAGTAAGCTATTGGAGCGGCGGCAAGGAGGATGAAATAACTTCATTAGGATTTCTGTTCGGCGACGTGGCGGTCACTGATCAGACGCCACCTCCCCATCTGGGCCGTCCGTTGCGGGGGGAAACAGCAGTCAAAGTAAAAGCGGCGCCGTGGGGCGGGATATATGTTAGAAGCTACTCACGCGCGCCAAGTCTTGCTTCCGCCTGACCAACACGTGGCGGTGTCAGGTGTGGCCCTTCTTGCAACAATTATCGTTATAAAGAAAATATCAAAATACCTCTTAATAAAAAAAAAAAATAATAATAATAAAGCTCGTGATTGCTCGACGTTCCATTTCATCTACCTCTCGATGTAGATGAAATGAGTTGGTTGAGTTACAAAACGGTAAAGATGATATAATGAAAATAATTATACTCTTATCCTTTGAATTTTGGTCTAATTACATATATATCCCATGTATTTAAAAAATTACATTTAACACCCTTGAAATTTGCTTTAGTTTAATAAATAAGTCATTCATTAATCAAATTTCATTAAATTTATCGATATTAATAAAAAATTAAATAAAAATTAATATCTACTATTAATTTGACTTAAAACTGATTTATTATAGGTGGATTAATTTTATTTAAATGATATGGTATTACATGCCTAATTAATAATAGTTGAACCAAAATCAATTTCACGTGCCTAATGTTGATATAGGATCTTGAAGTTAAATGTGATAGCTGTTTGTAGTTGAGAGAGTAGGGAACAATTTAATTGGGAATTGCTTTTGATATTTAGAGATATATTCATATGGAGGTATTAATATTTCAATAAAGTAAACATAATAATAATTATTATTATTATAATATTTTTTTAATAAAATCGTGTTAGGTAAAAGCTAAAAGCTTTAAATTATCTTTTGGTGGTAATAAAAGTGTAAACTACCAACGAATTTTTTCTAAAAAAATTAATGATACTTTGAATTTCCATTTAAAATAAATTGTTAAAATATATCAAGAACTGTTCTTTGCTATCTCTTTTTGTTCGGTCTGTATTTTTTTATTTTTTGCACCATATTTTTTTCACTACAAAAGAATTGAGTATTCGTTGCACTATAAATGACAATGGTTTAAAAATCGTGGTAAATTACTACTATTGAACTATGGTTAAACAAAGCCAAAGCAAAATTTTTTATTTTTTTTTATCATTTTTAGTCCATATTAGCCATGGTTTCTAGCCACAGTGGTTTTGGCTATGACTAATGTTTTAGCCACACTTGCAGAAACAATGATTAATGACCGTTGCGAAGCCCTGGTTAATTCGTATTTACCACGTTTTCCTTCTTTTGACTATGGTAATTGGCCATTGTTAAAAATCAAATTTTTTCTAGTGTTTTATATCTACAAGTGGTAAGAATGATTTTTTAAATAGTTTAATTAATATCTTTCTTTTTCCCCTCGAAATATTTTTCTTTTAACATTATTAATTTTTTATTATAATTATTTTTATGTTATTATTTTTCCTACAACAAAAAGAGTTTGATAAAATAATATTTTAACTATTTATATTTTTTAAATATTTTATACACACGCCATAGATTGTGCTACATACTGCTCGTTTCTTATTACGAAACAACTGCCGATAATTTTTTATCAACCAACCTAATAAATACAGTTTTACATAAAAATAAAAAAAATGAAAACGGCCCTTTTGTTGGTTTTATATAATAATAATAATAATAATAATAAAATAATAATAATAATAATAATAATAATAATAATAATTATATATGCATATATTTAAGTATTAATTAAAAAAATAATTTTGGAGTTAAAATTGAAATATTTTAATCTAAATTATGCAAACAGTCTCCATTTGGGTGGGAGAGTAAAGATCTTGCGCCACTATTTTCTGAGTGTTGTTCCTTTTTGCCACAATCACCCCTAAATAACCCTATAATTACGGATCTCCCCTTTGAATTTTTCCCATATCATTTAATACCCCACTTTTATCCTTATCCATTACACTAATTACTACTCTATACCTTACTCTTCCATAATCCTTTAATTTCATCATCCACCACCCTAATTTTAATAAATTATCTTATTTTTAAAAAAAATAAATATATTATTTTTCAAAACAATTTAAAATATATTTGCACATGTCAAAAATAATGTCGTGGAAAATTTTAACTATTAATTTCAATATTATTATATGTAAAACACTCTTTTTTTTTTAATTTTTTTTTTTGAAATATGATGAATTATATGGCGTTTGTAAATGCTGAAAATAAGCATTTATCAGCTTATATTAAAAATGAATTAAAAAGAATGTATATTTTAATTTTACAGCATTTGAATTGGATAAATTAAGTTGATTCAAATCAAAAGTTATAAGCAATTTTTTTATCTGTTTCTGCAGTTTATTGGTAAAATTATAAATATAAGTTGTTTTTTTTTCAAATATTCCCGCAACTGCGTAACTTACAATTAAGTCCCATCGTAAAAACAGAAATTATTACGAACGATGTTTTGACGCGGGATTTAATACCAAATAAATAAGATTGAGATATTGATGATATTATTATAGCTAAGTTACAAAATATAGGATATAAAATCTAAGTAATAAATTAAGAGATCATGTCTATGTGAAGTACGGATTACTTTTCAAATAAATAATTGTTGCTTTCTTTATCAATTTAATTTAATAATAAAAAAATTATGTAGATATACACTAAATAACTCTCTCATATTTAATTCAATTATTTCAAATAAAACCACCATTTATTACACAAATAAAATCAGTTAAATGCGGTCCGTCGGATAAGATAAGGAGTGTATTAATTAATAGTGAAGGATTATATAGGGAAAATAATAAAATAATAAAAAAATAAATAAAAAGAGATCTGGCTCAAGATTTTCACTTAATTATGGTAAATTTAGAGATTTCTGTCTTTTTATTATATTATTTATATAGAAATAATTATGGGTTTTGGGTGGGGTGGGGGGGGGTAGGGTCATTGGTCAATCTTGGCCGTTCAAATTCCAAACCAACCCCATTACATAAAGAGTTCCATGCGATATTGGTAAGTCGGTCGTCCGTTCTTATCCTTTTACCATACCGCCTTCCTTACAAAAACATAATATAATTTTCCAAATTTTCAGACCATTTCCTCATAATCCTTCGCCCCATCAAATGATAATCCAAGAATGTTACATTAATCCACGTTTTTGTATGTACATACTTCATCAACCACACCATTCTTGTCTTCCAACCCCGCCCGTCAACACACAACACAGCGCGCATGATGATGAACAGGCAGTAAGCTCGCAGCTCTTGGGCTTCTTGTCCAAACTACATTGAACTGTGTTTCCTGTTCCTGTTCTTGTTCGTGCAAGAAAACCCAAGAATTTGTTGTTGTTTCTGGGGTTTGTTTCGTTATGCTGTCGAGATCTTGCTTCAATCTCCTGAACCTCGACGACTACTCGATTGATCGGACACGGATTCCGAGGGTGATTTCTGTGCCGGGAATCATATCAGAGTTTGAGGATGTGGGCAATGCGGAGAGCCCGGAATCTGATGCGGTTTCATCCGTCAGTCAAGAGAGGAGAATAGTCGTTGCCAATCGTCTGCCGTTGAAGGCGTGTAGAGATTCCTCGTCAGACGGTAAAAAATGGTGGTTTGATTGGGATAAAGACGCCCTGGTTTTGCAGCTGAGAGATGGGTTTCCATCGGATGTGGAGGTGGTGTACGTGGGGTGTTTGGCGGTGGAAATCGATCCGTCCGAACAAGAAGAGGTGGCCCAGTTGCTGCTTGATAAGTTCAAATGTGTGCCAACGTTCTTGCCGTTGGATTTGATCAACAAGTTCTATCATGGTTTCTGCAAGCACTATTTGTGGGCTTTGTTTCACTACATGCTGCCTTTGACACCCAATCATGGGGTCAGGTTTGATAAGGATATGTGGCAGGCATATGTGTCTGCAAACAAGGTGTTTGCTGATAAAGTAATGGAGGTGATCAATCCTGATGAGGATTATGTTTGGATACATGATTATCACCTCATGGTTCTTCCCACTTTCTTGAGGAAGAGATACCATAGGATAAAGCTTGGATTTTTCCTACATAGTCCTTTCCCTTCGTCGGAGATTTATCGAACATTGCCTGTTAGGGAGGAGATTTTGAGGGCCCTTTTGAATTGTGACCTCATTGGATTCCATACATTTGATTATGCTAGGCATTTCTTGTCATGTTGTAGTAGAATGCTTGGTTTGGATTATCAGTCCAAGAGGGGTACATAGGATTGGACTATTATGGCAGAACTGTTAGTATCAAGATCCTCCCTGTTGGGATTCACATGGGACAAATCAAATCTGTCATGTCATTACCTGACACTGCTGAGAAAATTAAGGAGTTGATGAAGAAATATCACGGGAAGACTGTTTTTTTAGGTGTAGATGATTTGGACATGTTCAAAGGCATTAGTTTGAAGTTTATGGCATTTGGTCTGCTTTTGGAGGAGAATCCTATGTACAGGGGAAATGTGGTTTTGATTCAGATCATGAATGCCCCGAGGAGTCGGGGAAAGATATTCAGGAGGTCCATGATGAGATTAACAAGGTTGCATGTGAGATTAATAAGAAATACGGTGATCAAGAGTACCGGCCTATTGTTTGCATAAATGGCCCTGTGAGTTTTCAAGATAAAGTTGCGTATTATGCGATTTCTGAATGTGTTGTGGTGAATGCTGTCAGGGATGGGATGAATTTGGTGCCGTATAAGTACACTGTGGCCAGGCAGGGGAGCCCTGATTTGGACAAGGCATTGGGAGTTTCGGATAGTTCCGGGCCCAAGAAAAGTTTTATTATCGTTTCTGAGTTCATCGGTTGTTCCCCGTCCCTCAGTGGTGCGATTCGTGTGAATCCTTGGGATATCAATAATGTGGCTGAGGCCATGCTTTCGGGAATAACGATGCTCGATTCTGAGAAAGGATTGCGACACGAGAAGCATTACAAGTATGTTGTATCCCACGATGTTGCCTACTGGGCCAGGAGTTTCCATCAGGATCTTGAGAGGGCTTGTTCTGGGCATTACAGGAAGAGGTGTTGGGGCATTGGATTCGGCTTGAACTTCAGAGTCGTTGCGTTGGGTCCAAATTTCAGAAAGCTCTCAGTCGAGCACATTGTTTCTGCTTATAACAGCACGAATAGCCGGCTTATCCTTCTTGACTATGACGGTACCATGATGCCACCGGATAGGGTCGACAAATCTCCAAGCCCTGAAGTTATTTCGGTCTTGAACAGCTTATGCAACGATCCCAAAAACGTTGTGTTTATCATTAGTGGCAGAGGAAAAGATTCACTTGGCAAGTGGTTCTCTCAGTGTGAAAAGCTTGGGCTGTCTGCAGAACACGGTTACTT
Source organism: Sesamum angolense (assembly GCA_034509725.1). Lineage (NCBI taxonomy): Eukaryota > Viridiplantae > Streptophyta > Magnoliopsida > Lamiales > Pedaliaceae > Sesamum > Sesamum angolense. The sequence goes on along the minus strand of JACGWL010000011.1, from coordinate 12,677,442 downwards.
CACCAGGTAAATTCATGTGCTTATGTTCACATTGTCGTGTTGTATTTGCTTGACTCCTCGATATTTGTATTGTAATTCAATTCCTTCTGCTTCTGCTAGGTGGACTGAGAATTCAAAGTGGGAATCGTGCGAGTTAGCAGTCGACATGGACTGGAAGACGATTGCGTTGCCCGTGATGGAGCATTATACAGAGGCTACTGATGGTTCATCAATAGAGCAGAAGGAAAGTGCTCTTGTTTGGCATCATCAAGAAGCCGACCCCGACTTTGGCTTGTGGCAAGCAAAAGAGCTACTTGATCACCTCGAGAGTGTACTCGCTAATGACCCCGTTGTAGTAAAAAGCGGCCAGCAAATTGTCGAGGTGAAACCGCAGGTAAAGCAAAGCAATCCTCAATTTATCGAGTAAAAACGTTAAATCCGATGAAACAGCGCTGCACACTTATAAAATTGTTGTCCATATTCTCAACTTGTGTTATTTTTTATGCAACATCGCAAACTTAACTCAAGTTTCTATATATGTTACTCGTGTCTAAATATAAATAGTCGATTGGTGGCCGTCTGTCGTAATGCAATATCTGTCACAATGTCTCATTATTTCCTAGAATTAATGGCCGTCCTGGGATATTCTCTACGTGTTGTAGGGCGTGAGCAAAGGCGTGGTCGTAAAGAATCTAATGGAAACCATGAAGAATACAGGAAAACCAGCAGACTTTGTTCTGTGCATAGGCGACGACAGGTCCGATGAGGACATGTTCGAGGCCATCTCAAGCTCCATCACCAGCCGCTCATTACCCGATACAACAGAAGTATTCATCTGCACGGTCGGTCAAAAACCGAGCATGGCGAAGTACTATCTCGACGATACATTTGAGGTCATCAAAATGCTTCAAGGCCTCTCCGCGGTATCAGCCCAGCAATCCTCCTCGAAATCGGGCTTGGCTTGACCTTGACGATGTTACTACACAAAATGAAGGTTGATCTAGAAGTAGGGAGATTGAAACTGTTGCTTGTACAGAAGATGGTGTAGTTGCATGTCATCTCATTACAGATAGATTGGAAAGTGACTGAGTAGGTTGATTTTCACCTTATCCCATGTTAGGAAATAATAATGATTTTTGGTTTGTCAGTCTCTTTACAGCACTAATCTTCTGACATAGAGGTCCAAATGCTGGTGATTAGATTGATACATTTCTATGTTTGTATTAGAAGGTAAGCATGCTTTCCATACCTTGTCATCCCTCCACCTTTATTAATATAAATTCTTGCTTTCTTTTGTTGTTACTTTAGCTCGGTGCAGATCTTTTATCACACTTTTATGTTATCATTGACGCTGCACTAATTCGTGATTTACTTCCAATACATATATGAGTGTAACATTCATGTGTGACGTGATCGTGCGATAAAAGATTAAAGAATGTGTTGTTTAATTCATAATATAACGTGTAATAATTTCAAAATTTTCTTTTTTCAAATCTTATTATAAAGTATCATAATCAATTTTATGCTAAGAAAAAAATAATAATATCATTAAACGAGAATTTGAATCTTGCAAAACAACCCCCTTACCACTCCCGATAACTATAGTTATTAATATATTTGTTGACGTAAAGAAAATAATAATTTAAAGTCTGAAATAAATTGACTAATAATTGAATTTTAAACGAAAGTTCATAATAACTTTGGGCTTTAAATGTGTTCAAAACAAATTTGCATAAATGTCCATACTAAATTTGGGTCTTATGCATTCTCACGATGGATCGATTTAAGATGAATATGAGTTATTTTTTATTTTGGATTGATTAATTGAGTCGAAGCATGTTGAAGTACAATCCATTAGTTTATTGATCCATCATACCCTACAATGTACAGCTTAATAGAAGTGAGCTTAAGTTGCAAACCGAAGTATACTCACACTTATAAAAGGGGTGCTTTTACCACAAGTCATCACATACTACAAACAATACACACCAAAAAACAAATCAAAAGGACTCAAGTTCAAAAAGTCATATGTTTGGGCGAAAGCTCTGCAACTGTAAAGGTTCCACATCTTCCCAACATCAAATCCTTCAAGTCTTAACGCCACATTTCGAGGTGATACGTAGTTTACTTCAAAAATTTGAAAGAGATTGCACATCCACATTCAAGAACAAACTTCAAACTCTTGAATCGAGATTCGAAGAGACTTTCAGATAAAAGAATGAGGGAATAACCTTCGCTGCAGAGATTGTAATAACTTTTATTTTAAATAAACAAATCTTGTTTCATTCATATTATTTCTTGTCTTGTAATTTTTTTTGTAGAAAACAAAATTTTGTATGAATATTAATTATCAAGTTTTTTTTTTATTACAAATTATCAACCATTACTTTTAAACTATATACATAACAATGAAGATTCACACATGCATATGAAATTCAAACTTATTATTTTTATTTTTATTTTTAAACACCCATGCACCGAGGATTCGAACATAAAATCTTACTTAGAAAACTTTTGTGTCCGAACCATAGGACTGTCCCCGGGGCCGGGACAACCTATAACCTCATAGTTCCGAGGGTCGGCTTCAATGTTTGAATTGGGCCTCGTTAGCAATTAAAATGATTTTAATTTGAAGGAAAACACAAAGGTATTGGACTATAATTCCACCATTTAATAGTCTTTATTACTTTGAGAATTGGGCCGGATTTGGTAAGTTGGCCCATATATTTATATGGGCTTATGTAGGTAGAGCATTAAATTGGGCTAGGCCCATAGATTTACCATGTTCCTGGATTGGACTTTCCACTGTGAATCTATTTTGCTACTTGGGCCGAAGTTGGGTTTATTTTTCATTCTTAATTTTGTTACGTGTTCACACAGAAAATATATTTAAGTATAATTATTACCTTCTTTTTATGAATATTATTATTTTCAATCATTACTTTAATTATATTAACAATAATATACTTTTAATGTTACGTTGATGTAATGTTACTGAAAACTCTAAATCAATAAAAAAATATAATTGTTAATTCTATTCAAACAATATATATTATATATATATATATATATATATATATATATTGATGCATTAAAAAAGTAACTTATTCCCTTTAATAATCACGATTTAAAAATCATGATAAATTAATACATCGCAGTCCATAAAAAAATACAAAAAATTAAATTTTGACTATGGTTAATGATTTGTCATGATTTTAACTATAGTCAAAGTATTTGTTATGATTTTTTGTTGTGCCTGATGTTTTGCCTTCACTTATTAAAATAATGATTAATAATCGTTGCGTAGCCGTAGTTAGTTATTATTTCCTATTCCTTCTCACTTTTAATCATAGTGATTGGCTGTTAGCAAAAATAATATTTTTTCTAGTGATTTATTATTGTCAACAACAAAAATTTACAAGCCCATCAGGTAATCCAAACACATTTAACTCTTATATGCAAAATCTATTAAACAGATAAAAATAGAACTAATCATTCCTGGTGATGTAAGCAATTGCTTGTATGGACTTATTCAACTTAGATTTTTGAGCTGAGCTTTTGAATAAGTCCTACAAGAGGGACCTGTAAACAGACGTTAGTATTCCAAAGCTTAAATCAAGGCTTAAGGAGTTTCCCTTGGGCCATCTGTACTCTTGGGTCCTTCTCCTTGGTTGGGCTCTCTCTTGGGCCGCCCGCATTTTTGGGATATTATTCATCATATATTATAAATAATTATGATTTTAAAATTATAAAAAATTAATATTATCTAATATGGTTATACATAACCAGTGTGAGAACTTTAATTTTGACCACTCAATCAACATTCACTATAGTTTTTGCTATGACCGAAACATATATCATAATTTTAATTGTGATTAATGTTTTGATCTCGTCTACAAAAATAACAACTAATAGCTAATGTATAGCCATAACTGATCAACATACGTCACGATTTTTTTTATTTTTAATTATGATAATCAATCTAAAAAAGACATATTTCTTACTGTTTACAAACTAACAAATAAAGAAAAAATGATACAGTCAAACAGATATTATATTTTTTCTTGTAATGGTGTGGAAGAAAAAATGATGTGACTGACATTTTATTCTTATCCTTTTTTATTTTCCAAATATTGTGATTGGATTATTTTCAAAGTGAAGTTATTCCCTCTCTTGTCACATTCTATCCATTCTTATCCACCTCAAACAAAAAGCTAAATTACCTGAAAAAAGACCAAAAAGACAAAAAAAAAAAAAAAAAAATAGTCACATGTCAGCCTCTACATTTTTATGGGATTTTTGAATATTCCTTGTAAAGACAATGGTTTTCTTTTAAGGATAATTATATTTACATTTTTTGACCTATAATTTATTTATTCAAATTATTCCTCCATTTATATATACCTATCAGAAATTTTAATATTATTTATTCAAATTATTTTTATTTTTTGAAAAAGTACACATACACCAATGATAAACGTCGATAATATTATACAAATTACCCCTAATTTTTTACTGTTAGGAATTATTTATGTAATTACATAAAAGATATGAATAATTTATGTGAATAAATTATAAATCAAAGGACATAAATATAATTATCCCTTTTTTTCTTAAAGTGTGAAAGGGCAGTTGGTGGGAACCTATACTTTTGATGAATATTAAAAAAATGATGCGTGATTGTCATTGATTGGACAAAAGCTATGTGTACCAAATTAGGTTAAAAGAGCCCTTTAATCTCAACTAATATTTTAGACTTATGTGCTTGTCTTTATGCTCATAACATTCTCCTACTCCTATAAAAATAAGGGTAATTATATTTACACCCCTTAATTTATTGCATTTATATAAATCACCTTTATCTTTTAAATAATTGCACATATACCCATTAAAATTTCATTATAACTTACACGAACCATCTCTTATTTTTTTAAAAATTACACACACTCCCCAAAAAATGTTAGTATCATTACACAAACTATCTCTATTTTTGGCTATCTGGGGTAGTTTCTGTAATTTTATAAAAAATAGGGGTGATTGTGTAAATAGGTCATAGGTTAGGAGGTGTAAATATAATTATTCCTAAAAATTAAATAAACATGAGAAGAATATAATTTTTTTGTTATGATTACTTATCGTGATTACGAATACAAAATTATGGTGAATATTAATTAACTACGATTGCGCATCGGCTATTAATCATTATTTTTGTAATTGATGCAATTATATTAATCATATCTAATTAAAATCAAGATAAATATACAATATCTAAACTAATAGTAAATTGATTATCTGTGGTTATATTCGAGTTTTTGTATTGATTCAGTTTGACTGTCAATATTGATTCAATAATAAGAAAAAGAAAGTTACAATATTATTTCTCATTTACTCCCACTTTTTCAATATATTCTGCAAACATACTCCACTCTCTTTTTTTTTTTCTTTTTTTTTTTTTTTTTTTGGGATTTCTCTAACTTTTTTAAGGATCCATCATTTCAAAGTAGAGGATTTGTTTGCTCTCATTTTTAAAATGCTTTCTTTATATTTAAAATAGAAAGAGAGAGATAAAAGATAAATGTGTATATATATATATATATTTAAAAAATAAAATATTTAATTTTATAACTTTTATTCGTATAGGATAAATAAAGATAAAATAAGGCACATTACAATGCAAATCCTGCACAAATGATTAAACTATTCCAAACAAATAAAAATAAAATCACAAATCTCCTCAAACATGCCCTCGGATTACAATTACCCGAGAAGAATGTACAGTGAAGTATATTTTTGTGACGGACAATTAATTTATTGAATCGACATCATCTCTTCCTGAGTCCTGGTCTTAGACTCGTCAATGGAAAAACAAAAAATATTAATTAATTAATGAATGAATGAATTGTGTGTGTGGTGGGGGTGGAGAATATAGGAGTGGTTGAGATTGTAGTTTGTGTTGATTACAAAAAGGGAGATGTGAGAGGCAGCAAACAACAGCTACTCTAAAGTTGTAAAGATGATGCAAACAAATATTAGAGTTGGAAGAGCAGTGAGCAGTGAACATCCCTTTCTTTCTTTACTCTTCTTCCCCTACTTTTCTCTTCCCATAAATTAACAACTACTCAACTTTTAGTCCTTTATTTTTTGAGGTAACAAATAGGTCTTGTGATTTTTTTATTTTTTTGTGATTTTGGTCTTTCAACAGTCGGATTTTACAAATATTGCTGGAAAAAGCATGTCCCGGCACCTTTTTTTTTTTTATTTGGGGTTTTTGTTCCCATTGAACAATTTAATGGACCAAAATTGTGAAAAATTAAAAGCTACATGACCTGTTTGCTATTTCAGAAAGATAAAGGACTAAAATATCTAAATGCAAAAAATACTGGATGAATATTTGCTTACATGCTGGCATAAATTGAGCATTGGGAATAAAAACTCCAATGTTAAAAAAAAAAAAAACACTTGCTGAACGCATGCATTTTTCCGACAATAATTGCAAACTCCAGTGATTGAAAAACTAAAATTGCAAAAAAAAAAAAAAAAAAATAAATCAAAAGTTATATGACTATTTCCCACCTTAGAAAAGATAAACGACTAAAATACCAAAATACAAAAAATGCATGATGAAAATTACATTTAAACATATTTATGTATGTACATTGTGAAAATTTAAAATAATAAAAATTAAATATGTTAACGATATAATTTAATTTATATCGATGTAGCATAATTCATACATATTCTAATAGAATTTCCCCCAACACCCTGAAAAACTTACTATAAAAATAAAATATATACATATGTGTGTCAGTGTTCTTTTATATATATATAATATATATATATATATATATATATATATAAGGATCAAAATTAGTTATTCGTGATCTATCTTTCATGTATTATAGGGTAAATCACAACAACCTCCCCTGGGTTTGGCATAGCTACGAATACCCATTCGTTGTTTAAAAACTTACCAAAACCCCCTGATTTTAATGAACGTCTAACAATTATCCCAATTCGTTAGGTTTTTATTTATTTTTTGTGCTGAATTGACCAAAATGTCCTTGTGGATTAAAAATTATAATTTTATTTATTTCTTAATTTTTTTATTGACTAAGTAGATAATTTTTTTAAAAAATTCATCCACCCCATTTGATTTTGTTTTCAAAAGTTTCTAATGTTTTTTAAGAAAAAAAAAACAGAAAAATACAATAAAAACAAAGTTGATAATTTCATACATCCATCTAAGGATTACATAATTTAATCAAATATTAGGGGTATTTGTAATTTTTCAAACAACGAATATTCATAATTATGATAAATTTTTAAGAAAAATCGTTGTAATTTATTCTATATTACAAATAAAATGACACCATTAAGTTAGTTGATCATCCCGCCTACGTATGTGTAGGTGTGTGTGAAGATAGAGCATGAGCTTATCCTTTTGTGGAAATTGCAATATTTTATGATGTACTTTTGTGGATGTCTGCTATCCGACAATCACTCTCCTCACAAGTAGTTGGTATAACCGATTCTTTCTTCTTCTTATTTAATTGTCTGTACCTAATCTCGGAAAATCCCACAATTTTATGTTCTTACTTTCCTACATATGTTTGATTACTTTATGTCTACACAATTTTTAATTATGTAACGACTCGATTTAAATTTGATCAAATTCGATTTGAATTGGAGTTTGTTCGAAAAAGTTCACTTTCAACTCCCCCAAGTTTTGCAATTTTAGGACGCGGAGTCGCGCATTATTATGATACAATGTAGCAAATTGCTCGACTCTATATGAAAAATTAAAGTGTTAAAATGTTTTAGAGTATACGGTAATCTATATATAATCCCTAGCGATAGATTATATTGGACTCCCTTAAAATTTGCTACAATTCTAAATATTTCTTGTTATTTAAAAATTATAAATAATTTTTTGGAATTAACTGCCGTCTAACAAATAGCCTCTCGTGACAGCCCACTACAAATGGGTATTTATTAGACGACAATTAATTCCGGGAAAGTATTTATATTTTTCAAACTACGAAGGAAAATTTATATTTATGATAAATCTTAAGAAAATCCATTGTAATTTGGGAAAATCCCATATTACTCTTATGTGAGACCCTAAATGTTCAAATAAGCTCATGTGATAAAAAAAAAATACCATATAAACTCCTGTAAAATTTAAAAAATGTGCATATCACCCCTAATAAAATTTCATGTTCCCAAAATTGCGACAGAATATGTATATTTTGCTCTTAAATTATCAAACTACCCCTGTGTTTAAATTATACATATTTTAAAAATAAATATAAGAAGGTATAATTTAGTTATTTGTGTATATATATATATATTAGAAACCTAAAAAATATATATAAAAAAAAAGAAGATAACTCGCCGACGGACAAGAGATTGGCATTTGGCGGTGGGTGGGGTGTCAAAATGATCGTTGTCGGACGGGCTTTTCAATGGTGGAAAGCACACGTCGAGAGGTCGTCGGGTGCTGGAGAAAAAAGCAATAGAAAATGGAGGGCGTAGGTTAGGGATCAATATGCACCTTTTTAAATTTTACAAGGGGTTATATGATAATTTTTTTTATCACAAGGACTTATTTAAATATTTTAGATATCATAGGGGATAATACGTATTTTATCTATTGTAATTTATTCAAATTCTTAAGATAATTTAAAAAATAAGAGATTTAACATAATTATGGATAAGTTCAGGTCGACTTGAAAATAAAGTGAAGGAAAAACAGAGTGGGAGAAGATAAAACTTTTGACTTGTAATTTCTTCAGATCTTGGCAACTTGTTATTTTCAATCAAAATCACTTCATTTGGAAGAAAGTACAACCAAAAACTGTGTAGTATATATATATATATATATATATATATATATATATATATATATATATATACACACTAGATATCAATGCATGCGGTTTCCGCAATCATAAAAAAAAAACTTAATGTGAGATAATAAGAAAAAAAAGAATTTTATTAAAAAATATATTATAAATATAAATTATAATAAATATGGAAAAGTAAGGAGAAAGAGAAATGTGGTGTAGTGGGTAGTTATGAGGAAAAAAGAATTAAAAACTATCAAAAAATATTGAAATTACTAATTTGATAAAATAGTTTTAAAGAGAAAAAAATGAAATGAAGGGTAAATTTGGACAATTTAAAGTTGGTACGCTCAAAGGGTTCTCTTTTATAATAGTATAGATATTCTACCAATAATCCATTTCATTTTACACACTCCTAGAGAAAAAATAATATTAGCGGCAAAATTTTAAATACTAATCTTGAGATTTATCACTAAAGATATTTATTAAATAACAATTATTCTGATTTTTTCAATAAATTAATTTTCAAAAACTTAAAAATGACAACAATATTATTAATTATGTACAGGTCGTCATTGTGATAAATAGTATCGTGGTACATTTATAGATAAATTAGTGACAATATAAATATAATGATAATTATATTGGCTGTATTTATTTATCAGTTATCTTTATTTGTATCATTATTATTATTAATATATACGAACATAATTGTTTATAGTGATAATTTTAATACACCATTATTTTGTCACTAACAGTTTATTGTGATAATATTTAATAATATTTTTCACTATCAAAGTATAAAAAAATTACTTGGCCAATGAACTAATTAATTGTATATAACATCAATATTTTTTTTTTTTTTTATTTTGTTTGAACTCATTTTGAAAGTACGGTCCAGTGGTTAGTTCTTAACCAATCACGTTTTCCTAAATTAAACAGTAGTGTTGACAGTAAATGCCGACAATAACTTAATTTCTTATATTTGAACAGTATAAACCATCATACATATTAAGGTGACAGTCCACATGAGGTGGTTGCGCCTCCTACCTATAAGTTATGGTTGGGTGGCTAGTTCGTTAGCTATGCAGTCCAAAATTAATTGATGGTGCTGATATAACTCCCACTGTCAATTTGAAGGTTCGATTACCGATCGCGCTTCGATATAAAATTAAAAGTTACAACTATAAGACGTAAATCTCTATTTTTATATACAACATAATAGCATAAAATACTAATATATACGACGATCAACATAAGGAGATTACGCGACTCATAACCACCATATAGGTCATGAAGTTTCCTTTATATATTTTCATATCATTCGCATTTAACATCTTTTTTACAAATATTTTCCTTGACAATTTGCCCAATGCATAACAATTTTCAAAGTCAACCAATCTAAAAACATGCATTTCTTCTTTCTTACACAACCAAAGTCCACAAGTTGATAAGTATAATGATGTGAGAACGTAGAAAACACTACAAATAACATCAAGTTAATTACTTGATCAAGTTCCCGACTCCAAAAAGGTCAAGAAAACACCAAAATAAGGCCAACACATATAGCTTTTTTTTTGTGGGGGGGGGGGGGGGGTTGGGGATTGTAATTATAATTTATTTCCCACAATTTACATACTTTGCGATTTAGTCCTATTATTTTAGTTCTCACCAGATTTAGTCTCATAAGTCACAAAAAATTTGTAATTTTAGCCCCAACCAAAAATTCCATTAAAAATTTAACGGAGGGAGCACGTGACTTGCACATGCTTTGTTAAATAACTGACCGTTGATTTAATGGATGGAGCACATCACTCCGTTAAATATTAGCGTTTGTGATTTTGGACTAAAATTGCAAGTTTATGTGATTTACGGACCTAAATCTAGTGAGTGCTAAAATAATGGAACCAAAATCATAAATAAGATAAATTATAAAACGTAAATTATAATTTTTCTGCATGTGGGAAACCCTGTCCTACCCATCAACGAAATGGATAGTTGGTTCCATAAATACCCTATTCGCCCATTGTAGAATGTATCCCCATTGGAGATAGGAACTGCAACACAACTATACACGTAGTTCGTTGACCTCATAAGCTCCATCATACTATTATTTGTTTACGAGTGCATTTCGACACGAAATCTCATAATTTTGCTCTTACACACAGTGATTCAAGGGCGAACAAAGATATATTACGTTATATAATGTTGTTCTAAACAAAAGAATTTCTACGACATCATAGGGAGAAAAAAAAAGGGCACGATGAATATAAACTAAAACAGTATTTATCTACTACTATAAAAAAAACATGTATTCGTTATTTATTACGTACAAAATATGACAAAATCGTCGCCCATAATTAAAAAAGCGCGATCGACCCGGGGGTGGGGTGGGGTGGGGTGGGGGGTGGGGGACAATGTGAAAGAATAGTGATCAAACTACTACAAGAAGGCTAATAAATGAGAACACATGCATTGTTTTAAAGGGTGAATGAGAAGTTTGTGTGAGCCAAAGATTGCAACATTTAGTTTCTGGTGGTTGGCTTTTTTAATTTTTTTGCTTCTGCATTTCTAATCTTTCTTATCAAGATTCAAAGCAAATGTCCCTTTCTGGGAATTAATTGTTGGATCCGAAATGTCTTAATTTGGTAACACAGATTATATCTAACTCTATGTTCATATTTGATGGGACCAAACCCTATTAATTAATGATATCAATACTTTTAATCAGAGGATGTCGTATCGATTATAAAATAATCAAACAGCTTGCGTGCGATATTTTTACACGCTCCTAAAATATAATTAAAAGATCTTCATTATAAAAGAAAAATAATAATTTTTCTCCACACGAAAATGACCATAAATATCAATAATCATATTAACCATGGCCAAACATACAAAAATATAAATTTTTTCATAATTAATCAATTTTTTGTTATGGCTTTTAGCTGTGGCCAAAGCATTTTTCATGATTTGAGCTATGGCTAACGTTTTGGCCTTATTTGCAGAAACGATGACTAGTGACCATTGTAAAATTGCGGTTAATTTGTGTTCGCCATGATCTTTGTCTTTCTGACAATAGCAATGAATTATAATAAAAAATTATTATTTTTTCGAATGTGTTCAAAGTATGATCAACGAAAGATTATTTTGAGCAAAAATTTAAATCCAACATTTCAACAAGTATATTAAACGTGTCTAATATCAGTAAAATATGAATATCATAATAGAAAAATATTAAAAGTAAGAAATCATGATTTTAGCTATGAAATAATTTACATAGTATATGAAGTAAACTTAACTTCTTCTTCTCCTACTTTTTTTTTTTACCATAATTAACATCCTCTATTTTACACAAGTTCGCGATATATATATATATATGTATATAATATATTTTATTAATCTAAATAAATTATCTACTTTTAATTAGTGCATGTTATATATATTTTTATATCATCTTATCCGCATCTGCAGTATCAACGCAACATAAAATTTAATTGATTATACAAAAAATGCTACTGTCTTTGTTATATACATAATCATCTATTTTTCTTAAACTGCATATCAAAAAATGACAAATTTTATTTAATTCAAATTAAAATTCCTAGTTTTCGTGGCTCTTGAAAGAGGGCTATTGTCTGCTAGCTATATATATATATATATAATGTGGAGTGTGGGTGAGGAAAGAGCAAGCAAACTGGATATGGTTTAGGTTGCCAAAAATGGGTAAGTATAGAAAACTAATTTGTGTGGTGCATGTTGTGCTCTTGTGCCTTAAAGTAATCATAATTCATGTCTTCTTTATTGGTTTGATGGTTTGAATGGTAGGATAAGAGCAAGACACGTGAGCCCACATCCAACCTATACAACTTCATATCAATATTTCTCCAGTTGTCTATCCGAATTGAATTTGGTCTGATCAAAATTTATTATATAGCTAGTTCAATTGATTTATTATGTAATTAGTATACAGTTTAAAGAAAATAGTCAATTATATATCAAGTATAATACACTTATTATGCAATTAATTTGATTTGATCAAATCTGATTTAAACAAGAATTTTTGTCCTTAATTACAGATATTCTTGGCACATTTCTCTATGTGTGTGTGTGTGTGTGTGTGATGAGTTGGAGATGATGAACAGATTTGATGTGTGCGTGTGGAGATCATTCCATTATTAATTGAGTTGGAGTTGGGGGGGGGGGGGGGGGGGGGGGGGTTTTATAAAAAAAGTATTCTATAAGATATTTTACAGTTTGATTTTGCAAAGTATTTGCTTACTTTTTCAAATAGAAAAAGATGAGCTTATGGGACCCCAAGAATTAAATATTATGAACATATAAGTTTTTTTAAAAACAGAAGTTCCCAACTTAATTTTAAAATTTTAAAAATAGTTCAATTTTCATCAAATTAATTATAAATTTGTTGTTATGTATGTATATAAAGTTCATAATCTTATTTTATTCAAATATTTTAAATAATTTTATCAAAAAAAAAAATCTAGCGTCTTATATAAGTTTAAAAATATTTTATTAGATAAATTAACTTATAAGATTTTATAAATAAACTCAGCCAATTGACATCCTATTAATGTATGGTAGCTTATCAACTCTCTTATATGTATTTCCTCTCTAACAAAATAACTATTAGGTAGAAGATATTTTTTTTTTTTTATCGTAATCTTGCCATGAGAGAAGTTATTGTCACACAATCCCACAATTCTCGTTCCAACAATTTTTATTACGATCATATTCATGGGTGGTTGGGATCAAACTTGTGGTTTTGAATCTGATACGAACTATCAGACTAAATATTTGCGACTATTGAAAAAGAAATATAATAGTTTACAATGCAACAATTTAAATATTTTAATCGTCCAATAGTTCAAGTGCTACATTTTGATTGTGATCGTACTGTAATAGTCATTACTGTCACACAACAGATGTTCCCCCTTTTGCATTAATCACCATGAGGGTTGCCGTTGTTGACATAAAGGTCAAGATTAGCACACCACATTTTGTGCATATGTGAAAAGATATCATATCACATAATTTTTAAATATTACATGTGCACTGTATGTTATGTTTTTTCGATAGAAGACTTGATTGAAAAAACAGTTATAAATAACAAAGTGTAAAATTTTATAAAGTTAAGATGGTAAGTTGATACACAAAAGACAAAAAAAATAGACGTTAAAATATTATAAAAATGATCATAGTTCTAATGACAAAATGCAATTAATTTTAAACATTATGTCTACATTCACGTGATATTGATCAAATATCAAACTTTAAAAGGAGAATTTATTAAGATTGGAATAATATATACTTTTAATTATATTTTGCATGAAATTGAGATTATATGTGGGTAAAATCCATATTAAATCCTTGTGATACACCAAATATTTAAATAAGCCCCCGTGATAAAATAAATATCATATAACCCCCAGTAAAATTTTAAAAGGTGCATATTAGCCTCCTGTAAAATTTCATGCACCCAAAATTGCGACTAAATATGTATATTTTGTCCCTAAATTATCAAACTACCCCTATATTTAAATTATACATATTTTAAAAATATAATATAAGAAAATATAATTTAGTTATATGTAAATATATATAAAAAAAGCTAAAAAATATAAAGCAAAAAAATAGAGATAACTCGCCAACGGATGAGAGATTGACGGTGGGTGGGGTGTCAAAATGATCGTTGTTTGACGGGCTTTCCAATGGTGGAAAGCACACGTCGGGAGGTCGTCGAATGTCGGGAAAAAAAAGCGATAGAAAATGGGAGGCGTGGGTTATGGACCAATATGGACCTTTTTAAATTTTACAGGGGGTCATATGATATTTTTTTATCACATGAGCTTATTTGAACAATTAGGATATCACAGGGAGGTAATATGTATTTTACCCTAATATATCATGACAAAATAATGCTAGGGGTGAAAATCGAATACACCTATAGTAGAGGGGTTAAATTGAAAGAAGACAAAACCTAGACACCGGACACGTTGCACATGCAAAAACGTGTAGATTCCTCCAGATCTAATCAATCTTAAGTGGGACCCATATCCGCCCCAAATAATCAAAGCGAAAAGTTCGTTTTTGACCGTCATCGGCACTTTCTGCACCTGCACTATCTTTTACTGTCATGTCTCACAGGGAATCTACATCACCCAGCCCATTAACACCCGAAATGACCGTAGTGCCTCTGACGATCCGGAAACGGACAAAACTGAGGCAAAAGAACCCAGAATCTAGTTGTCGGAATAGGGTCAACAGAGGAATTTCGTTTCTAGTGGCATGCCGATCATATATATAATAAATAATTTTTATATTTTAAAATATATTATAAATAAAAATAAAATATATAAATCAACAAATTAAATTGAAAAAAAAAAACCAACATGTCATATTTTTCATATTTAAAAGGATAATAACATTTTCATCATCTGAGATTTTGTGTAATTACACATAAAATCTCTGTAATTTGGAAAATTATATTTAAAACTCTTGATGTTTTCTTCCATCGAACAAGTAAGTCTTTTTGTTAGTCAAAATTCACCAAATTTGTTGATATTAACAAAAAAAATTAAAAAAAATCTACATTTACCCTCAATTGACTTATTATTGACTTATAGCAGGTTAAGCAAATCTTTTTATGATTAAATTATCCTAATACGTCTTCATACATTAATGCATGTGAGGTGGTATATCTTCACAGTAGTTTGGTTTGAAAAAAATTATTTGACCTACAATAAATTAATTTTAAGTCAATCAAAGATAAATATGAATTTTTATTCAATTTTTTAATTAATATCAACAAATTCAATGAATTTTTAATTCATGGAATTTTTAATTAATGGGAACTTATTTGTTAGATGGAAGCAAACCTCAAAGATGCTAGATATTATTTCTCAAACCACAGGGGGTTTACATGTAATTACACCAAACCTCAAAAAAATGAATTGTAACTATCCCTAATTAAAAATTGATACAGTAGGGCCACTAACCACTGTTTTTTAGTGCAGAGAGTTTTTCTTTTAATATTAGTATAAATATTCAATGTGAGTAATTATGCTAAATAATAATATTATTATATATATTAAAAAAGAATAACAAATAAGTAAAAAAAAAATCAGGAAACAGGTAAATGGAAAGTGGAGAGCTGTTGAAGATTCGTTAACCTGTCAACATCTCACTCTCAACGGTTCTCTTTCTTTTCTATCTCTTTACTATTTATACCCCCGCCCCCAACTTGCATTATTTACAACTAAGCCCAACGGAAATCATAAATATCACTTGTACCCTTAACATTGGGCTCCTTACACTACAATGCTACTTGGCAACCAATTCCCAATGCCGTTGCTCTTGCCCCATCTATCGGCATCCAACTCGACCACAAGACGGACCAACGAACTGCTCCTGTCGCCTGATGATAGCCGTGACTTGAGCTGATCAAAGCTCGGCACCAAAACCTTTTCAATCCATTCTTCTAGACTCATTCGACTGTGCCATAGCCCTCCTACGATCTTTTCTAGTACATCATCTTCTACTTCTAATGACAAGTAGTTGTCCATGATCATGGAGAATTTCAAGCAGATTGTCTTCTTGATCTCCCGTCGAACGAAGGCGGAGTCGACGGGTTTGAACACTATGGAGTCATCTACGTTGTTGAGCAGATCATGGGGTACCGATGTAATAGAAAAGTGCCGGTCTACAAGGCCATGCTCATCGTCATGATCAATGGTGAGGTCACTTGAATTGTGGGATCCATCTGTTTTGTCGTCGTCAGTGTCTGCTGCAGCAAGATTAAGGTCGAAAGAGAGGCCGGACCCGAGTTCTTTTCGTGGCTTCAATGGCCTATCTTCATCATGCAACCAACTTGCAGGGCGTTTAGCACTCCTTTCTCTTACTACTAGTCCTAATTGCCAATTCCCACTGGCTATGGAGGCAAGCTTCTTTTCATCTAAAAAGTGACCGTCTCTTGAAACTTCCGGATTTGTCGTCGACCAATCTCCTGCAAGGATGAAGATGGCATTTCCAAGACTGACTTCACGGCCATGAGAATCAGCGAGCCTGCCTCTCTCAATCGCTCGTTTTATATTCCCCTGCACCAGCATGTCTGCTTCATCAATATCTTCAAGCATAATTACGGAAAATGGATTTCTTCGAACTGCCTCCATAATACGGTCAATTGCTGTTTTACCACGGAGGTTTACATCGGACTCATCATCACCCCGCCGTGTGCCAAGACATATCATTGTTGGACTAGCCCCACATATTTGCTCCGCTAGCACTGATGCCATCTTCTTCTTCCCGACTCTGTCAGGTCCTGTGAACAACAACCATATATCTCCCCTCGATCCAGCACCACGACTTTTTCCACCGCCTAATCTGCAACGAGTAATGGCTGAAGCCACTGCAGAGGCTGCTTCAGCTTGCCACCATGCTTTCTCCATCAGGGCCTTGAGGAGTTTCTTGTATGTATCGACATCCAAAGCATTAGCAAACTTATCGAGCAACTTGGTCTGTTCAGAAGAGACGCAACCCAAGAAGTCCTTAACCTGATTTTCAGTAACTCTTTCAGGGGTGCTTTCTGTGTCTTTTCTTCCAAGAACCAGATCAGTCCTCACAGGACTTCCTGGTGGGCTAGTTGTAAGCTGTGCTGGTTGACGGGTAATTTTATTAGTGTTAACTTGCAGAGCTTCTCCGACAGGCTTGGCCACCTGCAACTTAGGCTGGAACATAGGGCGTGCGAGCAGGTTTGGATCATACAAGCCCGTCATGGATAGCATCGATGGAGCATGTCTATCAGAACGGCTATTCTGATGAAAGTTAGGATGAAGATGCAAGCATGTATCTCTCCATTTCTTCTGCAATTCTTGAGTTTTCTGCTTGGAAAGAAGCCCTGAATCCTTCCCCTGTAAAAATTTGACAAAAAAAAGCATGATTTCTATTATATTTCAATCAAACCTAATCACTCCAACTTTAAAGTTGAAGAGAACATACATGTGATTGATCTGTTACTTTAGCGTCTGTAGTATCGAGTTTGGCACTTTGCAACCACTGTGGGAGAGATGGTCGATTTGCGTCCTGTTTAGCTTCAGAAAACGATTTCTCAATTGCAGTTAGTCTTGCCAGCTCCTTTTCATAATTCTCCGAACATTGAGGGCAAATTCCGGTTCTTGGAGCAGGATCCAAGTTCTCAGTTACACGGCTTATTAAACCAGGAAGTGGAGACGGAACAGTCTTCAGCGGACTTAGTGGCTCCACAGGATTGCTAAAAGGCCTCTCAGTTCCAAGTCTACAAGAACAAAGGTGAAATATAAGAGTCTGTTGTTACAATTCAATGTATGAAAAAGTGATAGCCGAGATAAAACAGGACTACATATGCTCAAAAAGAAAGATAGAACGAGATGTAATAGCCGAAAGAAAACAAGCACATACAAAAGCAGATGAAGACAATATTTCTAAACAGTCTAACTGAGTCAACAGGCACCATCACAAAGTAGTTACAAAAAAGAAAAAAAATCGAACATACTGTTGATATACATTTGCTTCAACTTCTAAATCTAGTCAGTTTGTCTACCATCAAGTTTTCCAATCTACAGAGGAAACTACTGTCAGACTCGGATACTGAATCCTGATGAAGACCAGATCATCGACCCTATTACAGAAACTCTGATGCTAAGCTAGACCAAAGATGAAGTTCTAACAAACTGTAGCATAAGGAATTTAATCATCAAAGCATAAAGGGCTCAATAAACTGTTGCCAAGAACCAATATTTTTTTCTCTTTTTATCAAAATTGATGAGAATATACCTTGGAAACATTCCAGGAAGAGGTGATCTTGAAGCCATAGGCACTGCCTGCAGATCCCAATCACTTTCCATGGTAGAATGGTAAACCTGGCACCTCAAATAAGTCTCACAAGTTGCAGTTCCAATCAACCAAAGCTTGTTGTCCTCATTACCATCATCCCCCCTGAATCTCGCCAATAACTTCGCCATCTCCACTACGGCCACCCTCCCCGTCTCAGAAACCACTGGCTGCTGGTGGTTCTGCTGCTGCACGCCGCCAAAACTTGCCGGCTGCTCCACCAGCCACTTCAAATCACCCAAATCAAGAATCACCCCTCCACTCTCAATCCTACTCTCAATCATCCCTCCCAATTCCTTGATCTTGGCTGGTATCTGAGTCTTATCATATAAATGCCCTTTTTCCACGGATATTATTTGAGCATTCTTCAAAATCCCATCACTGCCCAATTCCTTGTTTTCTATCTTCCTCAACAATTCTTTCACCACAGCCTCCGGCTCCGAATCGCCCACCAACACCGGGTTCCTTTTCTTGCTTCTTATCATAATCTCCAACACCTTTTTCACTTCATCACCCCTATGATTCCCCATACTTATTGTTGTCCCCTGCTGCAGACGTGGATTCAGATACACGTTACGATTAGCCAACGGAACAATAGGAGACTGATTCTGCATCAACGGCGTCGCCAATTGACCTGGATTGGAAAGCATTCTCGGTGCAATCCCTCCAAAATTCACATTACCACCAGCAACATGATGCTGATGATGGCCATGCGAGCTGGAACTGTTCAAAGACTGCTCGATGGCTGCTTTTACAGCCGGGCTGGAAAAGCTGGCTTCTCTCATCACGCGACTTACACTAGGATCGTCCAGTATGGATATAATCAGCTGATCAAGCTCCACTTTCACGGCGAGCAGCGGCTGCTGTTGCTGTTCAGGACAGCCCCGCCGCTGATGGGCCTGAGCCCGCTTAAGTGCTGCCATGAGAGCATTAGAGATCGGTGGCTCCGACCCCGGCGACCCCATGTTCTGGGCGGTGGGGAGCCGTTCCAAGGCCACGCTGAAGCATAGCTCCAACGCGCGGCACTGCAGAGGGTGGCTAGAATTGGGGTGGGAACGGATGCATGCCTGCCTCAAGAACCCCGACGGCGATCCCAGAAGCGTCGCCGCCACGTGAAGCGGCGTAGTTTGCCCGTGGTTACGGCGGCTCGCCTCCGCTATGGACTGGTTGAGAACGCTGGCGGCCTCTGGTGTAAGGGTCTGCTGGATAGTGCTTAATCCTGCTCTCATATTCTTCTCCTGTAAGTAATTGACTTCAAGTTCCAAAAGCAGATGAATCTAAAGAGAGATTTTCTTATTCTTCCCGGTAATAACAAGCAGCTGGAAATCCCGAAAAATTGGCCAAGAAATGCTGAAAATCCGATCCCGAAAGGAACGGAACGAGGCTTTTGAGGTAAAAGAAACAGACCCAGTAATTCAAGAGGGCAAGAAATTGAATTCAAAACCCAAAGACCGAATCTTTATTCCGTAGAATTATCAAGAATTGATGGTTTTGGCTTCTGGGTTTCTTGAATAGGATCTCTCTACTCTTTTTGCAACTTGGCTCGACATATTCCTCTTACCTTCCTTTCCCTCTCTACTTTTAGTTTACGAAGGTGTGAAACTGAGAGAAATTCAACGCGAAAACGAAATATGAGAACCCCTCCACACAAAACTTCCCCGAATTCTCTCCCATTTCTCTCTCTCTCTCTAAAAGGGGAGAATGGAGATGATGATATGAACAATGAACATCAATCACTCTTTCTCTCCCACATGAACACCAAAAAAGCAAGAAATGGGGATGACATAATACAAGAAACCTTTTTATTTGTATTCCAATTCTTACTACTTTTTTATTTTCTTCTGGGGGGATTAGCAAAATGACAATGAGAAAGAAATCATGGGAAAATGGAGGATTTACCAAATTCTTTTTTTGATATTTGCTGAAACAATGAAAATTATAACATCATAAAAAGCCAAAGGTGTTAAAGTTAGAATATGTCAGAGAAAGAGAGCATGCAATGTTTGGTTTTTTGTTTTTATTGGGAGGAGAGAGAGAGAGAGAGAGAGAGAGATTGAAGAAGAAGAAGAAGGAATTTATGGAAAAGAGGGACATGGTAGTACTTTCAGTTGCAAGAATTTCTGGAGAGAAATATGCTTTCTTGGCAGGCACACTCTCACCTGCCCTACCTTTTGTGTAATCTCCTTTTTACCATTATTTTTTTTCTTTTTATTTAATTCAAATTAATTTTAAAATAATTATGATACACTTTTACATGATGGGTCACTTTTTCTTAATTGTACACTAATGACACGATAATGTATTATATTATATATATAATTGATTCAAATTCAATTAAATTCAATTGGTCACTTTTTTTAACTATACACGACAAATGTAATATATTTATATATAATTTAATTCAAATTTGATGAAACTTAGTTTGAATTAAAAAAAAATTATTTTTTATTGAATAATAAGTATTTTCTTTATTCTTCAATAAATAATGAAATGAAAAGATGAATGCACCTTTTTGGAGAAGGTGAGGAGATTCATGAGTAGTTAGCTCCTTTATTTATTTCTATGTCTCTACATACACTACTTTTTCTTTTAAATTAGTATTTTACTCTAATCTATATATATGTATACACACACATTATTAGCATCAATTTTTTATTTTTGAAGTATTATTTTATTTTAAATGTATATACATTATCAAAATGTTGTTACCCTCATTAATATTATGCAATTATTTTTTAGTGTAGGGGTGATCACGTTGTGGTTTAGTTTTATTTTATTAATTATGAAAATCGAAATATCGTTGAGATTTTATTGGGAGAAATTTTTCAAATTATAAATCAAAATTCAAGATGTGGTCTTTTTGTAATTTGGGATGATTTTGAGATTTTTTTTTTTATGTTGGTTTCTTTTGAGAATTAAATAAACAAATAATATTGTATATGTTTTATAACAGTATTTGTACAATGTTATTGATATTTTATTGCATAAGGTATTGTGTACAACAAATATTATCTGGCACCATTAATGGGAACAATATGTTGTATGTCAGTCCCAAACCCCTTCGTCTAGGGGACGGTGACGTTGACATGGGGGTTTCTATCTCTCATCGATTTGCAAACGACGATTTTTTTAATTAACTTATAAACCGCAATACCTTGTCGAGCTCTCCACCTCTCTGACACTTAAAAACGTGAGGTTAGAAAGTCTGAATGAATAATAACTAGCACTGTAGGATATTGATCGGACGCGTCGCATGCTGCATTAATTGATTTTATTTTGCATATAAAACGACTCAAGTTCAGACCAATATAATTGTAGCATTTTTTTTTTTTTAAAAAGGTTGAATAATTGAATATTCTAGTTTACCTATGTCACTTTATAAAGAACTAAAATTAAATATATTATGTTTGAAGACAATTAAATAAATCTAATTCTAAAAGGAAATATAAGTTTCAAAGTGTAAAATTTAATGCCACTAAGGAACAATAGTATAGACCAAGTTTTCTTTTTGCTTGATAAATAATAGTCTAGACCAAGTTGCATTGAGACCACTTAAGCATTTGAAAAGGTGATCAAATAGTTTACTCTGAATTTTTCAATCAAATTTTAGTGAAGTACTTCCTCTAAATTTAAAATTATATAAAAAAAAAATGGAGAATTTTAGTCTTAGAATAAATTAAAAAGAATGTCATAAAATTAAGTAATTATTTGCAACATTGCTGACAATAAATATATATCAACAAGAATAATTATAATTTTTTTAAATTTTTTATTTTTAAATTTTGAAAGGTTAATTATATTTTGTTATTCGAACTATGACCGTTTTTACACTTTGACATCTAATTTTTTTTTTTTTTTTTGGTCAACTTACCATCTCAACTTTATAAAAATTTGCACTTAGCCACTTGTAATTATTTTTCAACCAAGTTTTTTGTTGGCAAAACATCACATACAATGCATATGTGATGTTTAAAGGTTATGTGATGCTATATTTTTCATGTATGCACAACATGTGATGTTTTTCGTATAGAAAAATCAATAGAAAGACGGTCATATATGGAAAATAAAAATTTGATAAGTTGACACAAAAAATTTCGATGACAAAGTGTAAGAACAGACATTATTCGAATGACAAAATATAATTTACCCAATTTTAAATATATATATATATATATATATATATATATATATATATAGACAACACAATAAATTTTTTGAGTCATGAGATCCCAAAACGGTGTGAATTTGAATGAAATATTTAAACCATGATTTATACAGCAATATGACAAAAATATATCAGCGTGATATATACAGTTTAGACGATCTTTTCTGAAATAATAAATACGCTATTATAAGATCTTGATATTCAAAGAGCACATCAATATATTCAAAAATAAAAAAAAAATAATTATAATAAATTCATACATAAAAAATAAAATCGCATTTGTTTATGAAATTTTAGTTTTAACTATTAAACTAAAATATTGCTTGTTTACAAATTAAAGGATAGAAGTGGGGAACACGCGCGAGGGTGGTTGTGGGGGGCAGTTGAATAATTATTCGCAAACTTTGGGGATTTAAATAAATATATTTCCAACTTTTCACACGCAACTGCTGCAAAAGGCGTTGCACGGCTATCACCTTTTTCATACTGATGACTACTTACGACTTTTGTTTACTTCTATTAGCTTTTCAATAAGCGCATTTACAAAGGACAAAGACGCATATGTATATATTTTTGGCAACCCTATCTTTTTTGCTATACATAACCTACAAGTCATAAGTTATTATGCTGTGTGTGTGTGTATATATATATATATATATATATATATATATATATATATATATATATGTCGAGATTGGTGATTTCGTTTATGTGAATTTGTTCTATATAAACTATCAACTGTTAAATTACACATGATATCGTTATTATATGTTAATTCAATGATTCATAATTCATGTAAGTTCAGATACTTGTGGACGTCATAGGGACTGGGGTGTTTGCATAAAAAGTGGATAAGTAATAAGATGTAATGCAAGTAAAAAATATGGTGCTCGGATCTAATTGGAGTTGTAAATAGTGATATAAAATGGTAGGAATTAAAAGAGTGGAAATGAGTCAAATTGAGAGTGTTTTTCTCATTTTTTGTGTACAAATGAGAGATTGGAAATGAAGTAAAACTCTAAGTACAAAATTAAAGTATTTTTTTCAACTGAACTTGTAGCATGTAGGTGAAAGTTGTAGTAGAAGATACAAGGTGTAGTAGGTAAAACTTGTTTTCTCCCGTTGGGGAAGCTCTCTATTTATAGGCACCATCAATCGATTGGAGAAGATTGTATCCCTCGTGGATTTGGTGGGTGATTCTAATGTATTTAATGGAATATGATCTTAAAGTGGTTGGATAAGGCTGAATCCCCAACGTATTTGTTAGAAGGTCATCTCCCAAAATTGAGGAATCTCCCATGGAGAGTTATCTCCTAGCAATTGGAGGATTCGCGACTCTTGGGGGAACTTAGAGTTTGTTGTGGATGAAGGCTTCTTTGGGGATAACGATGGCTTCTCGAATTTTTGGTGAGATAGTTGAGGAAACACCTTCCCCTAGTTAGAGTCATGGGTTACTTTCTGCTGGGGGACCCACACGTGTTCTTGAAAAGGTTGCTAGTTCTTATCTGATTATGTGAGGTGTGCCTTCAGAGCTTTTACATAGATGACACATAGGACATCCGTGAACTCCACGTGATATGAGCTTTGATACTAGCTAGGAGATTCCAAGTCCCTAAGCTTCACTGCAAGCCTGTGAGGTTTTCTTGAATCTGGGCCTCCTTAGATTTAGACTGATTGAGTTTCTTTTGGCTAATTCATTTGTTGGGGTTGCCTCCTACTGAACTCCCTAAGGCTCTGCTCGGACGGGGATTTCCTGGGAGCACTCTAGGCCCTTACCCGAGCTAGGCCCCCTGGGGGACACCTTAGACCTTATATTCTGATACTCAATTTTTCATTATTTATTTGTTTAATTTTTGTTTTTGCAATTCTTGCATTATATTGCAAATAATCTCGTTTTTGTCCTTTAATGACCATAGCATATTATGGAATTGAAGGGGAATCATTTGTACATTTTGGAGCAAAATATTGATTAAATATATATAGTTGATAATGATAGAGTAACAATCTCTTGCATATAATACTACTTTTATGACTATTATCATATATTAGTTAAGTTGTTACTTCCTTGGCAAATATTTCTTCGTCACTATGAGTTCAATATTCCAAAGCTTTTTGAATGAATCAATATTTTGACCATCAATTCTATAAAGAATTTATAAATTAATTACGCTTTTAATTTTTTTTTTTTTTTTTTGTGAATCGATTAGAATTACATCATAAATTTTAATTAACAATCAATATATATCAAGTATCAATATCAAATATATGGGAAAATCGTATTTTTGGTCCTATATAATAAGTTCATTTTTAATTTAATCCCATATATTAAGAAAAATTCTCAATGTTAGTCCCACGTTACTTTCTGTTAAAAATTGGACGGAAAAGTCAAATGACCGTTAGTGAGTGCACGTGAAGCTAGATTTTTGGTGAGGAAAAAACGACTTTATTAGGGAGAAATGGAAGGTAGGGCTCAAACCAATATTTTTACACCCAAAAATTAAATTTAAAAGCTGCAAAAATATTGGTTTGAGCCCTAATTTTCATTTTTCCCTAACTAGATATCGTCGCACAATGTTCCCGCCAGCATACAAAAAAAAAAAAACTTGATGTGAGATGATAAGAATGAAGATTTTTGTTAAAAGAATAAATTATAATTATAAATTATAATAAATATGGAGAAGTAAATAAAAAGAGAAATGGGATAGTGGGTGGTTATGAGAAAAAAATAATTATAAAATTATTAAAAATATTGAAATTACTAATCTGACAAAATAATTTTAAAGAGAAAAAATGAAATGAAGGGTAAATTGGGACAATCTAAAGTTGGTATACTCAAAAGGTTCTTTTTTATAATAGTATAGATAAAGTCATTTTTCCCCTACCAAAATCCAACTTCATGTGCAGTTACTAACGATCACGTGACTTTTTCATCTAATTTTTAATGGAAAAGTCATGTGGAACTAACATTGAGAATTTTTCTTATTATATGGGATATAATGTGATAAAAGTGTAACTTATGGGACTAAATTAAAAATGAGCTTATTATATGGGACCAAAAATACGATTTTCCTCCAAATATATATAGTTAACCAATTAACTACCATTACATTAGATCAATAATAATTATTAAAGTGGGTAAATTACATTTTATCATCCGAACTATGCATGTTTTTACACTTTGGCATCTAAACTTTTTTTTTGTGTCAACTTGTCATCTCAACTTTGCGAAATTTACACTTTACCATATATGATCGTCTTTTTGGTGATTTTTTTTATCGAAAAAATATTACATGCTATGCATATGTGAAAAATACCACATCAAATGACCTTTAAATATCACATGTGCATTGCATATGATTTTTTTTATCAAAAAACTTGGTGAAAAATAGTTATAAATGGTAAAGTGTAAAATTTCATAAAGTTCATATGGTAAGTTGACAAAAAAAAAAGTTTAGATGCCAAAGTGTAAAAACAGTCATAATTCATATGATAAAATATAATTTACCCTATTAAAATAGATCAATACTCATATATTGGTATGACTCAATTTTTACCACTTGATCATGAATTCTCAATTTCGATAACTAAATTAAATTTAATTGGCGTTGTGCTTCAAATTCAAGCTAACAATTGAAATTTATTAAATCATGAGTTGCAATTTTTCATTATATGCTCATACAACATGTTCTCTTTTTCTTTTTCTTTTTAGTAAATCGGTTACATCACGGACATCAACCATTAACAATTAATATACGTTAACTATTAATATCATATATATAACTTATCAATTTATTAATATAGTAGACAAAAAATTATTATTAAATTAGATCAGTACCCACAAATTAATGGGATAGAACTTATTACGTACCTCTTAATTATGGAATTTTACCTTCATCAATTAAGTTAGGCTTCGTTGACGTATAACACGTTCTTATTTAACTATATATCGACATCTACTCAATGTTATATTTAAAAATACCCGTAAATTAAAATTCTAACTATATGCGCTTAGATTTTCCTTATTAAATTCAAAATTTCAAAAGGGTTTTTTTTAATATTAAGCCAATATATAAAAAAATGGACTTCTGATTTAAAAAAAAATAAAGTGCCACAAATATTAATTTTATTTCGAAATTATGGTTTTTATGATTTGAATAAAAATTTCAAGAATTAAAGTGATGGCAAAGAACATTCATCATCATCATAGTCTCCTTTATGGGCGCTTTTGGCAACGCATGCTCTCACTTGCCTTTTACGCATTTTTCGAGCCTACTTCCAACTTTTCACCACCTCTCCATCCATTCACATTTTTAGACCTATAAATACATACTACTTTTTATTAGGTGATTATGACCCTATTAATTTGAATAATCTCAAAGAAATAAGAAAAGCTTTTCATCCACTCATTAATGCTTTTTTTTCTTTTCTATTTATTTTTATATGAATTGAATTTATATATATTTAGAAATTTTATTACGTGCGTTAGTATGATATATATACGTCTCACTAACATAACAATATTCACACACGACAAAAAATTATTATTTTTATATATAAATGGCTACAATTTAAAAACCATCACAAATCAATACTATCTATTAAAATCGATCATACAAAAAAAATGCCTAAATTTAATTTTTGATCATGGTTAATCATCATTCATTATGAATATTAGTTACGGCAAAATATTTACCATATTTTTAATTGTGACTAATATTGTAACCTTATTTGTGAAATCAATAGTTAGTAGTCATTGCATAGCCATGATTTATAATTAGTAGGGTAAATTAATAAGGAGCTCCCGTGAGGTTTGATTTAATTATAAATATCTCTTTATTGTTTAAAAATTTATAAATACCTCCCTGAAATTATGTATATTTTAACAAATACTCCCCTATGATATATAAGCTCTCGCAAAAGGATATTTGTTAGGATATTTTTAATTTTAGGAGGATATTTATAATTTTTTAAATAATAATAAAGTATTTATAATTATGATAAATTTAAAAAAAATATTATAATTTACCCTTATATAATTCAATTTTACACTTTTAGACAATTAAACATAACAAAAAGTTATTAACCCCGTATTTTAAAAAACCCGAGAAATATCTGAAAAGAAACCTGATGGAATTTCAACATTAATTATTTAGAAGGAACGGATATATTTAATAAGGGTCAATATTCAAAAGGTCACTAATTTTTCATATATAAAGACAAAAAAAAAAAAAAAAAAAAAAATACATTAATATCGCTTGAGGTTAAAACAAAATACATAAATAGTTTCTATTTTTATAAAATTACAACTATAGCCCTGAGATTATAGTTGTAATTACAACTATACTCTTATTGAAATGCAAAAACTTTCACATACATCCTTGGAAAAAATTACGCTAACACCACTCATGGGGTGTAGCCATAATTTTAAAAAATATAGGGGTGTTTGTGTAATTTAATCTAAATTTAGAGAGTGTGAATGTAATTTATTCAAAATTTTATCATAATAAGATATGATGAAACTAATTAAACGTGATTAGCCAAAAATAACTAATCAAAATTTCCTAATTATGCTCTAATAATTTTCTTTTAAATTTTTTGTAAATGAAAAATAACGAAGCCCATTATAAATTAAAAAAAAAAAAAAAACAAATCGTTACTTTATTACATGCAATAAATTTTGTGATCGGTGCATGACAAAAAGCTGGTTTGCAAGGGGGTGCATTGATTCTACGGTTGGATGCTAATGTCATGATATGATCAAGTCGACCGACGTTACCCACATTTTATGTAGGCTTTGTGTCATATTATTCATAAGTTATTAATTTTATAAAAAAAATATTATTATCATCTATTAATTTAATTATTCATAACTCATGTGTGTATAAATTTTTTTGTTAATATTAGTTAATTTGGTAAATATTGACTAATAGAAGTACTTGTATGTGATATGAAAGTAAACCTTAAGGGTGCTAGGTGTGCTTTTTCAAACCACGAGAAGTCTATGTGTAATTACACTAAACCTCGAGGGGGTGGAGTGTAATTATCCCTAATTTAAATGGTGAAATATAATTTACCTAAAAAATAAAATAAAATAGAAAAGCCTCTTTTGCTGTGCCACCAATTTCGTGCTTTTGTAGTGACCAAGAAAACAAAAGGATCACGGAAAATGCAACTTTCATCCAGCTTTTCACATTAATTACCGCTTACTCACCCTCTGCAGTTTGCATGTGTTCCCCCACTTTGTCCTTTTCCAGCACCAAAAGCCTCCACACCTAAATTGTCTTTTTTTCCCTTCCATGTCCTTGGTCATTTAATATTTTGCTTTTCTGCACTCGGAATTTTCATAATTGCAATCCTGCCCCATTACTTTAATCCTCTACTATAATAATAATGTACTGAGACAGGTTGCTTGGAGTCCATGGTCAACATTGAGAAATTCAACCCTACATTAAATTTACTTATTATGTTGACTTTTAGAGTTTTATATGGCAGGGTGAAAATGACCAAAATGCCCTATAAGTAAGGAAAATGTCCAAATAGAATTAGGATTAGTGTGTTTTTGCATGGCTAAAGCCCGACTCAAGTTGAATCCGACTATATTATGTCCCATCTTGGATTTTAACCGTAGATGGCGCAAAAATATACCATGCAATGAGATCACATTGTGACTGTATAACTGCCCGAATCTACACATATTCAATAGTACATAAATTAATTTTTTTGTACACCCTTCAACATTCGTATCAATATAATTTTAAAATACCAACTATATTTTAAATATTTGTACCAATATAATTATTTATTTATTTCAAACCGTCAATATTATTATTTTTTTTAACCGCCAATTTACCATCATATTTACCCTCCACTTTCTCTCATGTTAATCGCTTACTCCGTTTTTAACAATCACATATTGGTTTTTTTTTTTAAAAAACTGTGTCGTATCTATTAAATTCTAATAGCTCAAATCACACTATTATTGTACATCATTTGATATTTTCACATACATTATCGTATATGTAGTTTTTAATAATAAACTTAATTATTATTTTTACATTAAAATTAAAAAGTATATAATACTTGAGTGAAAAGTTTTCTTCCACTAAATCCTCATGACTTTTCTCACCACTCTAATAATAGATTGCATGATTAAAGTCAATCAATCCCCTTTCCCTTGAAGCAAAGATTGCAAAAAATGAACAATTATTGAAGAAACAAAAAAAAAATAAAAAAGAAAAACAAAATCCCCTCTTTTTCCCCTTGAAAAATTCAAAATAAGCATTGATGGTTTGATGATAAAATAAAAGCTTCTCCCAAAGGCTAATTGATGCTTTGTTGAGGGACATTAGGGCCCATTGCCCTTTTCACTTGTGCAAGCCAAGCCCCACTCTCTTTATACATCTATGACTATCTACTTAATCATGCCATCAAGATCAAGACTTCAAGCATAAACATAATAACAATTTACTCACATGTGTGTGGGAGATCACCCTACCCCCTACCCCCTACCCTCCACTCACTTTCATACATTTATCACTATCTACTTGCTGAAAAATTCTAATTCGAATTGAAACTGATCGAATCAGAATTAATTACACGACAAGTATTATACATGTGTTATATGACTGATGCATAATTCAAGAAAAATGAACAATCACATGATAAGTATATCACATATGTCATATAATTGATTTGGTTCGACCAAACCTAATTTGGATAAAAAAAAATCCTTATTTGATCATACCATCCAGATCAAGACTTCAAACATAAACATAGGAGATCACCCCCTACCCCCACCCCACCCCACCCCACCCCACCAAACAAATATACCCACCCATGCAAGTTGTACCCTCCCCCAAAAAGGTGTTGGTGGCTTCTTGTACTCAAAGCAAGTGGACTTTTGAGTCCTTCCTTTACACTCCCCCTTTGTGTGTAGTTTAGGAAGAATAACGGGAAAGTGGTTTTGCTTTTTTCATGATAGATAGCAATATGGCTAAGGAGCAATTCCCCCCCAATCAATCAAAAGGTGCCCATTTGGTTCCCCTTTCTCACAATACAAGAAATTTAGGTTGTGATTCAACCACCACCACATATTATTAAAAACATATATATATATATATATATATATATATATATATATATTGTATTTTTTTTTCGACACCGAAATTTATTAATTTTTTATCTGTCCTAAATTCTGAATGCTAGAAACATATGTTATATTCAATAGTTATCGTTGTATTTTTTTCTGAAAAAGCATAACTTTTAAGAGTTAAAAAAAACTATATTTCCGTGCACGACATTATTTTTATAAGAAATTGGAATCCAATTATAAAGCATATGACGTGTGGGCTTATCTTTTAACTAAACCTAAAATACACAGAATTCTTCAATATATCAAAAGATCATCTCTCTCGACTACTCTGAACAGTTAAATAAACGTTTATATCAATAATAATTATATTTTTATCACCTAAAAGACTATCTATATATACATGTAAAGACATAAAGACATATAATGTAGTCTATTTCTAATCCCTTCCAACAAAAAATAATATTAATTTCGAAGAAAAAGCTATATGTCCAATCACTACATCATTTGTTATATAGAGTGGGAGGCTAAGTGGATTGGGATGTAATGATCCAAATTCATTGCTCAAAATACTTCCTTGGAAAGGCACATCAATTTTCACATTTTGGCCCCCAACTTAGTCAACCTCTACTCAAATTCTATCTTTTATTTCCCATTAGTACAACAATTATCAAAACATCCTTAAACAGTGAAAAGGCATTAAAAGTGAAGGCACCGCCCCCCCCTCCTTTCTGGGAAATTAATAATAGAGATCAACATTAATGTGTTAGAAGAAAACATGGGCATCTACTTCCTACATTAAATATAGGTTTGGTACCGTAATTTAAATTATTTAGCGTTTCATTCTTTAATTATTTAAATTGGTATTTTGGTCTTGTAATCTTTCAGAATCCACCTCCACTAGCAAGAAGGGTGAACTCCGGCAGAAAAAGACCTGAAATTATGAAAATTCAGACAAAAATACTGACAGAAATAGACCAATAGAAACTTAAAGTGTCGCGTGAAAGACATGTGTTTTCCCGATGAGAAGGATTAACTCTGACTTCTTTAAAAAATTAAAAGTATATAGAATCATTCTAAAAATTAAAAAAAATAAAAAAATTATAAATGAAGCTAAATTATGGGACAAAAATGGATGTAAGCCTCTAATTCCTTAACTTTATCAAAGTTCCATTGAGAAAGAAATCCTTAATAGAAAATTCTGTGTCCTAAAAGGAGGAGAAAAAGGAGATACTTTTCTCCACAAATGGTGTGGAGAATTCTTGGTATATTATTATGTAGTGATCATATACATATACTTTACACACAAGCATTCAACTTTAGTTCACGGAGGAAACAAGAAAAGGTTCATATACTTATTAATTTATTTTCTTTTGCTATTTTGGTCCTAATATTTTAACATTTATCAGATTTAGTCCTAAAAAATTAAATTTTTATAATTTTAGTCCCAATTACAAATTTCATTAAATATTTAACGGACGTGATTTTGTTAAATCAATTGTCAGTTGCATAACCGAGCACGTGATTTATTAAATATTTAACGAAATTGTTGATTACAGCTAAAATTATAAATTTTTGTGACTTATGTGACTAAATTTAATGAGTGATAAAATACTGTAACCAAAGTCACAAAAGAATAAATTGTTTGTATCTGTGTGTTTGAGATATACTCAAACATAGATCAGACGTAGTCTTGGCTGATCCGCACCATTGATGATGTCGGGCCGACATGATGAATGGTGAGGATCGTTTAAAACTTGTTGTTTTTGACGTAATTTTAAGTGTTCTTCGATTTTTAAATTTAAAATTTTATTAGTGAAGGTTTTAAATAGGTTAGAATTAAACTAAAAAGTTGTAAGTTTGTGCTTTGAAAAGTTGGGACAAATCTGTTGTGGGGGATGCTAACTTGTGCACTAATAAACAAGATTGATTGATTTATTTAGGGGGTACTTAAAGTATAATCTAGTGGTGGAGCATATATATAGTCAAGAATATCAAGGGACATTCTCTTATTCAAGTGGACTATACTTTCATTCTCAATTATTTTCTAATATTAGTTTATTTTCTTTGTTTTTTTTTTTTTTTATACTCGTTGAGTGTTGAGCGTTCGAGGTTAAGATATTACTTTTCTTTTGATTATAATTAATGAAAATATATTTATTATCAGGCTTTCATTGTGTTGTTGTCAAGTCTCGAGCTATACTGATTTTTTCATTCACTAGCTATATATATATATAATTTCGATCCAGATCGAATTTGGTTGAACATGAATTAATTATATGACAAGTACATATACTTGCTATGTGATTGGTATAAATATAATTCTATTCTAGATCGAATTTAGTCGAACATGAATTAATTATATCACAAGTGCATATACTTGCTGTGCGATTGATATACTGTTTCAAAAAAATGACAAAATTCGACCAAATTGATACATGACAAATGTCATGCTTTCGTTGTGTTGTTGTCATGTCTCGAGCCATTCCGGTTATTTCATTCACTAGCTATATATATATATATATATATATATATATATATATATATATATATATATAAATATAATTCTGATCCAAATCGAATTTGGTCGAACATGAATTAATTATATGACAAGTACATATACTTGTTGTGTGATTGGTATAAATATAATTATAATCCATATCGAATTTGGTCGAACATGAATTAATTAGTAAATACACTTGCTATGTGATTGGTACGTAGTTTAACAAAAGTGATCAATCACATGATAAATATATTACCACTTGCTTTATAATTGATTTGATTAGTACAACTTGTTTCGAGTTAAAATTTTTATATATGTATTTATTTTTTTCAGTTTTATGCTTAGTTTCACAACTATATAATTGAGAACATGGTCAAACCTCAAACAATATATATGCAACCTTTTTTCTTTTTCAATTTTTTAGAAGAATATTTATAACATGTTTAGTAAGAAAAACTTTTTTACACTTTAAAATAGAGTAAATTAGAATGAAATTTCTTTTGAAATTTAATTATTATAATTATAAATACTTTTTCGTTATAAAAAAGCTATAATATTTTTCTAAAATTAACGATCGTCTAACAAATATCTCTTACAATGGGCTGTCAATTTTGTTAGACAACCATTAATTTTAGAAATAAATTTGTAAATTTTTAAATAATAAACAAATATTTATAATTGTGACAAATTTTAAAAGAATCGGTTGTAATTTAATCTAAAATATTTAAAGATAAACAAGAGGCCGGTAGATATACTTTTGAAGAATTAAATCGTAAAAAAATTAGATGAACGCAATTTAATTGGATTAAGAGCTAAAGAAATTGTAAATATCAATCTTAAAATTGACAATAAATTTGGATACGAGGAGATATTCAATCTTATTCGTCACGAAATTCTCTGTATATTTTTATTTTATTTAATATATTTATAAAACAACATAATTTATTGTATTAAAAAAAACATATACACTGATGCGACATGCGACTTTATCGGTGCCCCGTTGCGCGAGGTATTGTCCACTTTGGCTCCGTATGAGCCTCATGGGTTTGTCCTGAAAAGGCGCCTCGCTAGGGAGAGGAGGTCTTAGGGCTTATAAGCCACTCAAGCTCCTCGTCTGCAACCGATGTGGGATGCATATCTACATCATAGCCCCCCAGACGAGGGGCTTGGGTAGAGGCACATGGCCTCGTTCCCACAGACGGCGCCATTGATGTGACATACGACTTGATCGGTGCCACGTTGCGCAAGGTATTGTCCGCTTTGGCTCCGTATGAGCCTCACGGGTTTGTCCTGAAAAGGCGCATCGCTAGGGAGAGGAGGTCTTAGGGCTTATAAGCCACTCAAGCTCCTCGTCTGCAACCGATGTGGGACGCATATCTACATCATACACGTATCGTATATATATTTATTTAAAATAAAAAATACAATATAATTCAAAATGAAAAATCTAATTTACACGCCTGCACTTACGTATAGCTAATTTTCGACTTTTACGAACGTTAATTTCCAACTTTTCACTCATCTCCCCAATATTTATTTATTTTTATGAGAGCAATATTTATAGCATATGTCAATAGCTAACATAATTCTCAATAAAAATCAAAATAAATGATAATAATAATAAAATAATAATAAAGCATAAAAAACTCACATAAAATAAATGAATAATTACACTCCTATCTTCTGAGATTCTGTATAATTAAATATAAACCTAACGTGTTTAAAAAACTAACATCTAGTATCTATAAGGTTTGCTTTATATAACAAATTATAAATATCTTTATTAGTCAAAATTCGCCGAATTTGATGGTATCAACAAAAAAATTGGATAAAAATTATATTTTGCCCCCATTAACTTATCACTGATTTGTTGAAGGTGAAATAAAATCTTTTTATGATCAAATTATCCTTATATATCTTCACACATTAATATATGTGTGGAGGTGTATCTTCAATGCTATAAGGGTAGTTTAGACACACAAAATTTATTTGTCTTACAATAAATCAGTAATAAGTTAATCGGGGGTGAATATTGATTTGTTTGTTAACATCAATAAATTTATTGAATTTTGACAGGTGGACATATTCGTTATATGAAAACAAACTTCTAAGGTATTAGATGTAATTTTTCAAATTAAGAGAATTACATATAATTATACTAAACTTCAAGAAAAAAAAGTGCAATTATTCCTAAAAAAAAGTATAAATATTGCAAAAATTTAAACTTGGGACCTCATATTTATTTACAAGACCTCGTTATCTTTTTTTTTTTTTTTTTGAGTAAGAGAGATTAATTATTATTAAAATAAATCGATTATAATTATCTATGTTGAATATCAAAATTTAATAAAAATTATTACAATAATATCATATTTGGATCAATAATATCAAATAAGCTAAATTCAACTAACACTTACTATTATAGTAGAAACAACATACTACAATAAAAATAGAGTTTGAACTTATAATTTTTGAATTATGATGCTTCAACTTTACCAATTAAATTAAATTTTATTGACCAAGCAATTGAATTAAGCTTCATTAACGGATTATCGTGATCACGTGTATTTATTTGTTTATTAATTGTTGTACAGTTGAAAAAATAAAAGAGAGAGAGAGAGGGAAAAGGCGTCTGTCGCATTGAATGCTAAAAGTAAAGTCTGATGCCTAATGAATGCCATGCACCTCCCGAGTTTCACGCCTCCCCCACTTCTGTTACCAAAATTTTAATTCAATTTCAATTTCATCATATTTAAACTAATTATACGAGGACAAGTATAATGGATAATTGCGCTCTCCTCCCACGAGATTTTATGTAATTATACTTAAGATTTTATGTAATTTGAAAATTTATATTTGACACTCATGAAGTTTGATTTCATCTAATAAATAAGTTTCTTAATTAGTTAAAATTCGTCGAAATTGTTAATATTAACAAAATAATTGAATTTTTTTATATGTACCCCCAATTGACTTATTGTTGGTCAAATAAATACTTTTATGATCAAATTATCCTCATACGTCTTCACACATTAATTTAATTCATGATTGGCTATATTTTTACCGTTATAAGGGTAATTTGGTTCGAAAGAAATTATTTGACTTGCAATAAGTCAGTATTAAGTCAATCAAGAGTAGATATCAATTTTTTTTTTCAGTTTTTCTGCTAATTTTAGCAAATTCAATGAATTTTGACTAACGGAGGGATTTAGTTGTTAAGATGAAGCAAACTTCAGGAGTGCTAGATGTAATTTTCCAAACCACATGGAGTCTACGTGTAATTATATCAAATCTCATGGGAGGAGAGTGTAAATTATCCCTAAGTATAAATATATTTGTTACACAATTTACATACAATTCAGAAAGTGATCAATCATGTAATTTATACCAATTTTTTTTAGATTGTACAAGTCATATAATCAATCTAATTCATGAGCCCTTCACAATATCTTAAAAGATGTTGTAAAGTATTTAATAAATTTTCTGAAAAAGAGCTTATACGATCCAAAAATAAGATGTTATGAGTTTATAAACTTTTTCAGATAAACTTCTTCCTTTCGACTTATTTTTCAAAATTAATGACTTAGCTATATTTCCTTCAAATTAGTTATAAGTTTGTCATTAATAATATATCACGCGTTTTGTGATTTTATTTATTCAAATACTTTAATAAATAACTTTTAAAATAAGGCCCGACGACGTCTTTTTATTGATATAAATAAATTAGTCATTGTAGCATTTCATTTTTGCATATATATGTAAATATTCTTTAGCGCTTTCAAATATATCATTATGAATACAAATAAAATATAGTAAAGAAAGAAATAAAAGAAATTAATTTATCAATTAATGTCAATTTTGAAAGTTGAATAAATTAGTTATCTATTCGGTTGAAGGGCATTTTTGAGTTAATAAAAAAACTGGTGCAGTAGTACCATTAACTGACGTTTGTGAGTGTGGATGATCTCTTTTTTTTTCTTTTATACTAGCCGTTGTGGCATGCCGTTTCTGCGTGCGTATAATAAATAATTTTCATGTTTTAAAGTCTATTATAAATAAGAGCAAAATAAACAAATCAATACATGATATTAAAAAGAAAAGAAAAAAATTAATTTATTAGTTAAATGAATAATTTGGAAAGTGGAATGAGTTAGTTATCTTATTACTGAAGGACACTTTTGACTTTACAAAAAATTGGTGCGACGGTGTCACCAACCGCCGTTTGTGAATATGAAATCCCTTTTCTTTTTATATTAGTATAGATATAGTAGTATAGATTAACGGGTTTAGATGAGGCCTTGAAACATCTGTGGCCCACTTCAGAATGGATTTATTAGTGGGTCAGCCCAACATACTGGGCCAATATTACCCAAACCCAAAGCTGGATTTGCTGGTATAGTTTTGTCCATATCACCCAGTCCAGGATGCCTAAGAGCAAGAGACCCTACTCATTTGCTTCCCTTTAATATTATTCTACATTTATTTTCTTAAATATTTTGGTTTTTATTTTTTATAATTCTATTTATATCTATATAAATAAAATCAAACATATAAACTTTAGTTTGCAAAAATCTTTTGGTTTTTGGAAAGATTGAATTTTAAAAAAAAATTGAAAAATAAGAAAGAAATAGATGTTGCACTAAAAAAAATTATTCCCTATATTGTAACGACTACGGCTATCCACACAATAAAACAAAATTCAATATAAAAAATTAATTTTCTGAGCAATGTTATGATTATTTGTCATGGTTTTAACTATAGCCTAAATATTTGCTACGATTTTTTTGCTGCGACTAATATTTTGGCCTTGCTTGTAAAAATAACGACTAATAGCTGTTAGTAATTAATTAATATTTCTCATGTTTTTTACTTTTACTCATGTGTAGTAATTAGTTATTTCCAAAAATAATATTTCTTCTAAAAATGGAAAGTACAAAAAAATAAATAAATGAGGAGTGTTTAATAAAAATGTTGGTACATTATCAACTTAATAAATTAAAACTATTAAAAAAAAAGTTATAAGATGTTGACATTAAGAAGATTAAGAAAATTGAAAGTTAATAAACGAGAAAAAAGAGTATAAAGTTTGGTCAAATAATGTTTTGAAAAAAAAAAAATGTCATCAAAATATTGAGGACACTAAAAGGCACTTCTTTATTAATAATAGAAATATATAGATTTTTTTTTCCCAGAAGCATCCTAAAAAGGTGAAATTAATATCAAATTATCATGATAAAGTGGATACTAGCAATTTGACGTACACTCTAAATTTATTTACTTTTTTATTATATTTGTTTAATAAATAAAATTAAAATTAAAATTGATAAAATAAATTAACTTTAAATGTTTGTTTAGCTTGCAATCTATAAATATAACTTTCTATATAAATGCTCGACTAACTTTATGAATGTGTTCAAGTGGTTATTGTAAATCGGTCTAGAGCTGATGGTTCTTGGGGCATATGGGGGTAACATTAGGCTATTAATTGATGCTTTGCTGTTTAATTTCTACTTAAATGTCCTCTCACATATAAGTTGTGTAAGAAAAATAAGCCGCCGTCATAAAAGTAAAATTTCCGCACTATCGCGAATAGCCAAAACTATTTGCTCTCCAAAGTTAAAACAACTACACCCTCTAATACGTGCACTCACAATAGAAACTTTGAAACTAATGACTCAATACGAAATATAGAAGAAGAGGGAGAAGGAGTTTGGCTTTTCTATGTAAAATCAAGTAAGAATCATGGTCTATTTATGGATGCAAAAAGGCTTGGTTGTTGAAAGTTTCATGCAAACCTTATCAGCGGAATGAAACCAGATGCACAATGGTAGGAGTGGTGGATTTTTCTCAACCTGTAAAATTCGTTTGTTCTCATAAAAAAAGTATATAACCATGCAGACCAGCCCCTCCCAAACTAAGACGGGATGGGTGGGCGCGCACATGTGGTTTTTCCTCCAAAACTACCTATCCACACTTTTCATTTCAAAGGTAACAAAGTGGCTTGATATGCACAAGTTGAAAGTTGTTTATAAAAATTATGTGGGACAAAAAAAAAGAAGGCTATTCTAGTTACTTATTTCCAAGATTCCCCAACGAATAAGTAACTAGATGAAGAATATGATTCTCAGAGTGAAGGAAGTTATATATACTTAAGCATTAATACAACTAAAGAAAGTAATATAACTCCTGAATTTTCGATAGCTTAAGTTGAGACCCCGACGATACATATCTATTTCCTCAGAATCTGTTGTTCTGTGATATAACTTCGAGTGCTACTAATGGCCCTGCACTAGTACCTTGAGTTCTGATGAGTGTTCTAGAAAGAACTTCTTTTTTTCTTTCATAGAAGACCACCCATATTAACACTCATTTTGATAGCTTCATCAAATCTATAGACCATTCAACAACTGAACTATGAAGCTATCTTCTAGACCCATAATCTGTCAGGATCATCCATCAAGTCCTTGTTAAGACCACCAAAAACACAGGGCTATGGATTTTTCTCATATGGCTAATACCATATTCCACCAGTCTAGGGGTTTGAGCTCCATTGCTCTTAAAGTCTACAAATAACTCTCTTGGTTAGTCTTTTGATGAGAGGATTTGTCTTGAACCTCACATAATCCAGGGAGATCATCTCTTTCTTCAAGATCTCATTAACTGCTCTATGTCTGATGCGAATATGTCTTCTTTTGTCATTGTACGCATAACTCTTGATGATTCTAATGGCAGTTTGGGAATCACAGTGCATGTATGCTGGTATAGTTGACCCCCAGAATGACACATCTCCTAAAAGTTTCTCAACCACTCAATTAATTCAAGAGTTATAAATTCAAATTTCATAGTAGATGGAGCTATACAAATCTGTTCTGCAGATTTTAAGAAATAGCTCCCCTACCCAAAGTAAAAATATACCCCACTAATTGAACTTACTTCATCATTATTAGTTATCCAATTTGCATCACAAAATTTCTAACACTGTAGGAATTTTATTAAAGTGCAAACTAAAATCCATTGTATCGTTTAGGTATCTTAATAATCGACGAAGTGCATTTTTGTGTTAATTATTGGGATTATGGGTATATAACTGCTTACTCTACTCACAAGATAAGCAATGCCAGATTTAATGTAGTTCATGAGAAACATAATGATCCTTATGATTTTAGCATACCCACCTTGTGATATACTATCACAATTATTCTTTTTAAAATATATGATAGGATCATAAGGCGTTGTAACAGGTATCTCATCTTGACAACCAAAACTTTTAAAGATTTTTCCTATATAGTGTGATTAATACAGAGAAAACCCATTTTATGTTTTCTAATTTTAACGCATAGAATTACATCAGCTTCACCTAGATCTTTCATGTCAAACTACGAGGATTCAAAACTCTTAGTTTTCTTAATTATTTCTAAGTTGGTACCCACATGTCATTAACATATAGACATATAATAACACAGTTCGTCCCAAATGATTTTGAGTAAACACATATCTAATGCATTTGTATTGTATCTATGGATTTTTAAGGTATGATCAAACTTCTCATACCATTGTTAGGGTGCTTGTGTAAGTCCATATAGTGATTTCCTATGTTTGAATACTTTATTTTCTTCACTAAGAACCACAAACCCTTGGGTTGTTCCATATATGTTTCTTCTTCCAAGTCACCATTTGAAAAGACTTATCTTTACATCCATTTAATGAATTATTAAGTCATGAATCTTTGATAGTGCAACGAACGTCCTAATGGTTGCAATCTTTGTCACAAGTGAATATGTGTCAAAGTAGTTTATATCTTTCTTTTGTGTATATCCTACAACCACTAATTGTGCCTTAAATTTGTCTATAGACCCATCTAGTTTAATTTTTTTCTTGAACACCCATTTGCATTTATAGGCTTACTCCCTATAGGCAAATCCACTAAATCCCAAGTATGATCTATTATGATAGAATCTAGTTTGTTTTTAATGACCTTTTTCCAGAAAATAGAGTCTATTGAAGTTATAACTTTTACATGTCTTAGGGATCTTAGTAAACTAGAAATACTGAAATGAAGTGTTCATTAATTTTATCTAGGTCTTCAGCCAAAAAAGTAGTTAGAAAGTCTAGTCCAAAATTATGTTCTGTATTTGGTCTCTTACTCCTTCTAAGTTCATTCATAATAGAATTAGAGGAAGTTTTTAAAGGCTCTGAGTTGTTTCTTGAAAATGCTACATCAATTTTAATAGTCTTATTCAGAGGGAAAATTAGTTCAAAGAATTAAGCATGTCTAGATTCACAAAGAGAGTTATCATTTAAACACATGCATCTATTTACGACACTGTTCTGGGTGTACTCAATAAACACATAATCAAAAGTCTTAGGTCCTATATTTATTTTCCTAAATTCTGGGTATGCCACCTTAACCAAGCATCCCCATCACTTTGAGATAGCTAACGTTAGATGCATAATTTGCAATGGATTTTATTTAATTATTTATGTGGGACTCTATTAAGGATATAGTAGGCAGATAATACTATCCCCCTCCCACATGTTATTAGGCATAGCAAAACTTAAAAGCATAGCATTCATAATTTCTTTTAGGGTTGTATTTTCTCGTTCAGCTATGCCATTTGATTGAGATGTATAAAGTGCACTAGTTTCATGAATTATTCCATTAGTTTTACAAAATTCATTTAAAAGGTTAGTGATGTATTCTCTACCTCTATTAGACCTAAGTCTTTTAATTTTCTTATCTAGTTAGTTTTCAACTTCAACTTTGAATTTAAAA
Source organism: Sesamum angolense (assembly GCA_034509725.1). Classification (NCBI taxonomy): domain Eukaryota; kingdom Viridiplantae; phylum Streptophyta; class Magnoliopsida; order Lamiales; family Pedaliaceae; genus Sesamum; species Sesamum angolense. The sequence goes on along the minus strand of JACGWL010000011.1, from coordinate 12,635,202 downwards.
AACATTTCATCAATCTCATATTTTGTTTCCAATATATAAATCCTAGTATATCTAGAAAAATCATCAAAAAAAGACATATAATATTTTTTACCACCTTTGCTTAGTGAAATTAAGTATGATTGTATATGTGATAGCATCTACTATACCAGAAATATCAATAAATTCGATTATTGAAATTGCTAAGATATCCTTTTTTTAGCTTCTAGGGTCTATTGTTTAGTTAAGATCCCTCTTACGAATTGAAATTAAAGAATTAGTTGGTTAGTTTCGACCAAAATGGGAATGAGCTAGGGTTATGAACTTATAATATGATGATTGAGTCGATTCCATGATTATAAGTTCATTCTACATCGGATCGGGCTGAAATAAGGTTATATACATTCTCAAGGGATCATTCGAGCGTATCTAAATAGATACTATGTTTACATATGGATCCCTACATCGTCCCATTCCATTTACGATCAGGAATAGGCGTAATGACACCTATTTTTTCATATTTCTCGTTACTATTTGGGATCCAATTCACCTCTTTGAGCTTCTATTGAATCAAGAATAAAATATATTGATTGACCATATTTTTAATATATACGTAAGGCATTTTACGAATAATTCAAATCGAATCAATTGGATGTCCAACTCGGGCCTATATGACCGATCAATAGAAATGTTTCACCTTTTTCATATATTCCATACATCACACTAGATAGATTTCATATTCATGGAATAGGATGTACTTTCAAGATGCCTTGGTGGTGAAATGGTAGACATGCAAGACTCAAAATCTCGTGCTAAAGGGCGGAGGTTCGAGTCCACTTTAAGGATAGAGAATGCTCGTTGAATGAGCAATTCAACAATACCGATTCTATTCAAACTCTTGGAATTGGAATATGTTCGGCAGCGAATCACAAAATCTTGGTGATCTTCTCTATTTAATGAACGAGAAGTCTGCTTTAAAATCATTCGCCTGCACCTACCCCAGAGTATATGCTTCAATAGGAACCACACAAGGGTAGATTAGAAACCTCTGGTAAAATGCCTGTCCGTCACCCAGAGGAAAATATATTACATAGTCCAGGGATTGAGTACTTACCCATTCAGTGACTTTAGCAATGGATATTCCCAAAACGAATTGGGTCGGGTCAATTAAATAATCAACGTCAGTTGGCATTCCACTCTTTTTTCTCCTTTTTGTCCTATTCAAAAGAAAATCCAGTACTTCTTGACCATGAATATCTGAATTTGTCGTTCTCTGTTCAAGAATTCTTGTTTGGACAATTCATACCATCCATATATAGTGCTTTGATCTAAGATTTCAATTCTTTCAGATTTCAGCAGTAACATATTGTTCCATGGGGCTAAGGTCCAAAATATGGAAGAAAGAAGTGTTTCCATCACTCTTCCACCTAGTCAGCTGTTCCATTAAATCCCTCTTTCATAGCCTCATATCTTTGCGGCTAAGGAATGTGAAATCTTTCTCCTGTTACATGAATCCAATTTTCATTTCATCCAGGAAAAACCATTTTTTTCTTAACAATGTCTTTATCATTTGATCCAATAGCGTTCAGTTAGATAGGAACAAAATTGATAAATACTGATAACTCTTGGATAGAGTATTAGAACAAAAAGATCAATTAGATAATGAACTATTGGTTCTAAGCCATCTCTCATGATTAATCAACAATTCGAAGTGCTTTTCTTTTGTAGTATTGATAAACCAATGTTTATTTGTAGATATAGAAGGATCTCTTGTGAAGTAAGAAGCTCCTTTGACATCTCTTCGTTTGAGCTTTCTCTAGACTATAATAGAGCTTAAAGCAGTCTTATAGAGTCTTTAAAAGTAATAAGAAAAGATGTTAGCGTCGTGGCAATTTCTTTCTCGATGTGAAAACATAGAGCCTGGGGGCTGATATTTGAATAGGAAAAATGATGGATCTACCGAGCTCGTGTGTTCTTGAAATCAACTAAATCCGAATGAATTAGTTCAAGTAGTAAAGTGCTTCTATGTGTTTACAAGATTCATGCTTTTCAACCTTTTAATAGAAGCAAAGTTCAGATATCATAGTCTACCATGCCACACATTGAAAGATTAAATTAAATAGAATTGAAGAAATTTTATTAAGAATAGATGGAATAATATTCAGCGCAAAAAACCCACTGATAAGTATCCCTTTCCTACAAAGTCATTTTTGTTATTGGTTATGACCTTATCAAATTCTAGCACAATTTCCAAATCAACTTTGTTCAAAAACCACTAGAAATAAGATTTTTACGCAAAGAAGACACATATATACGTCATTTAAAGCTAATATTTTGCTAGATGTAAGTTTTAGGAAAATGTTTCCTTTACCCCAAACTCTGATAGTAGCGGATTTGCCCATGAATACAAACTCATCGTCCCTTGCATTAAGAAATTCGTGGAATAGAGCTTTGTTGGAGAAGAAATGGCCAGCGTCTAGTACCTAATCATTTTTGTTCTCTACCAGGTTCGCCTCCACGACTACTGCATCGATGATCTCGTCGTTTTTAGCTAGATTAACTTATGGAGTAGCATGAGATGCTGATTTTTGGTTTTTTTCGGTTGGTCCTTTCTTTGGTAGCAGTGGTAAACTTTATATCTGGATTTCTCATAGCAGTAGCAAAACTATTTGTTCATTTAGATTTTACCATCAGTTTTTTTGAATGACTTTGTGTTGATTGCCTTTTTGGAACTTCTTTCTTTTATTCTAATGAAACATTTCTTTAGACCCAATAGATTTAACTAGATTAGTTGTAACGTAAAGAGAAAAGATATATGTTTTCTTATCTTTCATATGATTTGCTTCCTGTGTTCTCATGTGGCTGATCAATTTCTGAAGAGTTAGGTCCCTTTTCTTGTGCTTCGATGGTTTCGGTATTTGCTCTAGGTAGGGGAAATTTTTCAAGAAGTACATTCGCTTGCAAAATTTCACACATTTTTGTACCTTCGCTTAGCATTTTGCCACTAAGTTCTCATATTCATGGACTTAGTCCATTATGGAGTTGTCGCCAATCATTTTAATCTTGAGCCACTTTCCAACAACGTATTTCATTCTGCCTGCATCATCGCCTCCATATCTTGTCTCCAAAGTACTCCAAATTTCTTTTGTACTCTTTTGATTAACAAATAAATCAAACAGAGAGTTGTTCATATGGTTAATTCACCTTTCACAGTTTTGTTTCCTCTATCATACTTTAGCTTGGTTTCTATATCAGGTTTTTTTAAAGTTTATAGCCAAAGATGGAGGTCTCTACAAGAGTTTCAGGTTCAAGTGAATTTGCGAACAGTAATCTACATCAAGTTGTTCGAAGAAGATAAGCAGTTCCTGTGATCGACACTTGTTAAGTGATCTCATCGAGCGGTTCCAATTTGGAGAGATCAGGCAGTGCTTTAGGAACAAGAACATCCATTTGATGTATTAGAAGATTTCACTATCAAATTATAAGAAAATAATGATATGTCGTGGATAAGCCTCTTGAAAGCGAAATTTTTGCACTACCTCGATGCAAATAGCTAAAATCGTCTCTTCCCAAGGCTAACACATCTATACCCTCTAGCATGTGTACTCGTGGTAAAGAGTTTGGAGCAACTAAGTAAAAAATCACTGAGAGATGAAGAAGACAAAACAAAAGAAGTGAGGGAAGGAGCTTGATTTTTCTGCGTAAAATAAAGCAGGAACTGAGGTCTATTTATAGATGCAAAAAGGCTCGGTTGTTTAAAGTTTCATGCAAGTGGACTCTCTTACCAACAGAACCAAACTAGATGCACAACGGACAGGATTGGCGGATTTTTGACAACCTTTAAGACGCGGTTAGCTGTTAGAAGGTTAAAAAATAAGAGTGTAGGATTTCAATATAATTTCTTCAAAAAAGTATATAATCGTGCAGCCCAATCCCGCTCGGACAGAGATAGGTGCGCACGCACTCCCCCCCCCCCCCCACAAAAAAAAAAAAAAACACTTACCCGCACTTTTCAATTAAAATGTGACTTGATATACAAGTTGAAAGTTGATTATGAAAATTATGTGGGATAAAAAAATTAGGGGTATTCTAATTAGTCATTCCCGACAAGCTGAAGGTGCGTATGAATGGAGTTGTTATCTTATTAGACATGACCAATTTTAGTCGACATTAGATTGTTTCATGAACTATAAAGTAGTAAATGGTCTTTCAAAATACATACCGTGGTGATCTCTAATTTAGTATTTCCTTTTACAGGATCATACATGGTTTTCAGTTGTTTGATCAATATTATTGCAAGTCAATATCTATACTTTTATGTAATTGAAGAGTGCCCTTTTGGTGTCTTCAATTATTTGGTCTATCAATTTTTTTAATTACTAGCCATTATGGCACGCCGTCTCTACGTGCGTATAATAAATAAATAAAATAAAACTAATTTAGAGATATTATCGATATAAAAAAATCATGTGGGTGAACTTTTCACATTAACATAGATAGATAGTATAAATCATATGGATGAGAATAGGGTTGGCAATTTCAACCCGGACCCGAAAAATTCGCCCCGGGCCCGCCCCGCATGGGGCGAGTCTGGGACGTTATTTTTCGGGTCCGGGGCAGGTTTTAGTAGCCCCGGCAGGGTCCGGGGCGGGGTATGGGTCCCGCCCCGCCCCCGCCCCGCCCCGACCCCGTCCCACCCCAGACTCGCCCCGGACTCGTTTTTTTTATTAAATATTATTAATATATAATATATTATAAATAAAAAATTATAGTATATATATATATATATATATATATATATATATATGAATCCTAAATAATTTTTGCATGTACCCAACTGTATATACAAAAATAAAAAAATTTAATAATTAACATGAACGTATTTTTTGTCTTATCCAATTCATTTTAGATTAAAAATTATATTAAAGTATTTAAATCTAAACTGATATTATTTATTAAAAAAATATTAATTTAATGTATTCTTTGTTTATCCAATTCATTTTAAAGTTTGTAACTATATTAAGGTATTAAAAATATTTGTACATATGTTTGTATAGTTATTAATATTGATTAAAAAATAAATATAAGTTATTTTTTGAAAGTTGTTGATCTCATTATATACAAAGAAATAAAAAATAATATTTTAATTTATTGTTATAAATATAAACTACTAATTAGTTTAGTAGTAAATATTTAGTAAAATATACCAAAAAAAAAATAAAATTCATACCAAATCATAAAATAAAAATAATATATTTGCACGGAATCATGAAAAATTTTAATTTCTTGTGTTTAAGAAATGGAAAAAAGAGTGCAAAAAATTCTATAATTGCCGTGTCGGGTTGGTCGGTCGGGTCGGGTCGACGGGGGGGCGGGCCGGGCCGGTTTTTAATGTGGCGGGGCGGGGGCGGGCGGGTCCGAAGCGGGGGGGGTGGGTTATGGGGCTTGCCTAAATTTAATAGGGCGGGTCTCGGGTCTGGGCGGACCCGTACCAGACCCGCCCCATTGCCATCACTAGATGAGAATAAGAATTTGAGGGGTGGTTGAAAATACATAAGGACATTTTTTATATTTTAAAAAATGAGTATTGCGTTGTAAGTAACAGCCATTTATCTATATCTATACTAATATAAAAAAGAAACCCCTTATACACTCACAAATAGAAGTTACGCGACACCGCCGCACCATTTTTTTGAAATACCAAAAATAACATTTTTATTATTTACTCTATGTATCTATGTATCTATATCTAAACTATATAAAGAAGAAAATGCCCTTGAAATAACAATATAACTAACTTATTCAAGTTATTAAATTTTATTTTAACTGATAAATTATTTTTTTTTTTTTTCTTTCTTTCTTTCTTTTTTTAAATTTGATATATTGGTTTATATATTTTACTCTTATATAACATATTTCAAAGTGTAAAAGATTATTTATTATATGCACGCAAGGACAGCATGCCACAGTGGCTAGTGAGTAAAAAATGGGTTTTCTTTTTTATATAGTATAGATTTTATTAATTCTTATTTTCTCTCTCTTTCTATTTCTTTTCAACTTCCCATCTTCTCTATTCTTCACTTACACATTTTTTTTTATTCTTTAATTTTTTGCAATAAATTTTCATATCTTTCTTATAATTTTTAATTAGTATGTTTATTTAATAAATATATATTTATTAAGATAATATTATTATTTTGAATTTTAATTTAATTATGCACACATATTTGAGTGTGCTATATGTACTATTAATATACATTAACAGAGGTAATCAAAAAACAAATTTTCAATTCTAAATTGCAATTTCCCCCTTATGGTGCGGAGTGAAGTTGAAGTTGTCCGCCTGCAGGGGGAGAGTATGAGCTAAGTCTTTTTATCGAATGGTTGGCACCAAATCCCAGTGGCTGACGCTCTCCTTCACTTTGGCATTGGCTTCTCTCTCTGCTTCCACTGCCGTCTCTGGTAGACCTCATCAAACATAAGCCACTACTCTGAGTTTCTCTCTTCACCTTTTCTTGTGCTAATATATGCATGTTTATCTTGGGCTGCTGCAGTTTATTTGTGGAGAAGGAAATCGAAGTCGATCTCAAATGGGGAGGCCGACAAAAAAATTCAAGAACTTGAAGCCTCCTTAAAGGGCGCCTTGGAAAAGTGTGCTGCTGAAAGACAAGGCCGCATTAGGGCTCAAAAGGTTGCTTTACTTCTTCTTTTCTTGATTATTAGAATTGTGAATTGAAGTTTAATGGTCAGAAATGAGAAACCAGTTTCTGAAAGTTTGTCAATGTTGCCCAACTGTTACCGAGAATTGACACTGTTTAACTCTAACTTCTGCCCTTTTTTTCCCCATCATTTTTAGAACTTTATGTATCTTTATAACTGCTGGGCAAAGTTGCAGTTTTCTTGGTACAGTGAGCATATTTAATTTCTTTCTGTTTTATCAGAAGTGTAACTGAATTTTGTTCCGACTGCTATAGTTTCAAGAAATGTCTTAAGGAAGTGAGGCGTTGCTGCCAGTTCAAAAGCTTTTGTTTTGAAGCATTGTAATCCAGATAGGATAGATGCGTCTTCAGAGTCTAAATGTGGGGAAATGAGACGTAATAATGTGTAGCAAAATTAGTATCATGGTTTATGCTAATGCCGACTTTTGTATGTACTCGTATGAATATGTGCTATTTATTGGTTAATAATGTCCAAATATGGAGAACAACAATTCCATGTATACAGAGTTACATATTCCCATAACAATCCTGCTGCTGTCCAATTTTTAAAATTGCATGTCTTGTTGCAGGACTTAAGGGAAGCATTGAGCAGGCCTAATTTCGACAAGGTTGAAACTACTTCATATCCAATGGCACCTATTGGGATAGTCCACTCATGCTTCTCTACACGGTAATCTGGTAAAACAGTAGGGACAGTCTTTTTTTCCTCAAGAAATAACGATTGAGGAGCCCTCATAATTGACTCTGCAACTGAAATTGTTCATTCTTCTTTCATGATGTATGTATACAGTAACAGTGTACAATATCGTTCACTGATTCACAAGCATCTTTGATGATATATGCTGTAATTTGTGCAGGAATGGGACTCCAAGACAGCCTTTACTTGTACCTCTTGCAAAGGCATCCTTGATATTTGATCCTGCTCGGGTTCCGGAAGCATCTCTTGGGGGCCTTGAAGGGTATTCCCACTGCTGGATTATCTATGTGTTTCATCTAAACACAGATCTTGAGAAGTTATGGAAGCATCCGTCACAATCAAAATTTAAGGCAAAGGTTTGTGCTCTCGTTTTTGTTTTCTGATCTCTTAAGCATTATTGAGTTGTTTAAGATAGTTGCATGGATGAACAGGTAAGGGTACCAAGGCTCAAAGGTGAAAGAATTGGAGTCTTTGCTACAAGATCTCCTCATCGTCCGTGCCCAATTGGATTAACTGTGGCAAAGGTATTGTTAACTTGAACAAAGGAAAATTGAATCTTTCATGATCATAACATGGAAGGTGCTATCTCATGCTATTCACTTCCAAAATCATTGTCCAAAAATTATATGGAAGCTCATTTATAATGAATATGATGGAGAAAAGAAAGGTGGATGTTTCTAATTCATATGAAGGAGCCTTTTTTCAACTAAGTTTCCAGAAACTACAATTGGACACGTTGTAGACAGTATATTAATTTTATCAGCTTACTTTATATTCTGAAATATTAATCATATATATTTTTGTCTGTTTGGAACGTTAGAAATAATTTATTCTACCAAGATTCCAAGTCAAAACTTTGATTAAACTCTAATTGATCAAACCGAATATAAACTCTGTGTAAGCATTTTTTTGAGATGCTTTATCATTAATTTCATAAGATAAAAATACTGATTTTGAACTCTGACAAAAAACTATGTCAAATTCTTTCTTATTGGAAAAATTAAATAAAGTTCTATTACTTTTCTTCTTGCCTGTAATTTACTTAAACAACACTGAAATCACATCTGCAATTAAAGCAAAAATTACAGTTGCATTCATATACACATCTGTGAAGTTGGGCTTCTACTGGCTTCCACTAAATTATACTAGCATCTAGCAAGCATTGGTATATAGTACTGTTCTATGTGAATGAAGTAGCACAAACCACACATTTTGCTCCATTCCAGGACCATCATAGTCAATTTTATATGGCGGCTGAACCCGTACTTCGGGGTTGTGGGCGATAGATCTATTGTTAGAAAATGCTTTATTGTCTTAGATCAAGGATTTTTTACTCTAAATCACAGGAAAATATTCTTCTCCGTTCCTAGATGGATATTACGAAATTTACCTTTCTGGTGTTTTAGGTGGAGGCAGTGCATGGGAATACAGTGTTACTCTCTGGTGTAGATCTGGTTGATGGAACAGTAAGTTCTCTTGTTTCATTAGTAGAAGTATTATGTAGGACAAAGTTTCTTTCTCATTGGTTATCTGTCTTATTCATTAGTATGTAACAAAACCTAGTTCCGTTAACTTCTATTACAGCCCATTCTAGATATCAAGCCTTATCTGCCATACTGTGACAACATCCAAGAAGCTACAGTTCCTGACTGGGTGAAGGTACTTTCTCTTTACATAATTAGTACTTGTGAGGAGTGTGTTTATTGTCGTTATGGGTAACTTGTTCGGCTTGATAGTAATAAAGAATCTCACTAATCAAATCTTAATTTTGATGTGGGAATAAATCGATCTTTGTTCTAAATCACCTTTCCACATTTATGTTAATTTCAGATGTTTTTTTGAGGGAGAGAGATCTCTTTCTTTGGTTTTTGTGCAAATTTCTTTGACTTTCCCAGTGGGAATTAAGAAAATTCTTGAACAGGTCGATGATGCGCTAGCTATAGCTTCTGTTAACTTCTCTGAAGGATTTTTGTCAAGCCTTGCTGCTTGTTGGTTGCTTGTGGTAAGACTTAAAACTTAATTCGTACTACTGCGAACCTCTGTCTTAGTTTTGCAATTTTGACTCTGTTAACTTGCTGTTTTACATTATCAATACTTTCTGTGTGGCTTAGTTATGCAATTTTATTTCTTATTTAAGAAGTTCTTACATTTTCTGAAAAGATGAATAATATGAACCTTTGTCTATTCTTATTTAAGAAGTTGTTGTTACGCCCTTTGAACATCAACTCACCATGGCCTGCCTCACAATTTTATGTAAATTACATCCACACCCTTGAGGTTTGGTCCAATTACAATACATCCATGTCGGATAAAAGTTTACAATTACCTCCATTGTGGTTTTGGTCTAATTACAACTACATTCATGTCAATAAAAGTTTACAATTACCTTCCTTGAGGTTTGCAAAACATTACTAGCCCAATCGAAAAAGTGTAAAAGTGCTTAAATACAGTTGCTATTTTCCGAAAGAAAGAAAAGAAAAAATATTAAATAAAATTTGGCAAATTTACATTTTGCCAAATGCCAAAATAGATAATAACAGAAGACACCTATTTTGTTTCTTTTCTCAGTCCTTGTGAACCGAGGGTGTTGTCTAGTCTAGCCCTTTCCGCCTTTTTGGCACCGGCAATCTTCATTTCAAAGTAGTACAGAACCTACGAAGTAAACATGGATGTCTTATGTGAAATTTGGTCCAAATGGCATTTTAATCCAAAAAATGGTCAAATTACACTCAAAATTTTATGAGGGTATGTTTAGAATATCACATGTAAACCCAATCGAATGGAGTTATATGTAAGATGCAGTAAACTTAAGTGGAGTAATTGATTTTAATCAAATAGGGATATATTTGTAGTTAGGCCAAATCAAGGGAGTGTGAAATGTGAATGTAATTTTCTCCACAATTTAAGTTCAGCCTTAAAAAATGGCATGTAACATAATGAAGCCTTTTCTTTATTTAAGATGACATGAAATAGCGCTTCCATTTGTCTTATAAATCAAGAAACCAATTCTTCCATTCTTCATCCCTTCTCTTCTATTGTAACAGTCTGGGTCTTTCTTGCAATTTTTAATATACCTATAATAACCTCCATTAGATCACACAGTAAAAAATGTAGGGACATAATTGACTTTACTTATTTGAGCGTCATTGGATCTTAACTAATTTTTAGTAGTATTATTATAGTTATTACATCAAGGGTCCTTCCGTATTCGAAGTTCTCTTTAAAATTTGGCGAAATGTCTTCTTTTTACCATATATATTTTGAATTTTCAAGTGAAACAAGAATCATATAATACAAATTATTGTTTTCATTCGTTATATTATAATATTTGAAAGTTTATTAAGTAATTTATAGCTAGTCATTTTTTTTTTGGTAATAATCATTAGCTTTTTGAAACATAAGATTTTTTATTAAATAAAAAGAATGCTAAAAGTTAAAAATCATAGCATGATGATAATAAACATTGAGTTAAAAAAGGAAGTAAAATTTACTTTCATTGTTAAAATTTTGTATTATAAGTGATATTCTTTACGTGCAATGCAAGTATATTTGCTAGTTTCATGAAGTGGCTGTAAATGAAAATTGTTTGAAAAGGTGGCCATTATACAGATTTTGCTGTCTTTGAGCAAATCATGTTAGGCAAGTTAAGCATGCAAGAATCTGTGGTTCCATAGGAACTTCCTTAACATCTCATACTGGACTTTAAGTTCAGATTGTAATATGCTGTTGACTGTTCAACTAAACATCACCAAAGTCTCATCTCACGTCCAAGTTTTAGAAATATTCCGCATGCTTTTAGTTTTAATGACGTGATATATGGGCTGCATCTCATCGTCAAGTGATCCTAATTGTTTTATCAAAGAGCAGACTAAATACTTTCATTTTATGAAATAAAACACAAAAGTCAGTTCTACAGGTCAGAAATGTGATTTTATCTTTTCAACTTTGTTTTTTTCCAGGAAAAGAAGTCACTTTATGCTTCTCCAGACGAATTTCAATCCTTGATAAGGCAGGTGCTCTCATGGGATATAAGATCAGTATCTCAACGGAGCCGTCCTCATCAACCTCCCCTTGAAACAGAAGCCGGCAGTAGAGGTGATGTTGATGTTGAGAACAGAGTAGTCAGTGCTGAAGCTTCTGAAAACGGAGGTGAGCTAGTTACATCTCTAATGAATGATGTTTATCACCTGATTTTGGAAGGCTTAGATGTTTCATACAGAATCAACTCCAATGCCAATGTTCTTGTTGAGAAAGTCACCCTTGCATCTCACACACAAACTACCAGCAAAACGGATACTTGACATGGTTCTTGCTGTTGTTTGTGCCGCTTTCTTTAACTTTCAATGGCATATTTCTTTCTGAACCTTATATCCTTCCTTGCACATATACATGGTTGAAGTTAAATGCAACATGAAACTTTGATAAGAACTATGGCAATGTAGCAGAATTCTGGTTATTTTCAGTAGATAATCTAGCAATACATGAAACGTTCACCACTAAGACAGGCTAATGTTCCATTGTATCAAGACGAGTCGCTTCAAAGGGTTTATAGTCTTTGCTTTATAAAAGACATGTTGACAAGCCAGTAATCATAAGTGCTAAGGCTGTGATTATTTGATGTCTCATGTCAATTCTTTTACTATGTATTTGGATGTCAGATAAACATCTGATAATGATCCTACCTGCTGCGGAAAAAAAAAAAAAAATAGAAATAAGAGATCAAATGTAATGATTAGAGGTTCGTGATATATGCTGTGGCGAAGTCAGAGACTTGGTTTACTCCTGTTAAAATTTGGTAAAAAGTTGCAAAATCAGTCCGACAGTTTAAGGTCATTTCAAATTTAAGTCCATGCCTTACAGAATTTTAAGTTTTAACCCTCTTTTTTATGAAAGCTACAAAAAGAGACCAAAATGTTGCAAAATTAGCTGCTTCCACTAATAGACGTTAAAAGTTAAAACTAATCGCTGACCATCTTTTTGATCCGTGTGCACGTGACTTTCATGTGGATTCTCCGCCATTAGGTTTAATGATCATTAGTGCTGGGGCTTTTCTTGCAACATTTTGGCCTCTTTTTATAACTTTAATGGACTTAAACTTTGGGATTAGTTGTGCAATTTTGCCACAAAATTTAATAATGATTGGAGAATCATCAAATTTATCCATTCGCTGAGAATTAGAACCTAAATTATATAATCATAAATTTCATAATTAATTTTTATATCTAAGTTTGTTTAGAGACTTGAATAAAATAATATGAAGAAATTAAAATTTATTTTATTTAATAAATAAAAAAATTACAAAAAGAACAAGTTTGCTGAAAATCAAAATACATGAATTTAAAATCAACAACATAAATATAAAAGCAATCGGACTTTCCGGAAGAATTATAACTTAATGTTGAATGTTGAAAAAAATCACAAGATGGTACAATTTTATTTTATTTTTTTCTTAGCTAAATGGGATCTATGTGGTTTTCACTAGTAAAAAGGAAATATGGAGATGGAAGAAATTATTTTTTGCACAAGAAAATCTAAATTTTGATTTATTTATTTTTTTAAAATATTGTTGGCTCCTTGCTTTCTCGTCAATATGAAGTTGTTGATTGATTAAACAGAAATGAACTTATAATCTATACTATATAAAAAAGAAAAGGCTTTTTATACTCATAAATAGAAGTTACATAACACCGCTGCACTATTTTTTGAAATATCAAAAATAGCATTTGTATTATCAAACTCTATTTATTTGTATCTATATCTTCTATATCTATATCTAAACTATATAAAAAGAAAATAAATACACTTTGCATTCTTGAACTATGCATTTTGTCTCATTTACACCCCTAAAGTATAAAAGGTAACAAAGACACTCCTGACAAAATATTTCGGCATTGACAGGACAAAAATGCCCTTCTCACTTACCCCTATACATTTTATTTTACTTCCTAAAATATGTTTGATTAAAATATTTCCCTGAAACTATTTTTAGTGATTTAAAATTTTAGTCAAATTTTATTTTAAAAATAATATTTAAATTTATAATGTATATTTTTTTTATAAATTATAGAACACAAAAAGTATTTACAAGCTCAATATATGTAAATATATTTTACAAAGATATATACATAAATATGTGTCAATACATAATGCATATAATAGTATAGGAAAAGTAGGTTATATAACTTATAAATTTTTATTCAATTACATGTCCACATAACACAAATATATCATATCATTACAAAAAAAATATATAGAATATTATATTAATATATTATAGATTTGCATATTTTGCAATATATATATATATATATATTTGATGTAATATTTTAAATTTATATTGATAATTTATTTTTAGAAAAATCAATATATATATAACAACCCAAGCAAAATTTATGTAATTTTTTTACCAGTTATGAAGTTTATACAGATTCTATACTCAATAAAAAAATTATAAATTTTGAGTAGTGTTTATTTTAAATAAAAAATTATAATAATTCAGATTATATTTAGGAGAATGATTGTAATAGAGATATTTTAGGTATATAAACAATAAGGGCATTTTGTCATAAAAAAATTAGTGTATATCATGAGGGCTATTTTGTTACGTTTTATAGTTCAGGGGTGTAAATGCACTTTATGCATAGTTCAGGGTGCAAAGTGTATTTAACCCAAAAAGAAAATGTCATTGAACTAATAATATAACTAACTTATTCAAGTTATTCAATTTTATTTTAACTGATAAATTAATTTCTTTCTTTTCTTTCTTTGTTTCTTTTTTTAAATTTAATATATTAGTTTATATATTTTACTCTTATATAATATACTTTTAAAGTGTGAAAAAATTATTTATTACATGCACGCAGGGACGACGTGCCACAACGGCTAGTATACTCATAAAAAAATGTCAACATCATCTACATAAAATTACCCCTAATTTTTAAAAAATTACTCACACACTAAAAATGTCAATATTATTACTCAAATTATCCTTATTTTTTTGTTGTTATATGTAATCTTTATAATTATATAAAAAATAAAAATAATCATATAAATAAATTACAAATCAAGAGTGTAATTATAATTGTTCTCAATTTTGATGACGTTTGGCCTGATTGCAAGCTCGAGTTATTTATTTAAATATTATTAAAAAAAAGAATATAAGTGTACAGCAAAATTGGGGGATTTGCTAAAATATAGCAAGTCGTTATGCTACTAATGTTAGTAGCACTACATGGGGCACATATATATTTTTTTAATTTTTGTTAATTGTTTAATAATTAATTAATTAGAATATAATAATATTTAATTAATTAATTATTGTTAATTTTATAATATATAATATTAATTAATATAATTTTTTGTTAAAATATTAATTTTTCTTAATATAATATAATATATTAATTAATTATTTAATACTTAAAATTCCAAATTTTATAAAATCTCTTTTTTTAATGTTTTATAATTAAAAATATTAATAAAAATTATATTAATTTTTAATAAATAATAAAAATAAAAATTACATCAAAATGAAAATGTAAGGACTAAAATAGTATGCATTATGTAATTTATTTTATTACTTATAAATTTATCTCCAAATTTGGTGATTCCTATAAATTAATCTAAAGATCATAATAATAATTATTGAAAATTAACCAAGGATATATTTAATTTTCATTTGCTTTCTTGATAATATATTTAATAAGTCCATAACCTAAATTTTGGTTGCTACATACAAATACTTGTTTTTTTTTTTGTTAGTTTTAATATTTTATTTTTTCTATAAGTATTCAAATTGCAAAATCGCCAAAATAGCACCTTTGATTTTGGTTTTAAAAGTGGTAATTTAAAAAATTATTTTATAAAACCGCCAAGAGCAATGCAATTTGAAAATAGTTATGAAAAAAATCAAAACCGCACCGTGAGCACCCCTAGTTCGTTTTGCTCTTGATCATCATAATCAGCTGGAATGTGCAACACTCACGTTGTCAAAATTGCCACACGGGAGTGTTCATGTGGCAAATGGAGTCAATTTGGAATCCCTTTCTCTCATGCAAAAAGTATGTGATACATATAAACTTAATGTTGCGTCAATGGTTAAGCAATATTATGATTTAATGCCTTACAGAATGACATATTCTATGTCTTTTCACCTATAATAGATAAAGAGTATTGGGATGTCTCAAAATTTCAATTGGTCTATGACATTACTATAGGAAAATCTACTCATCCGGGTCGACAACAAAGTACCAGAATTCCTAATGAGATGGATTGGCCCCAAGCACGGGTACAAAGACAAATTCAGTCGCAGCAAAATCAAGCTTCATCGGATCAAAATAATGTGCCAAGGCAGGATTGTAGACGACTAAATAATGAAGCCAATATTTGAATATATTTTTTTATTTGTATGTAATTCAATTTTATTAGTCGTTAAAAATTAATTTCATATTAATATACTTTTATTATAAAATTTCAAAATGTTATAAAATTTAAAATAATAAGTAGTAATTAATTAATTAGTTAACATAAATAAAAAATAATTAACCATTTTTTTTTAAAAAAAGGCCCAAGTGCGTTAGTAGGACACAAAAAAATATGTGCCCAAATCGTAAGTGCCACTAACGACATCTACCGAAAATTAAAAAAAATAAAAAATCAAGTCATTAGTGGCACTAACAACTTGCTGCATTTTTGCAAATCTTCCAATTTTGCGGTACACTTGTAATTTTTTCTTTTTTTTTATAATATTTAAATAAATAACTCTTGCAAACTCCATGTGACTTTGATGTATTGTCTTTTATATATATATATATATATAATATTCGAGTGTATATCAATCTATCCACTTGATACAAGTCACACCAATCTATCCGTTTGGTTTAGATTGACCAATTTGAAATTAAAATTTTAAATTGATAATAATAGATCTGTTATATTTATGTTTATGTTGTAAAGAATTATTTTTTTAATTTTTATTTTGAGTTATTTTTAGTAATATTTTGATGTATCTTAAATTTATTTAACTTTTTCTTTAAAATTTTCATTTAAATCCAAATTTGTTCATTCAAACAGAATCTAGAAAAAGTATTAAGTGAGTGTTTGTAAAAACTTTTATTTATAAAAAGTGATTTTAGTAGAGAAAATTTAAAGTTGTAACATAATTAAAAATGAATAGTTTTTTTAAAAAAAAGTTAAAATTAGATAAAAGCTAAATTGGATAGTGTTTGTAATAAAATCACTTTTTAAATAAATTTAATTGGTTAAAAACCATTTTGTCCATATCTATTAAAAAAAATCTATGTTTTTGTCTAATATTTGCATTTGTCATTTGATAATAATTATTTTTTCGCAAAAAATAATGAATTTTATTGCAATTAGTATAACTCATTTAATTTTAAAATATTTGTCATTTATATTATTAAAATAATGAATATTAATAAAAAATTAAATATTTAATTTAATAATGTTTTCACTATGTAATATAATTGTTCAGTAATTCATGGACAATAAATAACCTTGCATGATTGTTAAAAAATTATTTATTAATTAAACATAGCACGTTTAATTTATATTTTTCTATGATATAGGAATAATATTCAATAATATAAAAAATAAAATAAATAAATTTTAAAATATTAAATATGTAAAATTATATATATTGTTAGTGATAAATTATTCAAATATTTGAAATTTCTAACATCAAATTTAGATGAGTAATTTTAAAAATAAATTAAACTAGATTATTATATTAAGGGTAAATTAGTTAAAAAAAAGTCGAATTTATTTTTAAAAAAATTAAAGTAGTTAGAAGCCCACTTTTCGCTTAAAAGTGCTTTTAATAACAATTTTGGAAGCAAAAGTTAACATCTTAAATACTTCAAAAATATCAATGAGGCCTAGCTCAGTTGGGAAAACTGAGGCCCCATGATTTTAGAGGTCATAAATTCGAATCCCGCTATGTGTGTGGGATGTTATCTGCTGTATAGTAGGAATTGGTCTACTGCATAGTAGGAATTGTTGTCTACTATAATAATAAGTGTTATTGAGCAAGATATAATATTATAATAATTTTTATTAAATATTGATATCAACATAAATGATTGTACTTGTAATTAATTTATTTCAATTAATAAAAAAAATTATCGGTCTTACCTTAAAAAAATACTTCAAAAATACTTTTTTAAACTTAAAAGTTGAGAAGTACTTTTAGGAAGCTCCCACAAACACAGGCAAATAATATTACAATTTTTTGGTTTTCTGGGAAGTCAAAGGATTCTCTCTCTATAATGAGAGTGTTTAAAAGAGACAAGCCGTGCCAGGTAACATGACAGCTATGAAAACATCCAACAAGTACTTAATAATATACAGGCAAATTATGGGATTTGTTGTGCTTGTAGTTTGGATTTTGTATTATTTGAGAACTTTTACGTCATGTTTGGATTCATTTTTAGAGTATTTTATTGTGTTTTGTGAAGATAGAGAGAGAAAAACGAAGATAAATAAATATGTTTGGGATACTGTGTATGTTTGGATTTATTTTTGAAAATAATTTAAAATAAGTGTTGTATGTTTTATGTTGCATCTTGGGAGACAAAAGTCATTGTTCATTGTCAAATAATGTCTTTTTTTATATATATTAATATATATGTGTGTATATATATAAATATTATATGTTTAATATTGTGTATTTTTTTAGACAAAAATTACTATTTACTGTCAAATTATGTTTTTTTATATTATATTTATATATATGTGTGTATATATGTTATATATAAAAAAAGTCAAAAATAAAAAAATACACAACGAAGGTGTAAAAAAAAGAGGCAAATATTGAATGTGTTTTGGCCCATTTTGGAGATGGGTTAAAAACGAAACCAAACATAGTATTGTTAAAACAAAATGTTAAATTTATGAATGTCATATTATTGGATTTTAAATTTTTGCAAAAGAAATGGGATTTTGGATCATAGTTAGTTACTATAATTAATATGCAAAAAAATGTGGTAAATACTAATTTAATAACGACTGTATTTTTTAAAGTACAAGGGAGTAATTGTTCATTTTACATTACACAGAGGGTAAGTTGCATTTAACCCCATGTTAAAATGCTGATTATGTGGTCAAAATTTAAATTTTTGCATTGATTTTGTTTGATTGTGATGGAAAAGTATTGATTTACTATAAATATTTTTAAACTGCAATAATTTATAAATTTTGGAATAATCAATTTTTTGTTTTAATTTTTGTTCCATTTTAATGATTCAAATTAAATTTTTGATGAAAAATTGAAGGATAAATTGCTAATACATAGTATATGTAAAGCTATAAAACATAATACAAAATTCATCAAATTCTATAAAGCTAACAAGTATCCAAAATCAAATTATGAATCTTTCTCCCTCTCTAAAAAAATAAATAAATAAATAAATTATGAAGAAATAATTGTGTTTAATTCTGTTTCTGGTGGGATCGAAAGAGTTAAATTTTTCCGAACAAGTAGACTCTGAAGTTTTAAACCTTTACAGATTGATAAAAGAATCTATATTATAATCATACCTGTTTACCGTTTAATCGACGACTCGTTGGTATGTCAATATTGTTGTGGTTGCACTAGAATTAGCCTCAAGTCTCAATTATTAAGGTGGTCCCGTTAACTGGTTTGATGTTATGGATTTGAGTTTTACTGGATGTGTAGGTGTTTATTTTATTTTATTAAGGTGGTCCCATTAACTGGTTTGATGTTATGGATTTGAGTTTTACTGGATGTGTAGGTGTTTATTTTATTTTATGTGAGTTTATTATTATTTATTATTTCATAGTTTTTAGTTGTATTGATCGAATTAATGTATTACTCAATTTATTAAAATATTAATATAATCATTTAAGTCCTATTTCTATCTAAAAAAAATCAAAGGACGAAAAGAAAAAAAAGAAGTTGGGGGCATCAATTCTCTTCTTATTAATTTGGGTAAATTACAAAGACTCCTCGTTGATTGAAAATTATAAATATTCTTGAGAATGAACGGTGGTCTAATAGTTATCCCCTTCAGTGGGCTGTCAAGAGAAGGTATGTGTTAGACAACTATTAATTTTAAAAAAAGTATTTATAAATTTTTAAATAACGAGGAAGCATTTGTAATTAAATTATAATAAATCTCAGGAGAGTCTGACGTAAATCATCCTATTAATTTTGATTTGAATGATTAGTTAGGCATATCTGAATTCTCAAAATTGTATTGATTTCTCAAACATTTTTATTATGACTTAAAAATACAATCCAAAAATAAATATGTGAAGATAATTAATCATTCATATCAATGTAAAATTATAGTTTATTTACAGTATATTTTTTGAATTTCATGCTAGCGCCATGTTAAATATTAGTTTTAATATTTTTAAGAATTTGAACTTCTAGAAATTATTATTGTTGTTGTTGTTATTATAATTATTTTAATTATTTGCATAATGCCTTATCTTGTTATAGGGGTTAGAAATAAATTAAACTGCTTGATACTCGATTGAAATTTATCGATAGAAGTCCATTTAAATTCAATTTGTTAAACTTAACAAATAAGTTTAACAAATAAAATCTGAATGAATTTTTATTCGAAAAGATTAATGATACATACTTAAAATATCAAATTACTCGAGCTCAATTGATGTCTAATCTAATTAAAACTCGTTTAATCTAGATTAATTCAAATCAAACTAAATCAAACGTGATTTTTCAAGCTCGAGAAATTTAAATAAAATTGAATAATAATATATTTGACTCAACTTGAATAATTTACGAACTTACTTGTTTGGGTCATCTCGTACTATTTTAAGGGGAGATAAATATTTGGGATGATTACACGGCTCTCTGCTGAAATTTGATGTAATTACATGTAAATCCCATGTAATTTGATAAATTACATCTAAAACTCATGACCTTGTTTCTGTTTAATAAATAAATTCATCCGTTAATCAAAACTCATCGAATTTGCTGATACTTGCAAAAATAAATAAAAACAATAACTCATACTTATTTTATGGTTGTCTTATTGCATGTTAAATAAATCTTGCTGATCAAACTACCCTTAGAAGGGTGAAGATATAGCTTCTCTCAAGTTCGAGAGAAAATTTTTGTTTAACTTGCAAAAACACAGTAATAAATCAATCGGAGTTAACATTAATATTTTTTACTAATATCAACAAATTCAGTGAATTCTAACTAATAAAAGGATCTACTTTTTTTTAGATGTAAGCAAATATCAGTGGGTATTAAATAAAAATTTCAAAAATAAAAAAGTCTATATATAATTATAGGGATAGTTACACTTTCCTCCCCTGAGATTTAGTGTAATTACACGTAGACCCCCTATGGTTTGAAAAATTACATCTAACACCCCTGATGTTTGCTTTCATCTAACAAATAAGTCTATTCGTTAGTCAAAATTCACTAAATTTATTCATACTAACAAAAAAATTTAATAAAAAGCGATATCTATCATCGATTGACTTATTATTGACTTATTGCAGGTCAAATAATTTTTTTGGACTAAACTACCCTTATAACGGTGAAGATATAACTCCTCAAATGCAATATTGTGTGAAGACGTATGATGATAATTTAATCATAAAAAGACTTGTTTGACCTATTATAAATTAGTAATAAGTCAATTTTGGGTACATATAATTTTTTGTAATAATATCAACAAATTCGGTGAATTTCGACTAACGAAGTGACTTATTTATTAAATAGAAGCAAATCTCAAGAGTAATTGATATAATTTTCAAAATTACAGAAATTTATATATAATTACATCAAATTTCATAGATAGAAAGTGTAATTATCCCATAATTATGTGAAATCTTATAAGAGGAGGGGGTAATTATTTCTAAATATTTTAAGGACAAAATTGGATTCACAGGTTAAACCGTTGAGCACGCGCAGGCATTTCCGTAATCCACCCCCTCCCCAGCAACACCCACCCACCCACCCCCCTCTCCACCCATCACAAAGAAAAACAACATTTTTTCGAAACTCAAAAAGCAAAAAGCTGGTCTCCGTCATCAACGCCACCATCAGCTGCTTTCCCCAACCACAGAAGGGTTGAAATCGTTGTAAATCTTTGCGGATGAACTCCCCGGATGCGCCGTGCTGGGTTTCCGGGTCGGGTCGGTCGGCCGTCATCGATTCCATACGCGGCTGCACGATATCCGGTGTGCGAATCCCGAAGGAGGATCTCAAGAAGAAGATCACATGTCCCGACTATATCAGGCTCGCAATGACGGAGGCGATCCAAGGCAAGGACGTTGATGCCGCAACCGTCGTTCAGTTCTACGAGGTGGCTCACGCGGAAGGAGCCGAGCCGGCGGAGCCGCCTGAGTTTCCGTTGATCGTGTTTATCAATTCCAAGAGCGGTGGGCGCCATGGACCGGAACTCAAGGCCCGCCTCCAGGAACTCATGGGCGAAGAACAGGTAATCCAGACGCACATTTGCACGTATAAATGTACGTATGCATTTAACTACGAAATTGTATATCTCCATATGCGTATTAATGCGCATTCATGTGTTTCTTTTTCTTTTTTTTGTGTAATTTTTTTGTTTTTCCTTTTCTTTTGCTTTGCTTTCCCCCCAATAACTAGAAGGTGGTTGGCCATTTCTGCTTTCTTTTTCTAATATGCGGAGTGAAGACTCGGATGAGCAATGAGTTTATGTACATGGTCTCATTGCCCCTTTTTCTGGAGGAAATGTTACAAAGATGTAAAGTTCTTCAGTTAGTTTATTATTTTATTCTGCTTACTTCGGAAGTAGTTCTTCTCTTGTTTTTTCCCTTGTAAATTTTAATTTTGTGGGTGGGGGGTTGGGGGGGGGGGGGGAGGGAATTGGGGAGGTGACCATGTGCTTTTGCCTGTTTCCGCGAAGTGATTCACTTGTCATAGTTCATGACCAGCCCACCAATTATTTGAAGTTAAAAAGTGAAGACTTTGAAGTATTAGTCTTTTAGCTGATTTGTCTGTGTACTGGTATCTCAATTGCTTAAATCAGTTGCATTATATCTGATTAATCTTTGTAAACTTTAGGCAAATGAATGTAGCATTAGAATCGAACTGGTAAACGATATGCAATGCTGGAAAGCAGCTCTTAACTAGAGCTCCATAATCGATGAATGGGAATTCACTAAGTTGGCTCACTTGTTGATTTCACTAGGAGAATTGGACTATGTTTATCAGTACAATTATGAAAAATCTGTCTGTAACACATTTGGATAACACATATTAAATAGCATCACAATATTTCATTTGGAACATTTTATGAGATTAAAAAATTGTTCAAAAATCTGAATAGTAGTTAGAATTTGATAGTTCGACTTTTTATTGCTAATTTGCAATAGATGGAGTTACTTGTGGATCCATGAGTATTTGAGTACATGTGTTTTCTTTGTTTAATAATAGTTCCCTGCTTGTGGCATGCAAACAATCGTGCTTCCAAGCTCATTACGACAAGAATTAATGGTGCAAATGGTCCTTCGATTTCTTGTTAAATGCTCAGGTTTTTGAGCTTTCAGCAGTGAAGCCTCATGAATTTGTGCAGTATGGACTGGGTTGCCTGGAGAAGTTTGCTAGTCTTGGAGACAACTGTGCAAAAGAGATTCGAGAAAAACTTAGAATAGTGGTATATTTCTTATGCGGACTATTTATTATTTTATAGATTACAATTTGCTGAATATTTTATTATTACTTGCCCTTACAAAAATAGTGGTTTTGATTATTGTGCTTATGTTAAATTTGCTGGTGAAATTTTATATATTTGGTCATCGCTAGGTGGCCGGAGGTGATGGTACTGTTGGCTGGGTACTTGGCTGTCTTGGAGAGCTTAATCAGCAGGACCGACTACCAGTACCACCAACTGGGATTATTCCCCTTGGAACAGGAAATGACTTGTCAAGGAGTTTTGGTTGGGTAATCTTTCATCTGCATCTACTTGGCATTTGACTTATTTCCTGTATGTGTAGTCTGTTCCAAGATGATCTTAAAAGTTCTTTACAGGGTGGGTCATTCCCTTTCAATTGGAAATCAGCCATCAAAAGAAGTCTTGACAAGGTCGCCCGTAGTCCTATTGCTCATCTCGATAGGTGAGGTCATTAGTTTGTCACCTTGAATGATCTTTCGGATCTTGCTGATGGTGCTAACTGTTACTTCTACCTGTGTATGGCAAGCGAATATAAAGTATGTATTTGATAAATTCCACGGGGATGACTTGCTAGCTCATTTTGTGCTGTGACTATATTTCAGTCATTTTTAGGGGGTGGATAGTGTCGGTATGCTGAGAGGGAATGCAAAAGGGTAATTCTTTTGCTACTCTTTAGTGGTCTTTTTCAACAGACCAAAACATGACTGGGGCAGGGATTTCTTAGCAACTTACAATGAAATTTCACCTATATAATAGGATGTTCCTGTATATAACTAAGAACACTGCACTAAAATGCGTCATTGTCTATATAACTAGGACGTTTGCCTTTATTGATTAAAATGCGTCATTGTCTATATAGAGGAACTTTTCATTATGTACTAAAATTTCTTGTCTAGTAATTATCATACTTAATTTTTTAGATTTGTATACTTCGAAACTCCATTGCCATGGCAGTTCCATAAAAGACATTTGATGTGCAGTTGGCATCTTTTGATATCCATGCCAGCTGGCGAGGAGTTGGAGATACCTTATTCTATCAAGGAAACAGAAGAAACTCCTCTTGATATGGTCTGTGGCTGCCTTCTCATTTCTCTTTTGCTTGGGTGCCCACCTTATTATTCTTAGCATGTTAGGGCTGATTAAACAGATCGTGTTCATGCATCATAGAGGGAAAGCTGAAGTATGATTTTCCACTCTGCATATTTAAGAATTGCCTCTTTGAAAGCGATATTTGACATACGGTTTCGTATATTATTCCTTCATCATGTGTTTCAAGTGCATGAAAACAAAATGTGACAGGTGCCATTATGTTAGAATTCATTTAAGTATCAGCCATTCTTACACTATAAAATCCATTTTTTTTTTTCTTATATTTCCATTATTTTCATATGCATATCAGCAAATCTTAAGAAAACAAATTAATTGAGGTTTCTAAATTATATTGTTCACCATTCTACCAATTAAAGATATTAGACTTATTTCTCAATTTTTTTATTTGCTTCTTTTTTTTTCACCTCAATTTAATTTCCTTGTGTTTGATGAGTTCTTGACGTCTTGGTTGTGCAGGAACTAGAAGTTGAAGGGGAGTTGCCGGATGAGGTTTCCTGCTATCAGGGAGTATTTTATAATTATTTCAGCATAGGTCTGCATTTGGATTTAAGTTTATCTTTGGCTATGCCAGTACTTTTCTGCTTGAGAAACCTTACAATTTTATGTGGATGCAGGAATGGATGCCCAAGTTGCTTACGGTTTCCACCATTTACGAAATGAGAAACCTTACCTTGCTCAGGGTCCCATCGCAAACAAGGTGCAAACTGTCTTTTCCATATCATATATTACTTATTTCCATCTACTTAACGTTAACTGCAGAAGTAATGGTTACAAAGTTGAAAAGATTAGGCTTGCTATTATTGGAAGAATTTCATTAGTTGGAAGACAAAGTTCTTTTGTTGCCCTTCCAAAAGCGTCTTCTCAGTATTAGTATTTTCGGGATTCTGAATTACAGGATGTGAAATGCTTAAACTTCAGAGAGGATGAGGATGATGCATTTTTTTCATTCAATCTCAGTAGTAGATGGATGCTAGTGGTAGGATTGCTAAAACTAAAATATTTTGAGCGAGGGCCAAGGCTCAGAATGGTAGCACATCAATGGTTCTCCCATTTAATTCTGTTTCATCTGTTAGCTTCATTTAAGGCCTAACTTGTTTGCAACCGGCCTGAGGTGCAGTGACAAAAAGTCTTGCTACGTGTGCTACGCCTCACATTTCAAAAACTGAGTAGAAAGTTGGACAATCTGCTTTGAAAGTTGAATACTTCATTGATGTTTTCTTCAATCAAGTCATGTTTTGAGTTCCTTAATGAGTACTCAATGTTTAGTTGATGTCGTCTTCAATCTGTAAGCTATATATAGGCCGTAGGGAACAGGATGGGAGAATTATAAATCCATTAAAACATAATCCTACACCATTGCTGGCAGCATATTGCTTTGCAATTATTTTTTATTTTCTGTGCTAAGATCATATACCTTCTCTCAAATCAGTTATGATTAATATGCTTATGCTGCATAGTTCACTAGGGCGCTAACTTCTGCTTTCTGAACGCAGATAATCTATTCTGGATACAGTTGCAAGCAAGGATGGTTCTTCACACCATGCAGCAGCGACCCAGGTTTAAGGTCAGATTTTTGTATAGATATACTTGAATGGCATGTAACACACCTATTTCTACATCAGTAATTTATCTGTAACAGTTCTGTGTTCATTACTATCTGGTGGAATGTTGTGCATATTTCTTCCAGTTGCAAGTGATAACGTTACTGCAGTGATGAACACCAACGAAACTGACTATCCATTTCGGGATGCAGGAGTTTGAAGAACATCCTGAGGATATATGCTAAGAAGGTCAATTCTTCAACGTGGGAACAAATTCCTGTCCCTTCAAGGTTGATTTTAGTTGCTATGTTATTTTACAGCATCTGGAGTTATGATTGTTACTATACCTTGAGTCATCCACGACTTTGCCATATGGATTTTTTTATGACTGGCTTTTGACGCTTTACCTTTCATGGACTTTGACTCCTTGTATTTCCAGCGTGAGGTCTGTCGTTGCTCTCAATCTTCCGAGCTATGCAAGTGGTAGAAATCCATGGGGCAACTTGAAGCCAGAGTATTTAGAGAAGGTATGGAGACTGTTCCCACCACACAACTAATCTTATTAACATTTAGAGATGCTTTCCCTCATTTTTCACTTGTTTTTTTATGTCGACTCAAGCATTTCACTGGACACGTATTACAGCAAAACAATACAAAATACCTCCTGTTGTTGCGTTGTCACCTATTTATCTCAACCCATGTTGTGCTTTTAACCAAGATGCTCGCACGTGTACTGATTACATAGCAAAATTATTGTTGCATTTCAGTGGTGGATTTCATCACATTCACTTGACTTGTATGGCTCATGAGCTGATGAAAGTTCCTTTACACCGTCTTCATACAGAGAGGATTTGTTGAGGCCCAAGCTGACGATGGTTTACTAGAAGTTTTTGGTTTCAAACAAGGATGGCATGCTTCAATGGTTATGGTCGAACTGATCAATGCAAAACACATTACTCAGGTAAACTAACAACATTATTCAAACCGTACTATATAGCTTCACGAAACTGCTGTATAAATAATCACGACGATCTAGCATCAAACATATGATAGACATCAAAAGAATCATTCATAGACCATCTCCCAAGAAACTTGTTCTTCCATCTTGATACGTTGAAAGCCTTTGCTCTCTACTCTTGCATCTTGAATTCAGGCTGCAGCTTCATATGAACTCCAAATTTATCAAATGAAATATCATTTATGTTTATTGATGTTTTCATCTTTACTGGTTAACGATACTCTTGTGTTGAATAATCTATTTACTGCAGGCTTCAGCAATCCGGTTTGAGCTGAGAGGAGGAGAATGGACGGAGGCATATATGCAGGTTGATGGTGAACCATGGAAACAACCGATGAACAGGGAGGTCTCAACGTTTGTGGAAATTAAACGTGTACCGCATCGCTCTGTTATGGTTAAAGGATCAGAATAATTTCAACTATCTAAATAAATTCAACTTCTGTTGCTGGGCTTCTGATAATTATTTATCTTGATGCTCAGCCAATTCTCAGGCATCAAGTCATTCTTGTACAGGTCCCTTTTTAACCTTGTATCTATCAAATACATTGTTGTGAGGGAAGCAATTCAGTCGACTCCCACCTTGTGTTAGATTTCCATTTTACGTGGAAATGCATGTCTTGTCAGGACTAAGAGGAATGAAGATGAATATATTGCGGTGAATAAATACAAGGCTAAAATTACACTTTTAGTCCCATAGGCTAAGGGATTCGTTTTGTTTTTTTTTTTTTTTTTTTTTTTTGTGAAAGACATAGGCTAGGGATCCAATATATTTAGTTTTTTGTTTTATGGAATTTTCAAAAATGGTTTCACAATTGGAAAAATTTGCCACATTTAGTTCTTTGCTTTATAGGATTTTTAGGACTAAATGCGTAAAATTTTCTCAATTTTGAAATAATTTTGAAAATTCTGTAAAATATAGGACTAAATGTTTCTAGTTTTTTCAATTTTGGAACAATATTTAAATTTCGTAAATTAGAGGACTAAAATTGTTGAACTCCTTATTTTATAGGACTAAAAGTACAATTTGCCAAATACAAGGGTTAATTACACTTAAACTCCCTCCAAAAATGCAAGAGTACACGTCTGTTTACAAATCTAATAAGGCGTAAAATTAGAAAATAAACTTCGTATTGTACAATGAATTTATTTTGAATAGTTATTATTGCAAAAGTTAGTCCTTAACAAGAAAATATTAATAAAATGAACTCCTCAGTAATATATATATATATATATATATATATATATATATTTCTTTTTTATCATTAATTGAAAATTTATTTTAGAAAAACTTGTTTATCTATTTTCAAAACCCAAGTTACATTTTGCTAATTTGAACTATCGCAAAAATAAATGTCTGTAATGGTTAATTATAATAGGCTCTCTTAAATTACAAACAATAATTTAAAATCTAGACATATTATTTTTTATGGATGTATGTATAAATATATAAAAAAAAAGGATAATTTGCATAAATACATAATAGTTCAGTAGGTGTAGGGGTAATTACTTCAAATTTTAATATAACAACAACAAAAAAACATATAATTTGATATTAAATATACTTATAATAAAATACTGATACATTTTTCAAAAAGTTTTAATATAGTAAATAGTAATATAACAACAACAACAATAATACATAATAATATTTATATAAATATAGTTATAAGAAAATGATACATTGCTAAAACATCGTATACATGTGCATATTTTTAATAAATGAATACAATTTAAATATTATAGTAAATCAATATATCATTTACATTTAAATCAACAAAGAAGTAAACTTAAATTTTAATTATGGCTATTCAACATTTATTATGGTCTTAATTATAATAAGAAAATATTTGATTTTGACGTCGATTGCTGAAATAATGACGAGTGATCATTAGAAAGTTATATTTAATTATTCTTCATCATAATTTTAATTTTGATCATATTAATTAACCACGACTAAAATTCATATTCTTTTGGAAAAAAATAAATAAATTGCAACATCAAAATTATTCCGACTCTCGAGTATAAAAAAACATACAACAAACTTAACTAATTTAATTATTTTTTGTGGTTTGTGTAAATTTTAATTTCTCTTTCTCTCATCCTCCTCACTTTATTTAAAGAAGCCCGAAATTTGAAAGATCACTTGCCATTTATGGGCACATTTTTTAATCAGAAAATCTCAACTTCACAAGAAAAAAAAAAGACAAAAAAGAAAATAACATCAAAAGAGAAAAAAGAAGAGAAAAATAATGGCTTCTTCAATGAAATTGTCCCTTGTTCTTTCTTCTTCGCTTGCTCTCTCTTTGTCCACGAAACACTTGGTATATATGCTCCATATGCATGCACATTAAAATATACAGTGAATTATATTGATGATTCTTAAAATTAGGTCAAAATACATAAGTATTATCTCTATTTTATAAAATTACAGTTGTACCTCTGAGATTATAGTTGTAATTATAAATACATTCCCTATTCAAGTACAAAACTTATACAAATACCTCCTGGGAAAACATTACTAACAACTCTTAGGGGGTGTAGCTGTAAGTTTGTAAAATAGTGAGGGTGTTTGTATAATTTGGCCTACCCTCAGGGTGTTATGTAGTTTAGCCTAAAATATAAGTAAATCATAGCGTAAATTATAAAGGGTTCCATTGAGATTTGCCATAATTATAAATATCTCTTCATTATTTAAAAAATTATCAACACCTCCTATAATTAATGGTCGTCTAATAAATATCTCCTATAATGGTTTATCATGAGGGGGTATTTGTTAGACCACCATTAATTTTAGGGGGAAATATTTTAATTTTTCAAAACAATGAGGGGATTTATAATTATAATAAATTTCAGGAACTTGTTGTAATTTACCTTAAATTATACCAACATTTGTTGAGGTTAGACCTAATTATACAAACACCCTTTGCCTTGTGTATGATTTCATTACTGAATAGTGGTATTATAAATGATAGGTGATATGACTCAACTAATATTTTATACTAAAATTACTGGAAATTAATCAAAATAAAGTGTTTATAATATATATTGGAGGTTTCAATTACAATACGCAATAAAGATACACAATGATCTTAAAACTGAAATTCTTTCCTTTACAATAGATGTCTTTTCCTCAAAAAGATTCATTCCCTCATCTCCTATGGATGGTGGGTCTATATATATTTCTTTTATAAATTAGGTAAGTGCAAGACGTTTACTTTTTTGCCCTTTTATCTCCCAAATGAAGGTTGCATATGTAAATGATTTAGGGACAAATTGGTATTTTCACAGCTCTATCTTCAATGCGTCAATCCCTTAATTTGTACCTCAATCCCCTTGATTATTCCTCCGTTGCTATAACCATCTTTTAATTCCCCAAAGATTATGCCCCCTATTAATTGGGGGTATTAATGAATATTTGACCTTCCTTTTCCTCCCACATCAGTAGGAGTATTTGTGTAATTAGAGCTAATATTAGAAAGTCTTAATGTGCGTAATTTACCCTTAAATATATATTGCACCTTCGTTTTTCCTCTATTATGTTGAACATATATCTATATAGTATGTGAAATACAAAAAAGTCATTAATCATACCTTTAATTTGTTGATCTTGTTTTTTTTACATATACAGGGATCTGATTTGCGAGACTCTGCCTAAGCACTTGTGTTCTTTTGCCAGGTGCATACTAGACGCGTCCCAAAGTGAAGGTGGAAATATCGATTATAAGTGTAAGACATCAAATGTGATGGTGGAGAAATTGGCTGGACATATTGAGAGCGATCAGTGTATGAATGCGTGCAGTACCGATCGCCTACTCACTGAGGATTATCTCATGAAGGTTCGCTCTCGAGCGACTTCACCACCAGTACGTGCTCAGCCGCTTGCTACGACATTAACTGCCCTGGCGTTGTTGACCTTTTTCCCAACATTGCTGTCGGTGAAGGTAATTAATTCTAGTTTATCAATTATTCAATAATAAAATACTAATTGATGTCATCTGCTCAAAGAATTCCCTACATGATTTGTACTGTTTGTGGTACTTAAATTTACTTGAGTTCTCAATGTTGATTAGCCCTGCCGCCCCCGTCTCGCTTTGCTTTGCTTTGTAATATAAAAGAAATAAAGAAGCTTTTTAATAAGTAATATTATTTTAAATGTGGATAACTTAATAGAATTTTAAATTTAAAATGAATTATAAAATACAAAAATGTATTATTACATTCAACCAATTTTTTATTTTTTTTCCCAATAGATAGTATTGTTTTAAATTTAGGTACTTTAACATAGTTTTTAATTTAAATAATTATATAAAATACAAATAATACATTCAACTAATTTTTTATTTTTTGTATTTATAATATAGAGTTGGATACATTTGCAAATTTGTACAAGAATTTATATTTAATATCAAAATTTGTTTATAATTAGTATTATATATAAGTATACAAATATAAAAAGAATATTAAAAAAATCTAATCGGGAGGCTCCGGAATAAAATTTGAGACCCCCGCCCCAAGACTCAAGCGATTTTTGTTTTCTTGGACCCAGACCTGCCAAAAAGCATACCAAACCCGCCCCAGGGGGTGGGGCCCTACTTCTACTGCATGGAAAAAATAATTATTGTAATTCCATTTATATATGATTCATTTTAATTATCTTTATCATTTTGATTTAAAAAAGTTATATAAATTATTACATTATAGTTATCTTATTTCTATTTTTGCCATTATCTGTTTCTATATCTTAGTTTTTGTAATAATATTTTTCTACAAAGTCGTTCAATACTAACAAGTCGCTTAACACACGTATATATTAGTATCTCAACACCAACGTACATGAAACGAGATGTTCCTCTAAAGGCATGTGTCATGTGAGCAAGTATCCACAGAATTAATAATGTCCCCATCTCATCGACTTCGTCTTGAAATGTTTAAGGCCAAGACTTTGGACACATATATATATTTCATGATCACGATTATATTTGTTAGCATGCACCATAGTCATGTATAATTAACGATTGCAAATAGGGATATATAGTTACATCGCCATCGCCTGAAGTTTGGTGTTAGTTAGCATAGATTCCATGTCGTTTGAAAAATTACTTTTGGTACTTCTGATGCTTGTTTTCATCCAAAACATAGATTTATTTGTTTTGTAAAATTAATGAAATTTGCTGACATCATACAAATCTATGAATGAAATTTATATTTACCCAAATTGACTTACTAAGTTTATATAGGTCAAATAAATTTTTTATGACTAAAATACCCTTATAAGGGTAGAGATGTACCTCTTCACATGCATTAGCGTATGAAGATCGATGTATTAGGCTAATTTGGATAATGATTTGTTTGACCTATAATAAGTAAGCAGTAAGTTAATTAGGGGAAAATATGAATTTTCATTCAATTCTTTTTGCTCATATATATATATATATATTAAAAAATTCTATGAATTTTGACTAATTGATGAATATCTTTATTGCACAGAAGCAAATGTTACAGGTACTGGATGTAATTTCAAACTATAAAGGATCTACGTGTAATTACATAAAATCTCAAGGGAGCGCAGGCTAATCATCCCTGCAAACACTTAAGTTTTTGCATTGATTTTGTTTATATTAAACTACATTAACCACCAGAGGTTAGTTCAAAATACACAAACATCATCTATATTTTGCAAAATTATAGCTATACCCCCTGAAATTCTACAATTACAAGTACACCTTCTATTCAAATGCAAAACTTACACAAACTCTCCCAAAAAACACTACCCCAACACCTCAAAAGCAGTAACTGTTCTTTTAAAATTTTTTGGGGGTAGTGGATCAGATGGATCCTAGCTATTTTGAAGAAAACAGTTTCTCTTAAGCTCTAAATTAGGGGAGAGATCACCGAGTATTAAGGATACACATACATTCATTCAACCAACAAACTGGTTTAACTTTTAATCATGTCCACTATAATTTAATTAATACTGATTAATTAAGTTAATTAATTATTCGTACGGTTGGAATAAATTTCATTAATCTCTCTCTGTCATTCCGTCAGCCTATATAAAGAAGTTCTTCACTCCACATTTTCGTCAAACGCATTTGCTCATTCATCAGCACATCCGCATCACAATAAAACAGCGAAGAAGAGAAAGAGAAGACGATGGCTTCTGCAACGAATCTCTCCGTTGTTCTCTTCTTCGCTTGCTCGCTCTTCGTTCAAAGATCACTAGGTATGTAACGGGCTATATATGAGTTCTTGGATTTACATGTCATTGTCTTTCACAAAATTACAATTTTAGTCCTGCGTGAATCTATCTGTCGACTTTGTCTTGTAAATTTAACAATTTTGCATAGGACAAATTTGATTGGAATTTGCTAAAGTGATTGAAAAGGTCCAGTTGATTGATCTGGGCACGTGCACTTTTTTTTTTAATCATTTTTGTCTTCAATGTGCGAAACATTAAATTTATAGGATAAAATTATCAAATTGAATTCGTAAATGACTAAATTATAATTTTAATCCTAGAGGTATTAGGAATGTGTCACGCTGATTACGAGTTCTTGGGTGCAAATGTCATTGTTATTAGGAAAATCATAATTTTACTTACTCCTATAAGTATGAGGGGTTACGATTTTAGTCAAGCGTAAGTTTATTTTGATAATTTTTATCCTGTAATTTTAAAATTTTACACAACACAAACTACTACAAAAAAAAAAAAAAAAAAAAAACAACAACATTTAACCATAGCTAATTGTCATGGTTAAAAACAAAAAAGTTATAGCAAATAGTTATTAACATGACAAATATTTTTACCATAGCTCTTAGCCATGACAAATAAATTTTTCGTGATGGAAAATCTATATTTTTGTATTGATTTTATTTAACCGTGATTAATAAAAATTATTTAGTACGATTTTTAATCCATAGCTATTAAAATTATAGTAAATAATAATTTTTTTTCCTAATGAACACATCTAGAGTTTGCTAAAATAACCAAAAAAGTCCACCCAATTGATCCGATCACGTGTACTTTCATCATTTTTACTTTTAAAATTATAGAATAAAATTATCAAAATAAATTGATGAATAATTAAAATTATCGCTCTCCATACTTATCCTCTAGTTAGTAGAAAAAGATTTTATGTGCAGAATTTACACGCGCACGCTCCATGACTCACTGTGTAATTGATTTGATTTTATACAGCACTGGATTGCGGGCGATTGCCTAAGAACGTGTGCCTGTTTGCAATTATGACGTCGGGTGAAGATGAGGATCACGCAAACAGGTGCCAGAAGTTATGCGGCGTGGACCATCTGATTGCCGACGGAGTGTCGTCCGAAGGCTGCTTCCCCAGGGACTTCATCCGCGACATTTGCTCCCCCGCTTGCTGCGACAACTGCCACGGCGTCGTCGCTCTTTTCGCCAAAGTCGCCGAACATCAAGGTGAATTATTAGTTAATCTCTTGATTAATTAATGCTAATCACTATGTGTTTTTTGCTAATTAATTGTGTGTTTCGTGAGTCGCGCAGGCCAACATTTGCCTCATTTGTGCAAGAAGCACGGCGATCATCCCCACGCCCACCGCGCCGTGTATCAAGTTTCGAGCAGTGATGACGATGTTGCCGCTACTCCGGCGGTTGCTCCCCAGGCTGCTGATGCTCCGATGGCTGATGCCCCCACAACTGCGTTTGACGACGACTATGCATGAGGAATAAAGCCATTTAGGATTTATTCCATTTATTACCCCTCATTGTCCTTCTTTCTTTTTATCCTTTTGGGAATAAATAATTCTGAAAAAAATAATTTCAGTGCCTCGTTTTAATGCTTTGAATCTCAGATCGTCAATCAAATCGAAAATTAAGTGAATTATGAATTACTAATTCAATTGTTGGATCAATAATGGTCGAACCAATATCATCATATTTATGTTATAAATAATTTTAAATATATTAAACATAATTTTAAATAATAAATAATATCATTATATTTAAAAAGAGTTAAATTCATTTTGACCCCTTGTGATATGGAAAAATATCAAAAAATCCTCTATAAAAATTTAAATATATAAAATCACCCTTATGTTATGAACAATGACTCACATAAACCTTTGTCAACCTGGTCTCAAAGGATTTTTTAAATATTATTTTATATCAAAGAGGGTGTAATTGATACTTTATTTTTCTTATGAGATTTTTCGAACAGTTCTAATATCACTGGGATCCTTGAATTTTTTCCTATTTAAAAATCTAATTTCTAAGCATTACACTCTTTTTCTTTGCTATTAATGTTTCAATAAGAATATGTCAATATAATAAAATAAATTTTAAAACAAATTAATAGAGATCAAATATAAGAAACACATATTGCACAAAGATGTCAAAATTTAGGACTGTTCTCATGTTATATTTACACTAAAGACCAATCGATTGTCCGGTCCGGTTCAATTGATTCAATATTAATTTGAACGGTTCATCGGTCTACTTGTTAGAATAAACGATTCTTGAAAAAAAAAAAAAAGAATGAAATAAAGAGGGGGGGGGGGGGGGCTAAGAATTCAATTTAAACAAAAAATAAATTATTTTTATCTAGAATTCGAAACTCTAATTATTTTTCTACTTTTATTTGAGTTGCTAGAAGCTATTTTAATTGTTTTAAATATGTCAAGAAGATTTGTACCTTTACAAGTCATTATATATCAATTCATTAAATTAATTCAATTGAATGATCTTTTACGAATAATGTAAATTGTGTGCACTTAAATTAAAAATATATAATTTTATTTTGTTTACAATTAATATTTTTTTATAGTTATTTAAATTTTGAACTTAAAAATATTATGTTCATAGAGATCACGAATGACAACAGTTAATATTAGTGATGACAAACCCGCCCCAAACCTGCCTCGCTTTGTGAAGAATTGCCCGCCACTACCCCGGCCTCGCCCCATTCCCCTAAAAACCCCTCTACCCCGCCACGGATTGCCCCGCCCCGTCTTGGCTGATTTAAATTTTATCTTTTTAAATTTTTAAGTAATATCAATTTAAAATTTAGTAATTTAACATAATTTTTTATGTAAAATAAATTATATAATACAAATAATATATTCAACTATTCTTTTTAGAAGTAATACTAGATATAATTGCAAATCTAGGTAACATATTTTATTTTGTAAAATAAATTATGTAATACATTTTTTTTTGTATTTTATATATGGAGTTGGATATCTCTAATTTTTTTTTTTAAATTGTACCTATAATATCATAATTTTCTATTAATAATGTATTACATATGAATAAATAAATAATAAAAATATTAAAAAAAATAGATTCGGGCAGGTTTGGAATGGGTCCGATATAAAATCCATAATCAGGCCCGGACGCGGCCAGGTCCAATATTTTAGGCCTCGGATCCACCCTAGACCCGATAATATAAGTACCAAACCTTCTCCATCCGGGCCGGGATCCCATAACATTGAGTCTCATTGTCATCTCTAGCTTCTATGATTAAAGAGCACATTTTTGGGCTCTTTAAATTATTTTTTACTGCTGAAATTCACCCTTCTTACTAGTGGAGATGAAAAAATGAAATTAAGGCGAGTATAAAAATTCTTCTAATTGAAAAGAATATATAATACTAAAAATTACTCAAATGAACAGTCTAAAATATATATTGCAAAACCTCACTTCCCATACAAACTGTAGTATGACAATTTGGTAATCTACGTGATCAAATTATGAATTTTAATTTAAACAAGATTAAAATTGTCATTTCCTAATTAACAGGACTAAAATTACATTGTTTTTTATATTCGACCTAAAAAATGTCTTTATAGCAAATAAATATCATAGTACTGGGGCAATATGGTTGAATCCGACCCATAATAATTTTTATTTTGGTAGAATGTGAATTAATTATACCATTGGTTCTATATGGATTCTAAATGGATATTTTTTTTTTAGACCAAATAATGGTGATTAGCATAATAAGCAAGTTCCAAAGATAGAAACCACTCTCAAACTCAACACACCTCCCTAATTAGCCTATACCCACAGAATTAAAACGAGAGTCATTAAGAGCCTTAATTGACCTCTCTAACACCATCACTGTGCTGGTTTTATGTGACGGGAAATTTTTTATTCGGACCAGATTCGATCAGATTTAAATCAATTAAATGGCAAATGCAATACACTTGTCATGTGATTGGTGTACAATTTAGGGAATGTGACCAATCACTCTGTGATTGGATTGGCTCGACCGAACCAAATCCGGACAAGAATTTTTCTTGTGTGACAAGTGATCCTTCATACCCCAAACTCTCTCAATTAACTCATGAGGTGAGACGGAAGCATTTTCAAACAGCAGCCTATTTCTCGCTCCCCATAAGGACCAGGTGATTAGCAAAGCTCGACCGAACTCTTCGGCGTCAAGGTTCCGGTACAGCATACCGAACCAAGCTTCAAGATCAGACTGAGCATTAGAGATAACAGACCATGAAAGATATGAAAGAGCCCACACAAGGCGAGGAAAATGGCAGCGTACGTAACAACGTATGCAACAGATCATCAAGCGCAGCGCCACACCACGGACAGGCACCATCATTCGACACACCTCGTTTCCAGATGTTGGAGGAGGTAGGAAGGGAATCGCGGCAGCCTCTCCAAGCGAACAAACGAACCTTCGTGGGGAACCGTAGCCTGCCAAATAAACCTCCAACTGTCTGACTTATAGGACTTCGCCCCTGTTGGGCCAGATTGTAAGTGCGTGAGAGCCCCGTCGGCGATAAGGCAAAAATAAATGGCTAATTTGTCATGGTTAAAAAGTTAATAATTGTAGTAAAACATTAATTACCACAATCATGCAATGACTGTTGGCCTTAGCTTTTGCGAGTGTGGTTAATACTTTTGTCATGTCAAAAATAGTTTTC
The DNA here is from genome assembly GCA_034509725.1 of Sesamum angolense. NCBI lineage: Eukaryota > Viridiplantae > Streptophyta > Magnoliopsida > Lamiales > Pedaliaceae > Sesamum > Sesamum angolense. Next base: position 12,597,544 of record JACGWL010000011.1, on the reverse strand, counting down.
ATAATGAATAAATTAAACTTTTGCATTAATTTTTATTTAATCATTGTTAATAATAGTTATTTACCATAACTTAATCCATAGCAATAAAATCATAGGCAACAGTAATTATTTTTTTGTGGATGTAACATCCGATCGAGACATATTCATGGCTACTAATTAATAGCATAATTAATAACATCAAGATAAACATTTTATGTGCACTTGTAACATAATATTTTACTACAAGAAATATAATATTAATTATGATTAATTATCTTGATTAATAATAAATAGCAGTAGCAAATAGTTATTTTCTAAGGTCACGCAATAGTTCTTGGCCGTTGTTTTTGCGAGAGTGGCTAAAATATTTGCCATAGCTAAAAGCCATGCCTAATGTGTTTTTACCGCGACTTTTAGCTGTAGCAAATAATATTTTTATCGTGGAAAAACTAATTTTTATATTAATTTTATTTAATAGTAATTAATAATAACTATTTACCATAATTTTTAATCATAATTATTAATATTATAGCTAATAGTATGTTTTTTTCTAGTGTTTACTGCTCACAGTGTAATTGCAAGCCAAAAAAAAAAAAAGAGACTTAAAGTGAAACTTGCTTTTTTGTGTTTGTATTTCGACCTATTTTTATCTTCCAATTTTAATACGGGAGCTTAATTTCAATCTTGATTTTTACATGTTTATTACAAGAAAAATTCAAAATCACTTCAAAATTTAGGGACTTCCTGGTTTTAATTGGAGCAACAATTAACCAGGGGAAAAAAAATTAATGCTTCGATAAGATATTTTGGTGGCTGATTTGTTCAATTTTAACCGGAAAATGATGATGTGGCAAATTACTTATTTATCCGACGAAATTAGCCATGTCATTATGTACACTAGATATCCTATGTGCATAATTATGTTTACAATATACATTTATAAAATAAAATTATTTATATAATTAATATAATTTTGATTTAAATATGATAAATATTATAGTTATCTAATATTATTCTTAATTAATTAAAATATATTTTATTATTATTGATATGTGTATATTCAAAACAGCCCAGATAAAAGATGACTCGGCCCAAACAAAAACTCAGGCCCATGAATGCAACCTGCCCAGACGACCATTCCAGTCTAGGTGTCGCACGATCAGCCAGTCGGATTAGGGTAAGGATGTCACAACACAAGAGCACTGGGTCAACCGGACTCGTAGTCAACTCAGACTCTCACCTCGCCTTACAAACCCCCCTAATCTAGGAGTTCCAGACTCTGACTCTTATCCGTCCAACCACCCCTGCCAAATTTGGAAGTCCCAGATACTCCTTTTCAAACCTAGGACTCCCCGCTATAAATATGAGGTCCCCACCTCAAATCAGGACCTCTTCCAGGTTCTTTAGATTTTGACATTCATTTTTATCTCATATTAAATTCTAGCATTCTAACAGCAATCATCCGCTACTTATATTATTTTGTATGCATTCATCCATTCTATCTTTGAATCGATTATTGACTTGGGCGTCGGAGTGCTAACGTATTTCTTGCAGGTCCCCACTGTCAGGACTTGTGTTATTTCGCGGCCCAAGCTATTTGGATCAATCCAATGGACTTGTGCGTTTCCGAACATATCAATTATAATTATCTAAAATTATTTTAATTAACTAATATATTTAATTATTATAATTATCTAAAAAATTATATTCTTATTTAATAAATATATTTAATTAACATAATTAATTTAGTCTTAATTGTCACATCTTAAATTATAAAAAAATTAAAGGTTTTGGATTATTAATTTTAATATATATATAAAAAAATAAAATTAAAAAAATAAAAAAGAAAAAGAAAACCCTACTCCCCTCCCCACCCCCATCTCCCCCCGCCCCCCGCCTGCTCCAACACCCCCCCCCCCCCCCACACCCGATTGCCCCCAAATTTGGGCGTCTTCGCTGATCTAGGGGACAGCGACGCCACCCAGATAAAGAAAGAGGGAGGCTGTCCTCTTAGGGTAAATAGGGCGACAACGTCACCATCACCCTCCTGTTAGGGTAAATAGCTGACACCGTCGCCCTTATGTGCGGGGGAGGCAACCATCGTTGTCGCCCTTGATATTTTCTAAATTAGTTTAATAATATTAATTAAATATATTTTAGTTAATTAAAAATAATTTTTTAGATAATTATAATAATTAAATATATATTTTAATTAATTAAGAATAATATTAGATAATTATAATAATTATTATATTTAAATTAAAATTATACCAATTATATAAATAATTTTATATTATAATTATATATATATATATATATATATATTAAATATAATTATGTCATATAGGATGTCTAGTGTACATAATGACGTGGCTAATTTTGTCGGACAAATAAGTAATCAAAATTGGACAAATTAGCCACCGGAGTACTTAATTGAAGCATTTTTTAAAGTTAGTGTATAAAATGTGATAATTATCACAATTAGTGGACCAAAATTGAACGAGAACCAAGTTAATGGATTACAATTATTTATTCCCCAATTAACCGATTTTGTGCCAATGAGGCCTAGCTCAGTTGACGAAACTTAGGCTCTATGATTTTAGAGGTCATGGGTTCGAACCCCGCCAGATGCGTGAGATGTTATCTGCTATATAGCAGGAGTTGGTCTACTGTAATAGTATGATTGTTATTGAGCAGAATATAACTATTGTAATAGTATTTTGTTAGATATTAATATAGATAAAAATGATTGTACTTGTAATCGATTTATTTTAATTAATAATAGTTCATCGCTCTAACCTAAATTTTTTTTTTTAACCAATTTTGTTGATACTATAAGAAGAAATATAACATGTGTTATGGACGATCACCATGGCTTTAAGTAAAAAATCATTGTAAATGCTAATATATTAATCATGGATGTGCAATGGCTATTAATTTATGCAAACGAGACCAACACATTAGCTAAGAAGAAATGTGACATTTTGTTATGGACGATCACCATGACTTTAAGTAAAATATCATTGTAAATGCTAATATATTAATCACGGATGTGCAATAGCTATTAATTTCTGCAAACGAGACCAATGCATTAGTTAAAAAGAAATGTGACATTTTGTTATGGACGATCACCATGATTTTAAGTAAAAATCATTGTAAATGCTAATATATTAGTCATGGATGTGCGGGATAATTTCACTTTTCGTACCCTAACTATACCCTAATTTCAGTTTTAGTACCCAATGTTTCCAAGTCATCAAAATTGATACCCAAAGTTAACGATTTTCATCCAAATGAATACCTCCCGTTAAATTGACCGTTAAATTTAACGGTCAAGCCATTTTTGGAGGAAAAAATAGGCGGTAGTTTGTCTAATTAAGGGCATTTTTTGCTACTATTTCATTCACCACAAATTAGAGTTGAAAGAGTCAAATTGAGGAAAATTTTGCAAAGAACGATTAATAGAAACAGAAACTGAAAATAAATTGATGAACGATGAACAATTACACTTGTCAACAACAACAACACTTCAACACTTCAACATTTCAACGCTGAAGAGATGCCTATTGGGACATCTCAACCCCCAGCAAGAGAGCAACCATAATGAAGTGTTGAAGTGGTGTTGTTGTTGACAAGTGTAATTGTTCATCGTTCATTAATTTATTTTCAGTTTCTGTTTCTATTCATCCTTCTTTGCAAAATTTTCCACAATTTGACTCTTTCAACTCTAATTTGTGTGGTGAATGAAATAGTAGCAAAAAATGCCCTTAATTAGACAAACTACAACCTATTTTTTCCTCCAAAAATGGCTTGACCGTTAAATTTAACGGTCAACTTAACCGGAGGTATTCATTTGTATGAAAATCGTTAACTTTGGGTACCAATTTTGATGGTTTGGAAACATTGGGTACTAAAACTGAAATTAGGGTATAGTTAGGGTACGAAAAGTGAAATTATCCCTGATGTGCAATGGCTATTAATTTCTGCAAATGAGACCAACACATTAGCTTAGCTAAAAACTATAGAGATTGTCTTTGTTATAGCAAAAATCATGACAAACATTGATTAACCATTGCAAATAGGGATGTATAGTTACATCGCCTTTGCCTGAGGTTTAGTGTTAATTAGCGTAGATCCCCTATCGTTTGAAAAATTACGTTTGATACTCCTGATGCTTGTTTCCATCCAATAAATAGATTTATTTGTTTTGTAAAATTAATGGAATTTGTTGACATCATAAAAAACTATGAATGAAAATTTATATTTACCTCAACTGACTTACTAAGTTATTATAGTTCAAATAAATCTTTTATGACTAAAATACCCTTATAAGGGTAGAGATATACCTCTTCACATGCATTAGCGTGTGAAGATCAATATATAAGGGTAATTTGGATAAAGACTTGTTTGACCTATAATAAGTAAACAATAAGTCAATCAGGGTTAAATATGAATTTTCATTCAATTCTTTTTGCTCATATTAGCAAATTTTATGAATTTTGACAAATGAATGGATATTTTTATTGCACAAAAGCAAACGTTACAGGTACTGGATGTAATTTCAAACTACAAATGGTCAACGTATAATTACATAAGATTTCAGGGGAGCACAGGGTACTAATCCCTACAAATACTTAAGTTTTCACATTAATTTTGTCTATAGTAAACTACATTAACCTCTAGAGGTTAGTTCAAAATACACAAACATCGTCTGCATTTTGCAAAATTACAACTATACTCCCTGAAATTAACAGTTTTTTTTAGTAATAATCACAAGTACACTCTCTATTTAAAGGCAAAATTTACACAAACTCTCCTAAAAAACCATTACACTAGCACCCTCAAAATCTATAACTGTAATTTTATAAAAAAAAAAAATTTAATGACGTTTGTGTAATTTAACCTAACCTCAGAAGTACCAATCTAATTTACCCTTTTGTTTAACTGTAATTATTTATAATATATGAAATAATCATTTTTTTTTTTGGGTGGTAGTGGATCAGATGGATCCCTAGCTATTTTGAAGAAAACAGTTTCTCTTATTAGGGAGAGACCGAGTATTATGGATACACATACATACATTCATTCAACTAACTAACTGATTTAACTTTTAATCATGTCCACTATAATTTAATTAATACTGATTAATTAAGTTAATTAATTATTCGTACGGTTGGTATAAATTTCATTAATCTCTCTCTGTCATTCCGTCAGCCTATATAAAGAAGTTCTTCACTCCACATTTTCGTCAAACGCATTTGCTCATTCATTCATCAGCACATCCGCATCACAATTAAACAGCGAAGAAGAGAAAGAGAAGAAGATGGCTTCTGCAACGAAACTCTCCGTTGTTCTCTTCTTCGCTTGCTCGCTCTTCGTTCAAAGATCACTAGGTATGTAACGGGCTATATACGAGTTCTTGGATTTACATGTTATTGTCTTTCAAAAATTACAATTTTAGTTCTGCGTGAATTTATCTATCTACTTTGTCACTTGTAATTTTAACAATTTTGCATAGGACAAAAATGATTGGAGTTTGCTAAAATGACTGAAAAGTTCCACCTGATTGATCCGGTCATGTGCACTTTTTTCGATCCATTTTTGTTCTTAATGTGCAAAATTATTAGACTTAGAGAATAAAATTATCAAAATGAATTCGTAAATGACTAAATTGCAATTTTAATCCTAGTGGTATTAGGAAAATGTCAGGCTGATTACGAGTTCTTGGGTTCAAATGTCATTGTTGTTAGAAAAATCACAGTTTTAGGTAGTCCTATAAGTATGGGGTTTACGATTTTAGTCTTGCGTAAATTTATTTTGATAATTTTATTTTATAATTTTAAAAATTTTACGCAGCACAAACACAACTAGAGTTTGCAAAAGTAACCAAAAAAGTCCACCAATTGATCTGATCACGTGTACCTTTTCATCATTTTTTTTTCAATATCCGAAATTTTTAAAATTATAAAATAAAATTATCGTAATGAATTGATGCATGATTAAAATTATCGCTCTCTATACTTATCATCTAGTTAATAGAAAAAGATTTCACTTGCAGAATTTACACGCGCACGCTCCATGACTAACTGTGTAATTGATTTGATTTTATACAGCACTGGATTGCGGGCGGTTGCCTAAGAACGTGTGCCTTTTTGCGATTATGACGTCGGGTGAAGATGAGGATCACGCAAACAGCTGCCAGAAGTTATGCGGCGTGGACCATCTGATTGCCGACGGAGTGTCGTCCGAAGGCTGCTTCCCCAGGGACTTCATCCGCGACATTTGCTCCCCCGCTTGCTGCGACAACTGCCACGGGGTCGTCGCTCTTTTCGCCAAAGTCGCTGAACATCAAGGTGAATTATTAATTAATCTCTTGATTAATTAATGCTAATCGCTGTGTGTTCTTTGCTAATTAATTGTGTGTTTCGTGAGTCGCGCAGGCCAACATTTGCCTCATTTGTGCAAGAAGCACGGCGATCATCCCCACGCCCACCGCGCCGTGTATCAAGTTTCGAGCAGTGATGACGATGTTGCTGCTACTCCGGCGGTTGCTCCCCAGGCCGCTGATGCTCCGATGGCTGATGCCCCCGCAACTGCGTTTGACGACGACTATGCATGAGGAATAAAGCCATTTAGGATTTATTCTATTTATTACCCCTCATTGTCCTTCTTTTTTTTCACCCTTTTGGGAATAAATAATTCTGAAAAAAATAATTTCAGTACATCGTTCTAATGTTCTGAAACTTAGATCATCAATCAAATAAAAAAATTAAGTGAAATTATGGGTTACTGACAATCAATAATAGTCGGACTAATAACATCATTTATGTCATAAATCGTTATAAATATATTTAAACATAATTTAATAATAAATAATATTGATATATTTAAAAAGAGTTAAATTCATTTTAACTCCCCGTGATATGAAAAAATATAAAAAACTCCCCTATGAAAATTTATATATAGAAAAACCACCCTTATGTTATAAACAATGGCTCACACACACCCTCTGGTCAACTAATCTCGGGGGGTTTTTCGAATATTTTTTTTTTACCAAAGAGGGTGTAATTGGTATTTTATTTTTCTTAAGGATTTTTCGAACATTTTCAATATCACAGGAAGATATTGAATTTTTCTCTATTTAAAAATCTACAAGTTTCTATGCGTTACACTTTTTTTCTGCTATTAATATTTCAATAAGAATATGTCAATATAATATAAATAAATTTTAAAACAAATTAATAGAGATAAAAAAATAAGAAACATATATTGCATAAAGATGTCAAAATTTAGGACTCCTCTCATGTATATTTACACTAAGACCAATCGATTGTCCGGTCCGGTTCAATTGATTCAATATCGATTCGAACAGTTCAGCCCATTTTGTGGATCAATTGACAGCTTTTGAGTACATATTCTTCACTTTCTCTATAAGAATTCGATTTAAACAAAAATTAAATTATTTTTATCTGCAGTTCGAAACTCTAATTATTTTTCTATTTTATTTGAGTTGCTAGAAGTTATTTTAATTGTTTCAATATGTCAAGAAGATTTATACCTTTACAAGTCATTATATACAAATTCAATACATTAACTAAATTGAATCTTTTATGAATCTATAAATTATGTGCACTTAAATTAAAAATACATAATTTTATTTTATTTACAAATAATTTTTTTATAATTATTTAAATTTAAATTTAAAAATATTATGTTTATAGAGATCACGGATGATGACAGCTAATATTAGTGATGGCAAACCCGCCCCAAACTTGTCTCGTTTTATGAAACCCTGCCCTGCCACTACCTGGCCCCACCCCATTCCCCTAAAAACCTTGTCATCCCGCCACGAATTGCCCCACCCCGCCCCGTCTTGGCACGATTTAAATTTTTATCTTTTTAATTAAGTAATATTAATTTAGAATTTAGTAATTTAACATTATTTTTATGTGAAATAAATTATATAATACCAATAATATATTTAACTAATTTTTTCTATAAATAATACTAGATATCATTGCAAATCTAGGTAATTTAACATATTTTCTTCATCTAAAATAAATTATGTAATATAAATAATACATTCAACTATTTTTTCTTGGTATTTCATATATAGACTTGGACATCTCTAAAATTATTTAAAACTTTACCTATAATATCATAATTTTCTATTAATAATGTATTATACATAAATAAATAAATATATTTAAATCTTTAAATATATGGTACGGGTCCAGTATAGAATCTCATGGTGGGTTCACAAAAGCAGAAGTAATAGCACAAAAAGGTGTTATGGTATTACAAATCATTGTTTGTGAGTGAAAGATCTTTCTTTTTATATTAGTGTATATAGATCGTATAAATATATAGATGAGATTAAGAATTTGAATAGGGACAGTTGAAAAATACATAAGAAATATTTTTGGTAAGTTTGAAAAATTGATGTCTGGTGTAAGTAACCGCTCTTTGAGTAAAATTGGGATTGTCTTTTTATTAGACCAACTGTTATGGAACGGCTTCTCTGCGTGCATATAATAAATAATTATTTATTCTTTTAAATATATTATAAATAAGAACAAAATATATAAACCAACACATCATATTTTTTTAAACTTAAATAAATAAAATAAAACTAATTTGAAAATATTATCGACACAAAAAAAATTGATGTGAGTGAAAATTTTAAATTAGTATAGATAAATATTATAGATCATATAAATGAGAAGAAAAATTTAAGTAGGAATGATTGAAAATACATAATTTTTTTTAATAATTTAAAAAATTGGTGTTGCGATGTAAAATAACCGTTCTTTATAACCAAAATGGATCAAATTATCCTCCGTTTGCAGAACTCTTGAGATTATCTATAACGTCTTGACATCTTAGAAAACACATTAGATGATAATCTCTTACTTGAAAACTAAACATTCGGACATATACTGTAATTTTATTTCAGTAAGTCAGTGGGTAATAAACTTTAATTCTGTTCAAATTAAAATTATAATTTGATTCTATAAATTAAAAAATTATGGCAATTTAAAATTTCCCATTATCAACCACGTTGACATTTAAATTGGGATTTTTTATGAATTTGATGACGTGATAATTCAAGTTGTAATTTTTAATTACAATTTTGGTACAAAAAAAATTAATTTACAACCGACCAAATTGACCAGAAAGAATTGAAATTGTCATAATTTTAAAGTTATAGGACCAAATTGCAAATTTTAATTTAAACAAGACTAAAATAGTCACTCCCTAATTTACAGGACTAAACTTACATTGTTTCCATATTGGACAAAGAAAATGTCTTTATAGTAAATAAATATCAGTAGTACTGGTGACAATATGGGTTTCAACCCACGGTTCTGACCCAACCTTGGATTTAATAATTTTTATTTGACTAGAATGTGAATTGAATTTGAAGTAAATTAACTATACTATGGGTTCTACATGAGTCGTAGATGAGTTTCGTTATGTTTAAATTTTTATTAGTCAATCAAATATTATTTCTAATAGTATCAAACAATTTATAAAAATATTATTATAATCATGAGTTCAACGTGAGTTGTGTGTTCAATTAAATTTAACTAGATCGTATGTCCCATATGGCTTGTAATGGGTCCTCGTTCAGTTTTATTATATTTAATTTTTTTTATTGGTCAGTCAAATGCTATTTTTAATAATATCATGTAATTTTAAAAAATTGATTAAAAATATTAGTCTTTTAATAACACTATACAATTTAAAGAAAAATACTACTATTTTCATGATTATGAAATATTTTTAAATTTCTTTTAAAATTATAAACATAATATTTTCTAGATAAATATATTTTATTTGGCTTAAAAAAAGAAGAAGCATGATACCCTATAATTTTGGTAACTAGTAAATTGTTAATTCTTATAATAGTTCATTCATTAAAATGAAATCGAATAGAATTGAACCGATATTTTAATAAATAAAAAAAATTGGTGCAATATTGAGAAAAGTAATTATTAAAGGCTAACAATTCATAATCATATTTGATATCATAACGACATACATAACTTAAAAAATTAATAAATAATATTTAATGAAAGTTCGAAATTCTATAAAAAAAAAAAAAAAAAAAAAAAAAAAACTTATTGAATTGAACCAATAATAACCAAACCAAACCCAACCCATTTTCAACCTGACTCATATTTAACCTACATTTTTTACTCAGTTTAGATCCAACCTATATTATCAACCCAATCCAAACCACCCATTTGCCACCTCGAATCACCAGCTGGAGTGCATTAATCACATACCAAAACTCATAATTAACTTGGATAATTACATTCTTTTCTTCTAAAATTTAGTGTAATTATATATAAACCCATTATGTTTGAAAAATTACATCTAGCAACCGTGAGGTTTACTTTCATCTAACAAATAAATATCTCAATTAGTTAAAATTCACCAAATTTGTTGATATTTAAAAAACAAGAATAAGAAAAATTATATATTAACCCTTAATTGACTTATTGCAAGTCAAATAAATATTTTTATGATCAAATTATCCTCATACGTTTTCATGTATTAATGCATATGAGAAGGTATATCTTCACCGTTTATAAGGGTAATTTTATATTAACCTCTGATTGACTTATTTAACTTATTTCAGATCAACTAAAAATTCTTATTATGATCAACCCCATACGTCTTCACGTTTTAATACATATGAGGAGGTATATCTTCACCGTTATAAAAGTAGTTTAATCCTAAAAAGTTGTTTGGTCTGCAATAAGCCAGTGATTAGTCAATTGAGGGTAAATATCAATTTTCATTCATTTTTTTTTTTTTTTTGGTTAGTATCAGCAAATTCAGTGAATTTTGACTGACGAAGGAACTTATTTGTTAGACGAAAACAAACTGCAGGGGTGTTACGTTTAATTTTTTAAACCACAAGGGATTTACGTGTAATTATACAAAACCTCACAGGAGGAGAGTGTAATTATCGAGAAAATTGCAATTTGTGTCCCAGAACTTACACTGTTTACAATATGAGTTGGACGTAAATTGCAATTATTTTTTACACTTATGGAACTAAAATTAGTGAGAAATAAAACAATGGAATAAAAAAAATAAACAATATAAGTTATGAGAGGTAAATTACAATTTCTCAAATAATTATCCCTTAATTTTAAGATAAGACTTCAAGTTGCAAATATTGGAAAAAGTAAATATGTATGATGAGTGCATTCACTTACTATTTGTTATAGAATTCTTAGTAGTTGAAAAAAGCAAGCCTGCAATATGTAGAAAAAATCAAATATATGAAGAAAATATGAGATTGGATAAACTGAAAAATTCCAAACAAAAATAATAGGATGAGAAATAAATTCAAAATATGTCTTCTTGGTAGAAGGTTCAAAGGCTCTTTCTGATTCATTAGTTGTAGTATTTAAAAGTGGGATAATTATATTTACACCTCATAATGGTCCATCATAGCACGCAGTAATTGCGTGTATATAATCAAATAAATATGACGCAAATTTTAAAAACAAATATCAATATATGATTCAAAGCACGCGGATCAAGTGATGAACATGGGTGAAAGTATAGGATAAATATAATAGTATATTGACAGTTAAAGACGACGCAGACCATTTAAAATAAATAAATAACTATACTGATACTTAAGGGTATAATTGGTAGTTTAAAATTTAGTGTTGCAGTATCATAAACGATGAATACACTGAATTGTGATTGAGAAGTCACTTTCTTATTTATATTAGTATATATTTATATAATATAGAAAGATAATTAATAGGGGTGAGTTCGCAATTATGACAAATTTAAGAGGTCAAGATGTATTTTCTGCAATTTATTTTCTGAGTCTTGGTAATTAATTCTTTGGATTTGTGTGGTGGAGCTGGCCTGGATGCAACAAAGCATGCTGGGGAAAATGAGGGCAGCACAAAAATGCATCATAATTATTATTGGTGTTAATCAAGCCAGTTAGTTATTATGAATTATTATTTTGATTAGCAGCCAATCCATGATTATAATAGTGAAAACCCACTTAGCTCATCATGCTTTAAGGTCATGGATTCGAACTCTATCAATGTATGAGATGTTATTCTATTTTAATAGTATGTGCTGCTCTAACAACGTTCTCCCTTGAGCTTTGACATAATTACGAATATTCCCTCATTATTTAAAAATTACCAATACTCTCCCTGATTTTAATGGTTGTCTAACAATTAGCCCAATCCATAAGGTTTTCATCTATTTCTTATGGTGAACTGACAAAAATGTCCTTGTGGATTAAAAATATATATTTTATTTATTTTTTTATGGACTAAGTGGATAATTATTTTATAATTGTTAAAATCTTTCCATCCACCCTGTTTGATATTTATAAGTTTTTATTTCTTTAAAAAAATAAAATATACAGTTAGGGCAAAGTTGACAATTTCATACCTCCATCTAAGGCTTACATAATTTCATCAAATATTAGGGGGTATTTGTAATTTTTCAAATAACAAAGGAGTATTCGTAATTATGTTAAATTTTAGGGGAGGTCGTTGTAATTTATCCTATAATTATATAATATTAGTGATTAGTATATAATTATTATAATTATCGATTATTATTAGATATAAATATTTAATATCGGTGATTGTCACTTTCAAAAAACAAAAAAAAAAAAATGTGTACATGCATCATTGGATCATATCTCTAGTCTAATCACTATGGATTAAACTCAATTTAGTAATTGATTATTTTAAGTTATCTCCTTGTAATTAATCCACTTTGAGATCGGAAGCGATAAATTACATCATCCATTGGTCAATGAGGCATAACTTAATTAGTGAGATTGAAGCCTCAAAATTCTAAGATTGTAAATTCAAACCCAACCAACGTGTGAGATGTTTCTACTTTAATAATAGGTGTTGATTATATATAGTTATTTGATATGATGAATAATATATGAGTGTTATTGTTGTTGTTAGTTGTTGGATACTGATGATTGTAATCGACTTAATAAAAAAGAATGATAATTTATCACTTTTACTTTAAAAAAAAATTAAAATTACATCATTCATTGCTTCAACGCATTAAAATTAATTCAAATCAAACAATTTATTTAGATGAAATTAAACTCATTTTATGCATAGAGATGTTCTTCCACCGTGATAATCATAAATAAAAAACAATTAAAACACTACAAAAATATGAATTATTATTATTACCTACAGGATAAATAATTACAGCTGAAATTAAAATAATAAGAAATCAATATTATTTACTACGATCACGCAAAATCAATGTGAAAATTTAAATTCGATTAGTCAACATTCACTATGACTATAGATATGATCAAAACATTATTGCCTACGGAAACAACGGTTAGTAGTAGTTAATTGGTATTTGTCATAATTTTTTATTTTTAACAATAGTAATTAATTATGATGAAAAATCATATTTCTTCTAGTAAGAGCAATAACTATCCCAATTTGATTTTAATTTAAAAAGAAAATCAAATTAATGGCTTAACATCATGATTTTTTTTCAAGTGAAAAGGCGATGAACTATTATTCTCTTTTGAATAAGTCGATTACAATTATCAATATCAAATATCTATATTGATTAACTATCGACAGTTATAACAATAATATTCTAATTATCAATTCCATATAATTATATATATCTAATCAACTATTACTATTAAAGTAGAATAAAAATCACGGATTAGTAAAATTAGAGATCATGAAGCCCCAACTTCACCAATTGTTTTAGACCTCATCCACATCACAAATTACACTTCTAATTACGGGTTTAATGCAATTTACCCCCTCTGATATTGTAAATGAACAAATTATTCCCCTATGACAAAAAAATAGCAATTGACCTCCCTGTGTTTTTTAAAATTGGGCAAATTACCCCATTGGACAGGAGTGTAAATTGTTTCATTTTAAAAAATACAGGGAATAAATTGCTGCATTTTATAAAATACAGAAGAATAACTTGCTAACTTTTTTTTTTTTTTTTTATAGGAGGATAATTTATACATTTAGGGCTCATTTACTTTGAATTATTAACCTTGATATCCTAACTAATCATGCATAATTTTTTGTTTACTTGGAATTTGTTCAACCCGTTATAATGACACAAGGCCCGTTATAGAGGGTGATTAGAAGGTGATTACAAACCCAACACAAGAGGTGGGTTTATAATCATGCCCAATATATTGAGGTCTTATTATTTTTTGAGTGTCCATTTTATCTCTAATTTTTTCATGCCAATTACAATGTTGTCCCTAATTTTGGTGAAATCCACCAAATTACGATTTTTGAGAGAGGAAGTATATGTATTGTGTATATATATATATATGTATAAATTTATTAATTTTGATATATATATTTATTTTATATATTTACTGACTTTTATATATATTTATTTTATATTTAAATTAATTTAGATTATAAAATATCATATATTTAATTTTTATATATCATTTAACTTTTGTTATAAAATATTATATATCCTAACTTTTATATAACATATAATATTAACTTTTATTTATGCATATAAATATATTACATCTTAACACAAGAAATATATTAAAATTGAAAGAAAAAAAATTGGGGGTATTTTGGAAAAAATCAAATTAGTCCACAATTCAATCTCAAATTGTAGTCTAAAGTAAACAATATATTGTTTATATCCATTACTTAATTAATACAAGTAAACATAAAATTGTGACACTTAATATAATCACTTTTAACTTAATGCCAATAATTATCCTATAATTATCTATACCATTTAAATCCAATCACTCTAAGTAAATGAGGCCTAACAATATTACAGGAGGATAAATTACATTTTTCCCTTCTAATTAGTATCTAGAACAAAATCACAAGTGGGATTTAGTTAGATTATTTAAAACCGGTAATGGGTGAAGATAATTAAATTAAAACAAGGTGGTGGGGTTTTAAAAATGTATTTTCATGACGTAATGTCGAAGACATTATTCATTAATCCCATGCTGCCAACTTGAAGGCACTTCCTTGACATCGATATTTCGAGATCGATAAACGTACAATTATAATATTCAGTACTCAATATATTAATATTTTTAAATCGATCAACAATTTCATACCAACAAATACGTACTATTATTAAAAATAAATTAAAATATCTACATTCATATAACTCGAATTCATAATTTTTTAACTGTAAGACCTCGACATTATCGTTGAAACAAAAAATCATGGATGCCTGCAGGGCAAATCCTCGTAATCAATAATTACGTTAAATCATTCCATTTGTGTGAGTGGGTATGTAATTGAAGTACTAAAGTCGTACCACGACGCACTAAAATTTTGTCTCCCAGTAGTGTGTTGTTGCTTTATTTTTCTTGCAAGTGTGTGTATATATATATGTAATAATTTTATGTTGCAAGTATACCATATAAGTACTTTGATTTTTATTAACGTATAAAATTATAAATATTTGATGAATTTTTATATTGAATTATGTATTTCAAATTATTTTTATGTATAAAATTCTTTTTTTTACATTTTACATCATCCATTCTATTTTTATTATGGTATCCAATGTTTTAATTAGTGCCACAACACACCAAAGGGACACACACAGACACAAGAAAAAAAAAAAAAAAACAGCAAATTTAGAATGGAATTTCAGACAAAATTTGATGCTAAAGCAATTTGCGATTAAAATTTGCAACCAAACATTTTGCGGTAGTCTTAGTAAATTTTGTAATAAAATTTAGTACGTAAAAAGTTCGAATTTGCGACCTACTTTACAATGACTTGAGTGTCCGATTAAATAATAGAAGAAAAAGCAGTGGAAATCGTTGTAAAAATTTGCAACGAACCATCCATTGCTAAAATATTTATCTGGAGGCAATAGATTTCGTGACAATTTTATTTTTATTGTATATCAATTCAATTGGTAAAAATGTGAATTTTATTTTTATTGTATATCAATTAAAAATTTATTATCTTTATAAATTTCACGTCGAATTAATTTTGCTAAAGAAAATAAAAAATATTATTTTTATTTTGTGACAGTTAAAAGATTTGATCAGAGATGAATGAATAATATTTTGTAATAGTTACAGGGAAGAAGATATTTCTTAAATAAAGTGAAGCAACATGATTACTTAAAAGAAATATTTTCATAGATAGTGTGTATATATATAATAGAAAAAAGAAAAATAAAATAATATAAAGTAAAGTATGAAATTAAATTAGATATATATTGTGTGATAATGGGCAATATGAAAGTGGTGATTCACATATCCAACTTACAACCCTTTAATCATGCATCATCAATAAACTCACTGCTCACTACCTAGCTAGTGCTTTCCACTCTATACTTGTTTGGATATACACACAGATTTCCCACAAACCATGTCTCATCCAAATCATCTCATTTTCCCAAACTTCTTACACAAATCAGGTTTTGTTCGATCGTTATAACTTATACAAATCATCTTGTTTTTAAAAATTACACACAAACACCTAATTGTTGTCGATCAGTTTGGAGTATTTTTTTATTAGCATCATTACACAAATTATTCAATTCTGTCAGGAATAACTTCTGTATTTATGCAAAAGATTGGGATGATTTGTGTAAACAGAGGATAGGGATGTAAATGTAATTATTTTTAAATTAATTATAGAGTAAGTGTGATGTATTTATTATGTTGTTGTTTATTTTTTAAAACTATACACTAATTACACTATAGATACATTGCGTTATTTATCATATAATTAATTTAGATCCAACTAAATTTAATTTGAATTAAAATGTCTCATATTCTTGCGCCCGCCCCCCCCCCCCCCCCCCCCCCCAATGCCTCTCTCTTGTCCTATAAATGCCCCGCCCTCGTCTCATCTATTCAACCACTCCATAACACCACCGTCGCCGCCGCCGCCATCACCACCAAAACCACTGTCCCTCCATAACGGGCCTTTGTATATTCAGTGTATATATATATTAGTGCGTGTGTTGGTATATATTTACATATATATATATATATATATATATATATATATAATTGAAGGAGAAATGGCTACAGGGGGGGCCGGGGCACCAGCGGCGCCGCCGTCAACGGGGCATCAGTCAGCATGGAACTCGCCGGTACCGTACTTATTCGGCGGACTGGCAGCCATGCTGGGGCTCATTGCTTTTGCTCTCGTGATCTTGGCGTGCTCCTATTGGAAGCTGCTGGCGGAAAACCTGGAACGCCGGGAGAACGCCGCCGGCGAGAGGGACCTCGAAGCAGGGGAGCCAGATCACGACGGGGCTAAGATAGCGCCGCCGGTGCTTGAAGAGAAGTACCTGGTGATCATGGCGGGGCAGCAAAACCCGACTTTCTTGGCAACTCCGGCGTCCAGTAGGGCATCATCGTTCGGTAGTAAGAGGAGTTTGAGTACTACAAGTAATGGCGAGAGTACTACTCCAGATTGCGAGGAGAAGAAGGGAGACACGAATTTGGAGACTCATGATGACGAAGCTTCTTTAAATCAGGTCCATTGATCCATACTACTTTTTTTTTTTCAATATATATTAATTTTTTAATTTAATTTTTGAAGTTTTGATTTTGATCCTTTGGGATGTTTGAGAATTTCGAAGGAAATTGTTGGAGTTGGTAGATTAGATTTTTTGTTTTTGTTACAAATCCTGTACGTACGTATATGTACTTTTTTGGAGAAGGGAATCATAAACCTTTTCTTTGGATGTATATGTTAAAAGCTGTTTTCAATAATTTAATTTAATACTTACGAGTTGCATCAAGTTTAAACGAATTAAATTAATTACAAAATAAATATAATATATCAATCATAAGATTAATTATTGTTTCCGAATTATACACCAATCACATTATAAAATGGGAAAATTCTTGTCCGGACATGGCTCAGTCGAACCTGAACCAATCATATGGCAAGTGCAATATACTTGCCATAGTGTACAGTTCGGGAAAGTGACCATTACACTTGCTGGATTGATTCGACCGAATTAGGTTCGGACAAGAAATTTCCAAATAAATGAATTGCATTCGCCATATAATAGATCATTCAGGTTCGGCCAAATCCAATCTAAGTGAGAACTTCCCATTACATGTCTAAAGTATGATGAAAAAAGTATTTCTAATTTCTAATTTATATATAAAATATATATAAATTCTTAAAATATTTAAAGTAAGACGTCAGCTTGTTTTCTTTATTTTTCATGTTCAGTTTTTGAATAATAATTACAATGAAAATATATTTATTCATGCATATTCTGATTGGATTGACTTGACACCACATTAATAAAATAATATTTTTAATTAATTCAAATATATTCTCATTTACACACAAAAAAATTATATAAAATTGAAAATAGATATTTAACACCAAAAATTGAAAATAATGTAATTGGTCGAAAATGAGTCATTACGCACTATCATATATGTAATAAACTTTGGTGTTTGTAAAAAAAGTAAAAGTGATGGTTGTTGCTAATGATTATAGATTTTTGTAAAAGAAATGTTATTATATTGTGATTAGTAGATAATTTAATTAGTCTTCACAAAATTGATGAACTGGCGACTAATTAAGACCCAGGCATCATTCTCTTCCAAGCTTCAAATCATGTACACTAAAAGCTACTCTATCTATTTTTTTATTTTTTTTGGGAACGTTTATCCATTTCTGACTAAACTGTCTTAAAATATTGGCAATTTTCATTTTCTTCGACCAGATTATCATAAAATTTTATGTGACTTGCACATGATTTAAATAAATTTTATCAGTATTTTTGATCCTGTGCACCTAACGGTTACGTGGACTTTTCAGTTAAATATCTAAAGGGAAGATGTAATGAAATAAAAATTACTACTTTTTTAAAGTTACAGGACCAAAAGTGAGAATCGCATAGCCAATGGAATCAAAAGTGAAAAGACCCTAAATTACGGGATGGAAGATACTGTTTCCCTCAATCTTTTGATTTAATTTATCTATCAATTAATACAATAAAAAATCATGAAATAAATTACAATAAACTCACATAAAGTGAGACAAAATACCACATGTTCAGTGAGATTCGAATACCGATAGACTAACCCATTTTTTAGGGGGAAAAACATTAAAATCTGTCGATGAGAGTAAAATCACGATGATGCAAATTGGAGAACAGCCGCACTAAAAGGTCAAAAGATTTTTATAAAAAATTTAAGAGCACATGAGAATTAATGTGCTTGAATGAATTGATTCTATGAAAAACAGTTAAAGAGGTAATGAGTTTGAGTTTTATGGTTGTGAGTATGTAATATATTTTTTATAGTAGTACATAACTTGTTAGTCACATTAAAAATGTTGATTGATTTAAAAATATTAATGTACTGAATTAGTATTTAAATTTAAATAAACTTAATGATATTGTAATACATCGAATATTATAAAAATAAATAAATAATCAAACAATTTCACAAAAGATTATTAGCTATCAACTATGCATGCCATCGACCAATACATTACATTCTTAGTAATTGACAACATACCCACCATTTTGGTTTTAATCATTTTATAATTACCTGATGAACTTAATTTAGTAAGTTGAATTTTAAAATTTCAGAAAATATAAATTATTTTATTTTTTTATATACTCACAACCTAAATTTTGTATTTTTTTAAAAAATTATATATACATAAATTTTAATTTGTTTTATATTAACCCCTAATGATTATTTTAATTACCCTCAATAATGAAGCAATGCGAATACAATGTATAAATATAATTCGTCGACCCCTCAAACTTTGACCTTTTGATATGTCATGTAATGAAAACAATTTTTTAGTTAAATTAAGCTCAGATTAGCAGTAAATACACTACAAAAATATACTATTTAGCCCTAGCTAATTCACATGGTTAATAACAAAATATCCAATTCACATGGTTAATAACAAAATATCCGTAGAAAATAGTCATTAACCACGGCCATGCAACGATTGTTGGCCGTGATATCTGTGAGGGTGGTTTTACCATGACTTTTAAACATGACAAATAACTTTTTTTGTGGTGGAAAACCTATGTTTTTGCATCGATTTTACTTAACCGTGGTTAATAAAAAAAAGGAATAATTACGCTGACCTCCCCTGTTACTATGGGAAGATACAAATCCCCCCCCCTCTTACTATGAAAATTACATAAACATACCTTATTGGTTTATTACTATTACAAATTGGCCCATCGAATTGTCAAATTAATGGTCAATACTGATTTCAATCACAATATTTTGACTAATAGAGGGGCCAATTTGTAATGGTAATAAACCAACAAAATAGGTTTATATAATATTCATAGTAAGAGGGGGGGGGTATATTCCCCTAATAAAAGGGGAGGTCAGCGTAATTATCCCTATAAAAAATATTTACCATAATTTTTATTCCATAGTTATTTAAATTGCAGTAAATAATCATTTTTTTTCCAAGTGATAGTAAGGAAAGCAACATTCCATTCATTCATTTTGTATTATAGTACAAATTTATAATTTATTGATGCAGGAAAAAATATTATAAATTGTGGAGTCAGTTAATAGTTAATTTGTGAAACAGAAACAAATTTTGGTAAGAATAAAACAAGGTTTGTGTGTGGGGTAAAGGCAAACCGAAGAACAAATATGTATGTTAGTTTAATGAAATCATGAAACTATAGGATGAAAATAGGAAGATGATTAAGCATATATATATATATATATATATATATATATATATATTATCCATGGAAATTGATGAGTGGTTGGGGTAGTGTGGTACACAGCAGCATGCATTACTTTTCTCCTTGAGTGCCTTCATTATTAATTATTTGACCAAATGATTCGATCAAAAATTAAAAAATAATTATCTCAATCCGAATAGGAAAGGAACTTCACAAATTAGAGAAAGGTGATGATTTTTTTTTAATTGTTAGAATATTGTAGGATCTGCCTATAGATGGCAATAATTCAGTTCTCGTATACAGTAAAACCTCTATAAATTAATAAATTATCTAAAAATAATAAAATTTTCCGGTTCCAACTTGGGCCTTTGTAAAAAATCATCAAATTAGATAAAATAATAAGATAATAATTTTTTGGAAAACCCCTTTATAAATATTAGGTCTCATTAAAACTCTAAATTAATAATTCATAAATATTAGAATTATAAATATTATAGTAATTTGCTAAAATATGAATCTATTGTTACTTGATTTTTCTTAAAATTTAAATCTAATTGGATTTCATTCATAACTTTTTTAATTGCAGTCAAGTGTTTCGGTTTCGAGTTCTCTAATTGCAACAAAAAATTGTGAAGAGTTGTTGTCGCGCTTAAAGCCTCCTTTCTCGTGACTGGTTCCAACGGTATTGAATCATCTTCAGCTTCATCATTAGTAGGATCTTCAATAATATCAACAACAATTTCCTCTAAACTTTGAACCATTGAACATTCATCATTTTCACCCGGATAGTCCACCACCACTTTGTTGACGTCCATTTCATTGCGATAACCAACATCCTTAATCATATTCTCAAGCTCATAAAGGTTTTCTTCAAAGTTTGTCTCACTTGAGTCGCTTGAGATTTCTTCATTTGAACGGATTTTCAATACATATGTACTAAATTTGTTGAATTTAAAAAGTCTCTCTTTTAATTAATAAAATATTAATTTATCGATATATTAATATCTCTCTAAATTAATAAAATTTTATGGTCCAACGTTATTAATTTATAAAGGTTTTTACTGTATCTTACTAAATATATTTGGTACTAACATATCTATGTAAAGCTATCCAAAGTGTTGCATAATTAGTCAAATGCGCTGACGTTCTTTTATAACTCGGTTGAGCTTTGCTTTTGGCCTAGTTGTTTGTGGAGTGGGCTTTGTCGATGGGCCTATCATTGTTTCAATCTTCACATTGGCCTTGTTTGCAAGGCCCAACAAAGGGAAATGAGGCAGCAATGCATAAAAACCCTTTCACAAAAGCTGTAATTGAAAGAAGTCCTCATTTTCGATAAACTAGTAGCCACCAACAAGTAGAAATATGCAGCTTGCTCGCAGGAACTCCAGCAACAGAAGTGGGCAAATAGAAGCAATAGAAGCATTGGAATCTATATGCCGAGAAAAAGTATGCGGAGCAACAACGATCTAGACGAACTTGGTTTTGGTGAGAGGGGCTGAGACGGTGGTGGATTGGCATAGTGAGCAAGGCAACAGAGTGCACTTGGTGGCGCATTGTTGTTAGGAACCGGCGGAAATGCAGGGAAAAGCGAAAGGGCTCACGTCAAACAGGGGCGCAGTGATAGCTGAAGGGGTGAGTTGGGCAATGAGATACCTAGAATTCAATAAGGGAAAAGCGGCCGTAAGGTATCTTGAGGGTTTGGGGGGCAACGATTGAAATGTCTTCAAAGCACTGCACGAGCAACAAGACGTGGACACTTACGGGATTGTGGCAGGGTGATGCACCTAGAGTTTTGGGTAGCAAGTTTGGTGGCCACTATTTCAACCTATGGATATTGAAGATGTTTCTACATCATATTCTATCCCTGGTATCTAGTGAGCTCGTGGAACTGGCGAAATCGCTCTTTAAATTCATGGAATTTTTTACAGATCTACTCCTGAGTATATTGATAGCTAAACTGTTGCCATAGTGCATGAGCCCAAAACGCCATTTGTCCCTCCGCAAGGTCATCATCGCTCATGGGAGTAGCTGTGTTGGAATCAACAACCGTCCACATGAATCGTGGCTCTATGTTTAACTTCTGATGGTTCTCCTTTTGAAAGTGAGCTCCCTCCAAGTATCTATGGTATGCTATCATTGCAATTGAACACTCTTTTTGTTAAGAAAAATAAGGGTAGCCCGTGGACTGCGATGCCGTTGCATGGTTATCAGATGCTTCTAATTTTTAATCTACTAAAGTGCGTATAAAGCATAAGAGTGTATAACATAATAAATACAACACATTACAGATAATCTCACGTAATTCACATAATAATATTCATTCAACTTAAACTAGTTATGAACTGAGACATAGTTGCATGCTTAGAATATAATTCTAATTTTAGGTTATTGTAATGAAAAAAATAAGTGTTTGTCATAATTATACAACACATTAGTTAAAATTTTTGGACATCCACAGAACAATATCCGTTCCACATAAACTAGTTGTGATAGCTTTTATTACATTACGACTACTGGGCGGCACATTATGCATTCATTTCAACGCCTAATAGGGATTAAAAGATGCCCATATCTGCGTTGCTATGCTATCTCGTAGAATGTGTTGGGCTTCTATCTCAGTATCGATAGGATAACCTTTATGGTAAAAAAACATCATGTTGGAGGGAATGTCATCTTCTAGTTTGATGAAAAATGATGTCATCATGACTGAATCTATGGATGAAGTTGTGTAGTGTACAACAAGCGTTTAACTAAATCCACTTGAGCTGAAGAACACTCGGCATTCCTCACTATAGTATCAGAAATCACTTCTTCAATACTTCGAAACAACTCTCAATTACATTTTGTAATCGAGAATGGACATGGTTAAACAAGTCTTTTGGGCTATGATATTGATCACCATAGCCACTGTACTTGGCTAGGTAGTACCAAGTGCCTCGATATGGCGCAAGAAAGCATTGGTAGTTTATGAACCCAACATCCACTAGATAATACATGTCTGCACATAATAAAACATCGTCATGAGGCGTATTTTAGCTATGCTCACCATGGAAATGGAGTCTTACGTTCATAATTGTTGGCTAATAAATTTGTTTAATCACCGATTGGAGGAAAAATGAATATTGGATCCTGTGATACTACATGATTTAAGACACGGGCATCAGCCGCACTACCTTCCCACCTAGCATATACGTAAGTAAAATTCATATTAAAGTCACATACTGCCAAAACATTTTTCACTAAGCGTCTTTTACGAGATTGATATCGATTTTTTATCTATTGCAGGACTCACGTCGATACTAAAGTCTCGTCCATCCATAGTTATTAATGACGCGCCATGGCGTGAGACGCTTATTGCGTTGGCTCAACGCCATTTTTGTAAAATGGCGCTGAGTTTCTTTTGGCCACGTCGTTCTGCGCCAAAGCCCATAGCATGCCTTTATGAAGCCCCAACCCTTTTGGAAAACACTGGGCGAATACATGTTGGGCTTTTTAGCCCAACCTTTATTTCAGTTGATTTATATTAAAAAAATTACAATATCATTCAAAAAATGTAAAGAAGAAATCTGAAATTACAATTTTCTTTAGCAAATAAGAAACAACAGACAACATAAAGAAAAAAGAGACAATAATAGCAGCTCAGGCTGCGGCTCACCGCCAAGCTCAGGCGATGATGACGGTGGTGACAAAAACTCTTTTTTACACTAACCTTATATTATTACTCTTTCTTGTATTATTTTATTTTACAAGTTACACTTATATTTAAATTTTATTTACTGTTTCTTGTTTTGTTTTATTTTACAACTTAGAACTTATTTTTTTGTCAAATTAATACACTATCTAAATAGCTAGTTTTAGAGCTAGAGTTGTAGAAATAATGTCTACAAGTCGAAAGGATCTGAGTAATTATGAGTTTTGCTAGAATTGAAAAATTCCAACAATATCCAATGCTATTTTTACTAGAGGGTTCAAAATGCAACAGTTTGTCGAAAATGCCCTGATCATGTAAAGAAATAAATAAGAGAATTCAAAAGAAAGAAACAAGAAGTGAAGGATCAGATTAATGTCATCCTCATTTTGATAATATTGCTGAGGAAGAAACGTGTTAGGAAACTGATCAAGAACAACAAACTATTTGGGTTGTATCTCTTGTTCCGGTGAAGGTTCATCTGCCTACATCAACGATGCAATCCAAGAAGCAAACACAAATTGGTCCAATACTTTAGAAAAGAACCTAATGAGGTAATGCAGCAGAGGAAGGGAAAAGAAACAAAGATAATTAATGCAGTGAAGGAGAAATTGAGGGAGAATGCGATTCAAAAAAAAAATTGTAGATAGATGTATGATGCTATCCTCCCATTCAATGCTATCAATTATGAAAGTTTTGGGCCAGCAACCGAAGCTATTGGACAGTATGACCATAGTATGAAACCTCCTTCTTACTATGAAGTTAGAGTCAAGTATTTGAAAAAAAGTGTTGGAGCATACCTACAATATCTTGAAAGCATGGGAAGAGGATCAAACAAAGTATCATTGTTCGTTAATGGTAGATAGGTGGACAGACAGAAATCACCAATCATTGGTTCTCTTGGTTAATAGCCCAAAAGGAACAAAGTTTGTCGGGTCATTTGATGCATCATCTTATTCTTACACGAGTGAGAAATTGTTTAAGTTGCTTGACAAAAGTGTGCAACAAATTAGGGAGAAAATGTGATTTAAGTCATCATGGACAATGAAAGTGCAAATATCTTGGTCGCTGAGATATTTTTTTAAAGTTATATCTTATAGTAATAGTATAGTATTATTATATTAATTTAGTTATTTTTTAATTTACATCTATTTCAATGTACAGGATCTCTTTTAAAAGCAAAATATCTGTACTTGTATTGGATCTTTTGTGCAACTTATTGCATAAATTTGATGCTTTAAGACTTCTTCAAAATTCCAAATTTGAAGAAGACATATGAGCAAAGCTGTGATTATTAGCGGCTACATCTACAATAGGTCGCCTCTCTTGGATATACTACGGAATTTCATTGACAAAAGAGATATAGTTAAGCCTGCAAAAATAATATTTGCCACTGTCTTTCTTACTCTGAAGCGGTCCTATACTAAAAGACTAATTTGAGAAAAAATGTCCACTTCTGAAAAGTGGACAAGAAACAAGTATGCAAAAGAGGCACAATAAAAACTTGTGGTAAGTACAATATTGAAGACTTTCTTTTGGAAAAGTGTTATTTACATATTAAAAGTAGCCGGTCCATTGGTCAGGGTGCCTCGGTTGGTTGATTGTGAAAAAAAAAAACTCCGATGGGCTACATTTATGAAGCAATGGATAGGGCCAAGGAAGCAATCACTGCCTCTTTTTCAAATGTTGAAGAGAAGTATCAAATTTTTTTTTGATATCATTGATGACAGATGAGATATCCAACTTCACCAACCTTTGCATGCTGCTGATTATTACTTAAACCCTGAGTTCTATTATTCTAATCCAAGTGTAGAACAAGATAAAGAGGTCATGGGTAGGTTATTTAAATGCAAAGAAAGGTTGATGCCATGTGGTGAAGCGCAGAAACTTATTGAGGAGTTTGCATTGTATAAAAATGAAGAAGCTTTTTTGGTATCCCAATGGCAATTAGACAAAGAACCATGAGAACGCCAAGTAATAAATATTGATCTTTTAACTCAATTACGTTAATTATCTTTCTTTTTAATATTTTAGTTTTTTTATTAATTTTTAAATTTATTGAATTGCTTGCTGAATGGTGGTCTTTGGATTGTATACTCCGACTTTGCAAATACTTGCCGCTAAAGTCTTGAACCTTACTTGCAACTCATCTGATTGTCGAAGAAATTGGAGTGTATTTGAAAATGTAAGTTACTAATGCTTGAGAATTTAATCATTTAATGTATTTTTAATTTAGAATTTGTGAAAAATAATATCAAATTTAATGCTGCTCAATATCAAAAGAAAAAAAAAAGTTGGAGCAAAAACATTTAAATGACTTATTTTATATCAAGTATTATAGAGTTTTGAAGCGGAGGTACGATGCCCATGTTACCATTGATCCAATTGCCTTAGATGATATAGATGAAAGTATGGTTGCTTGGAAGATTGAATCTTAGCAATGAAAATGATGATGAAGAGAATCGTGTGCATGAAGATGATTTAACATGGGGCGATGCTGCATGAGCTTTTGGAATTGATGAGGATACCTATGCTTTTTGTCCTCGGTATTCGAAAAAATTGAAAAACACTACGTCAAAGCCTCTTCATCTAAGTTAACTAAAACAACATCTACCTACTCGAAGTTTACCGCAAAGCGTCTTCATCTTATTGAGGGAAAAAAAAAAATTAGTCCATTAACTTGGTTCTCGTTCAATTTTAGTCCACTAACTATGATAATTATCACATTTTCTACACTAACTTTGAAAAATGGGTCAATCAGGTACTCCGATGGTATTTTGCTGGAAATTGCTGATGTGTCAATATTTTTTCGGTGAAATAAGCCATGTCATCGTCTGACGTGTCTGATGACGTGGACTTATCCACTAACTTTATCCTGGTGTAATTTTAGTCCACTAAATTTATCCTAGTGCATTTTTTGTCCATTATTTAAATTTATTATTTATATAATATATTTTAAATAAAAAAATTCGCCAACACACAACTTGGCGATGGTGGTCGCCCAATTGTGTGCTGGCGACGACGTCGGTCGCCCAATTGTACTAAGCTTTTTTTTTTGGGCTGCAAATTCTACAATCAAACCTATGGGACTTAGGAAATGATACAAAAAAAAAAAAATGAGGAAGAAAGAAATTCATATTAAATATAAATAAAGTAGAAGAACCCAAATTCCAAATGAACAAATTCAAACTTGAAAATGACATTTCTGATTCTCAAAGAATGAAGGGAAGGAAGGGTGGTGGGTGGGTGGGGTTAATTTTTTATTTAAATTATGTTATATAAAACTAGTTGTTATGGCACGACGTCCCTGCATGCATATAATAAATAATTATTTATATTTTAACTATATATAAAATAAAAATTATAAGATATATAAATCAACACATCATATTAAAAAAATAATTAAATAAATAAATAAAATAAAACTAATTTAGAAATATTACCAACACAAAAAGAATTTGGTGTGAGTGAAATTTTCATGTTAGTATATATAAATAATATAAATCATATTGATTAAAAGAAGAATTTGAGTAGGGTGGTTGAAAATACACAAGGATTTTTGATAATTTTAAAAAATGGTGTCGTGGTGTAAGTAACCGGCCATTTGTGAGTGAAAAATGAGATTTTCTTTTTTTATATAGTATAGATAATAAATTCAAATAATGGACAAAAATTGCACTAGGACAAAGTTAGTGGATTAAAATTACACCAGGATAAAGTTAGTGGACTAAAATTACACTTGTTAAAAAATAAGTCCACGTCATCAGACATGTCAGACGATGACATGGCTTATTTCACCGGAAAAAAATTGACACGTCAGCAATTTCCGGCCAAAATACCATCGAAGTACCTGATTGACCCATTTTTCAAAGTTAGTGTAGAAAATGTGATAATTATCATAGTTAGTGGATCAAAATTGAACGAGAATCAAGTTAATGGACTAAAATTTTTCTTTTCCCTCTTATTGATGAAGATAAAGAAGAAGAACTTAATTTTGATGATATGGATTATGAAGATCTTGATTGCTACAAGTCGAACAGTGATCAAGAGAATAAACATAATGATGATGAGGAGGAGGAAGAGGAAGAGATTGGGTCAGATTGGGATTTTGATTGATGGATTTTATATTTGTTTTGTTTTATAATAGTTTTGTAGGATTTGTTCAAACATCTTACATGTTTTCAATTCTTTTGTTTTCCTAAATTTATATTTTGCGAATTTCTTTTATGGTATGATGATTAAAATTATTGTCAGTGTTTATATTTACTTATTTGTACCTTATTGATCTAAATATATATTGATGTATGAAATATATGATTTATTTTTATACATTGTATCATACTAGAAAAATGTGTGTACCGCACTGTACGCCTAGCACCAAGTTTCCAAGGGACTCTTGCTCCATAGCACGCAGTGCGCTATTAATACTATACATCCATCGCTCTCACACAATCCTGCAGCATGGAGAAAACTGTGTGAAAGTGTAACGTCAGAATAATTTCATGAGCACATCCATCAGCTGACAAAAATAGGAAAGTCTGTAATACATCATCAACTGTGAAATTTGGTACCTTAAAGTAAGGATAAAAATCTAGATCAGTAGCCACCCTCGGATGTGTATCCATAAAATTTGGGAGAGTGATTATAATGTAGAAAGGACTTGGTGGAGTCTTTGGTGATTAGTCTCAAGTGAGTGTTGAAATTACTTTATATTATCGTGTTGTATTTTGTGCATGCGACCATTTGCGTAAATAGTAACTCCTCAATGGAGCTAACTCTGGATGTTTGTCCATGAGGCAACATTCCCTAAAGTCAATGTACCAACTAATGAGTAAAAGTATAGCTTTATCATGCGAATATTGTCACAAAGCTTGTCAGTTTGTGGGGTTGACATTATCTCGGCAACCCACCCTTCATCCTGTAGCAAACTAGTGTTAAGCAACACATTTTCTCTATACAACTTTGTGAACATCAGATCCTAAAAGTGTAAAACTCTTCAAGGACATTAGATTCGTTATTGGCTTGAGTCTCAGGGTGTCCCCAAGCTGCTGCTAGAGGAATTTGTGTCACGTGCAACACCTTCACTAGAACTCCCATGGTTCTTCACGGGAAATAAATAAATAAACATAATCTGAGAGGGTAATTGAGGACAAGAAGCGTTACAATAATTGAGATATGTAGTTTAGTTAAACTAGCACAGTACAATTGTAGTCTCAGTAAGATAATGACACCAAATCAATTAAGTACATTCAACACAAATTAAATATCAGCATGAGGGCTAAGACTATGCAATGACTGATCACTTGCCCAATGAGTACAATCAGTGCAGTTTGTTCGCATCATCTAAGTGGAGGAGATTGTCTGGGTGCTATGACTAGGAAAACACTCTAAGGTCATGGTGAAGACGACGTTTTTTCATAACTTTAAACTTTGTTAACTCATCTACGCTACGCTCGGTAGAATTCATAGTTTTTTTACTAGTTCTAATCAATTTTTTTCTCTAGTAACTCATTCAATTTGTCCATAGTCTTACACTTCCTTAGATGCAACTCTCTCATCCCACGCTGTTCGAGGCGCTTGCTATTAGAGGGCGATGTAAATTTTTTTTCCAGTGCAGTAGGAAAGTAATCGCTAGACGTCTGCACCGAAGGTCACTGGGAGAATGTTGTATCCTCATAGTCCTCCCTTGACCGACAATTGCCTGAATCAACACTTATCATTTGCTCGCCATTGCTAACAGATGCGGTCTGGAAACCATGAAGTGGGAGGGTAGATGATCGTGCAATGCCAACGGTTGTAATGTTCCTTGTGAATATCTAAGTGCACAAGTTAAAATGTGGTATTTCATGTTCAAGTTATAGTGTTCTGTTTGTAGTCCCATCCCCACCCAATCCCCTTGTTCAAAATGTCATTCATCAAGCGCTATGCACGACGCATCCTTTTCAACTTGTCATTTAGTTATTCCTCATTAAACACATAATTTTGGCTCATAATCTAATTCATCCTAGTGGTTATACAAGCCCTGACAGAGGGTGAAAAAATTTGATGACTAAAGGCGGTGGCTTACAAAGTCCTTGTGTATAAAGTCAATGAAAACTCACTCCGTATAATAGGTCCATACAATTCTTTCAGCACAAGACGATTATGAAGAACCTTTGTCGTCTGATCAATGCATCTATGAGGGATGACGAATAAGTATAGTTTTTCGTCGGCAAAACATAACTGTACATTATATGTATTCAACAACTCAACTCATTAATTTATTACATGGACAATCTTGATAAGTTATTATTTAATTTGTATTTAATATATATATATATATATATATATATATACACAAATATAATATATATATATATGGATCAATTTATCAAAGGTATTTATGATTGATAATGATAAATCTTTATAATCATTTGAATTTTTAGTTTCCAAATTGTTGATAATCCAATTCAAATATACGGTACTGATGTAGTTAAGATAAAAAAAAAAAGAGAATAAAGTTAAAAAATAATTACCATTAGATTCAATACTTTTAATGTGAAAATTCAAATTAACATAATTAATTTATGTTAATTTATTACAAATAAAAATAAAATTGTATTCCAATCATCACACATCATCCAATTAAATGAGATGAAATTTGAAAATTTTTCAAATACAAGATCTTTTATACTCTCAAATAATTGATTTAACCATAACTCATTATTATATATAATGAATCCTGATATTAAGCTTATTACTTTATAAAAATTTTCATACATCATCTAGTTTATAATTGAACAATATAAACACATCAAGTGGAATATACTAGGAAACGAGACCAACAATCATTAGTACATAGTTAACAAATGCTATATAATGTCACAATAAGTTCCCTGAAGCAAAAAATACTAAGAGAAGTACCAAATCTCCATATGAAAATCTAAAATCATGTAACGCATATAGATTTTAATTTGTATATGTACAGTAATAGAAGCGTACAATGTAAATGTTAATTGTAGCTCATAAGAAATATACAAATCAAACTGGCATATTTGCAAAACTGATAACAATTAAAGTATAATTTCTCATATCAAGTTAGACGATTACTCCACCTACATAACATGTATCACTACCAATGACAATAAAGAAGGATTGTAATACACATGAATCTGTTCTATATTATTGAATGCATATAAATACAACATACGAAAAAATACGACACTTAACATCAACTATGTATGCAATCATGATAAATGGTGTAAGAAAATGGATCAGAATACTACAAATCAAGATCATGATTTGTGAGCAAAATTAAGATAGGTACCTCAATAACAAAAAACTAGTAAAGCCAAATGTTAGATGGATGAGAGAACTCTACCAACAATGAAAGTCTCTGATGAACTAAGTGTATAAACAGTTGTGCTGCAGGCTTTACTTCACAAGAATAAACCAGCATACTACTCCAACAATGTTTACAAATGAGAGAGAAAAATGGATGTAAAAACCTCAGACAAAGTAATAGCATTATATAAAAAAGAAGGATAATAAAGTCATATACTTCACATGTGAACTAGTAATATATTTCAAAAGATCATAATCCAACTATTAAACTAATGTCTCAGTAGAGTACAAATCATCTATAAAAAGCATTAATGAAATAAAAAAGGTAGTCCAATAATAGAAACCACATATGGCATGGGCAATAATAATTTTGGTTAAACAGTGGCCATCAATAATTGAATCCAACTTCAATTATAAAAAATTCATAGAAAGAAATGAGAGGAACATGCAATGGAGTAAATAGGTATATCCACTGAACCTTTTGAGGTCCTTGGTAGATCACAATCGAAAACTAACGAGTTGGGTGGAGTAGTATCAATCACAGTCTACGAGATTCTGGTGAATAATATCAGTTTTGAGTTAAATCAGCCGAGTTAACTCGAAACTCACTACAACATACTGCTAACTCGGCCGAGTTATGTGTTGAGAAAGATATTTCCAACGAGGAATTAATGCCTGAATCCATTCATATGGCTGTGTTTTCCATGAAGAGGTGCCCACATTGGTGGTATTCCGCCACTAAAAGGAGGATCGACAGCGAAGAAACAGAGAGACGAAAGGAACGAATCCCGGATTCGCAAGGACGGTCGGGTACTCTTACAGTTGATGAAAATGAATAGGTGAGTGTCTGTTGGACTCGCCGAAGGATAAGCAAACGAATGTTACTGGTCCAGCAGCGTAAGGCATTCAGACAATATCAAATCGATGTTGGAACCGAGGCGGGGGAATGATTCGGAGAACACTGAAAACGTCAATGAAAATGCATTCCAATTGGAGTAGAATATTGGTTGCGGCGATCCCTGTGGGTCATCGAAACGGTGTAGTTGGCAGCTAAAATAACAAGAAAGAAGGTGGTTGTGCGGTTGGAGGAAATGCTGAAAATGGGGAGAGGTGGGCTTTAGGGGCTATTTTGGTGTAGCCTTTTTGGACCAAAATTTTGAAAAAACAAATGAAAATATATCCACAAAACTAATACTGTGACAAAACACCTTAAAATGCCTAATATGACCCAAGTAAAACCCACTCAAACATTTACGATATTTTGGAAAATGGGCCAAAAAAAGAAACCAAACACCCTATAATTTTTTTTTGAAAAATTGTTCTTTATTTCTTTCATTATTTCATCTCTCAATTTAAAATTTTTTCTCAATACAACCGTTAGTTGGAATATTATAAGATTTGTCTACATATGACAATAATTCAATTCTAACATATCATCCTAAATATATTTAGTACAATCATATCTATGAAAAGTTAGCCTAAGTGTTGCATATTTAGTGAAATGGGATGGCATCCTTTATAACTCGGCTGAGCCTTGTTTTGGGCCTAGTTGTTTGAGGAGTGGGCTTTGTCGATGGGCCTATCACACCCTCTCCACTTTGCCAAATCTTTTTCTGGAAAGAATGTAAAGCAACCATCTTATAATATGATGTATGTCTTAATTTGCCCTTAAGAAAATGAAAAATTATCAAAATACCTCCCTGTTTTTTTAAAAAATGAATTAATTTACCCCTTTATAAAGAATGGTGAAGTGCACGCGCCTCTCCTACGAGTTGCATAATTTTAAAAAATAAAATAAATTTCTATATATATATATATAATATTTTTAATAATATATACTTTTATTAATTAAAAAAATAAATCTCTTTCCTTCCTCATTCTACCCCTGTTGTCATCACCCGCGCTCCCCATTCCCCAGCCCGTATTGTCCCCTCCCCTCTCCCCGCCTTATAATCCTTATACCCTTTCTCAACTCCCACCTTGGTGCTATAACTCTACATTCCTTAGCCCCCTATCCTTCATATCCCTTCCTAACTCCTACCCTGTCCTTATGACTCCTCATTCCTCAGCCTCAATGACCCGCATACCCCTTCCTAACTCCCATCTTATCAGTGCACTCGATTCTCATTTTCTTATTCCCATCGCCATCCCCTCCTAGTTCACAATCTCATGATCAGCCCTCCCTTTCCTGACCCTCGTCCCCGTTGTAAACCTCCCCTCCCTCCAACTCCTTTCTCTCCTCCCAATATATATAAATATATTGAACCTATATTTTTTAATTGAATTTTATATAAACATGTCTTACACAAATATACAATTTTAAATCTAAACCATTAATTTAAGTTAAAGAAAATCTAGATGATTGATCTTGTTGGTTGAATTTGAGCATTAGATTCAATCAGATTCAACGACTCTTAACTAAAGTTATAAATATAATTATACACAAATTAAAATAAAATAAAAAAGAGTGTGAATTACACATAATCATGTAGGGGTGTAAATTGCTCTATTTTGAAAAGACAATGAGATAATTTAATATTTATTTTCACAAAAGCTTTCTCTATATACCTATACACATATATATAGGAAAAATATAGTTTTGATCCAATAATTTTAGAGAGTGTCATTCATAAGACATTTAAAATATTAATGGATAAATTTACTTCATTATATTGTCAATTTTATGGAGTTTTTGTCTACTACCCATTGGAAATTTTTTAATTTCGTTGGAACTCGATCAGATGGTGCTCACGTATTTTGTTATTTTGGAGGAAAATTTGCAAACATTTAACACGTGAGGACTGAAATTGCCTACTCGAAAAAAAATTATAAGATTAATATTATCACCATCTAAAATTGCTTACTCGAAAAAAAAAATTATAAGATTAATATTATCACCATCTGTAAGTTTATTGGACCAAAATTAAAAAATTAAAATTTCAATTTTTAGTCCTATAAATTAAGATGTGTTGATGATACTAGTTTTACGTATTATGAATCTATGGTACCCAAATTTCAGTTTAAAAAACTTACAATTACAAGCATCAAGTATTCTCCGATCATACAATACTTTTTTTTTTCTTTGGTTCTTTTGAGATAAAAATAGTAATTATATTATTCAATTAGTATTTTAACAAATTAAACAACTGAGAATACATTGATTCAATCAATAAATAAATATAACTAAAAATCATAAAATAATAAATTATAATAAATTCACATAAAAGTGAAACAAATTTCCACAATTCAGTGAAACACGAACCTTAACCAATATGCTGAGAATAGGCCTGTCAATGAGTACCCTACACAGGCCCATACCCCAAAAGGACCCAATCCATTTTACTCAAATCCAGACTCTGCCCAATTCATTTTATCCCACTTAAGACTCATGGATCTCTAGACCCGATTAGACCCTGTGTTTAGATCCATTCAGACCCAGAGCCAATTTTCCTTTCTTTCCTTTTTCTTTCAACCTATTTTTTCTATAAATCATACTAATTAAATTATGTTATTTTTTATTTTTATCGATAATTTATAAAGGCGTTCAATTCGGTTAACTGAATCGCTTTTTCAATTAACCAAAAAATTTGGTGTAGTAAAAAACAAATCGAACTAATCATTTCGGTTCGATTATAATCGAATATTTTTTTTATTTGATTTGATTAATAACTGAAATACAGAAGTTATAAGAAAAAAAAATTGTCAATTAATTAATTTAATAGTTTTCTATTTTTCTATTTTAAATTTTAAATAAATAGAAATTAAATTAAATTATTATAATTTATATTCATAATATAAATATAATTTTTATATATTAATATATTTTATAAAAAATATAATATATTATATAAATATATTTTTTAATTTCGGTTATTCAATCGGTACAGTATACCGACCTAACCAACTGCAACGATCGATTGTACTGATTTTTCTAAAAAAAATAATCAAATATCAAATCAAATTTTTGGTTCGTTTTTGGTACGAACAGAATATTCAATTCAATCAATTCGATCAGTTAATGGAATTTTTTAACACCCATAATAATTTATAATAAATTCAAAATTATTGAGATCAATTTACAAATAACTCTTTTTTATAGAATTTTTTAAATAATATATCATTTATAATATCGTTGACAAAAATCTTTATGAAAATAATGTTATAACGTCTTAAGTTTTTTAAATTTGTTTACTTGAAATTAGATTAATGGATATATAATAATTCAATTGGATAGTGAGATAAAATAAATATATTTTTTGGTCCAAATTGAGTACATAGAATCATAGATATTGATGGGTAAAGACCCTACCCAAAATCAATCTATATTTTTTTGATGGATCTGAATCTAAGTTTGAATCTAAAAATATTCATCGAATCTAAATTTGGGTCTTAATCTATGAGTTTGGATAGGGTAAGACCCTAGTTGGGATATCATTGGTTAGTCATACAAAACTTGTATATTCTCATGTGTTTGATTTATGCATTGGAGTTTTGCACATTCTGTACAATCTTATCTTATAACTTTACTAACATATATATCCGAGTTGCCAATCAAGAATTAGGATGAGGATAGTAGTGAATGGAAGTAGCTATCTACTTTCTAAAACAAGGGTATTCTATATTTGTTTGATGTAGGGTATATACTTTTTATATAGATATCTGTCAGTATTCGAGTTATTTTGTTTGGTCTGATCCTGTATGTCGACCAACAACTTCATATAATAGTTCAAACGATTGAAAATAAAAAGATGTTTGGTAATTGTATGTAACAACATTAATTTAGTAAGATGAACAAAGATGAATTATTGTATCTATGTTTGTTAATTTGTTATTCCATCTTTCATGATAAACACTTGAAAACGTTAATTTAACTTTACGTGTGATATGGGTGCTATATAATGGTATCCAAACTTTACGAAGACGTTCACGAACTTTTTAATAATTTCAAAGATGGCCAAAATCCGCACATGTCTTAATCTCATGTACCGATCCGTTCCTGGTCCAACTTGAATCCGGTTATGTATGGACTCAAGATAATTAGACAAACGTCTCTAAATCAATGGTTCACGTAAAATGATACAGCTTTAATATTTTTGTAAATACTTCCTTCCATGCGCTAGCTACAAATTTTGTTACACAAGTATTCCAAAGACTTTCCGTCGTACTTTCTCTTCTTACGATCTTACTAACTTAAGTATCAAAAAACTATAACCAGGCCCTTTTCTGTATTATTCGTGTTTCTTTCTTACAAAACACGTAATTGCATTTCTAACTTACCTAAACATTTTCCAAACATTTTTAAAATAGATTTGTCTTAAACTAAACTTTCCAAATCCAAATACACATAAATGTGCAAACTGATATTTAGTGATAAACCTCATAAATTCGAAAAGCAATGGATCTTTTTTGGAGTTTTAGTTGAAGAAGAAACAAATCAACATCACCTTTTTCAACGAAAATCTGCTTGAACTTGGTGAACAGCTTGTTCGAGTCTCGACCACGTACGCCATGATTTTTAAAGTGCTATATAACAGCAACATCCATTTACGAGTACAAATTATATGGTCCAAACTTCTCTCAATAATGCACACATAAGACCAAGAAATTGTTCAAAAGCTACCACTCTTGAAGGAAATCCCTAATATCAATAACAATTTATTAATAGTCGAGATTTGAATTTCTTTTTTTTTTTTTTTGGTTGCACGCAAACAACCTGACGTACACGTAACACGTATGTAAAAAGATGGGAAAAATAATATTTTTGGTTCTATATGTTAGAATCGTGAATTTATTACGGGATTAGTATCTTTCGTAAAACTTGCCTGTTAAGTAATTCTGGTTGGAGGGAGAATTAATGCGTTTTCTAGCTTGGGATCACTTTCTAGGGGAAATATAACTACGTACATTTTGAGGAAAAAAATAAATTTTGAAAAAAATTAGGGTAAAGAAAGGAGGATTTATTTCTTTTCTCACAAAAATTGAATCACACCCTTCCCATATTTCTGTAAGTTTAAGCTTAGTAGAAGCAACACAAAAAATATGTCTTCAACAAGTGAATCAAGTAGGCCAAACGCAGCATTTACACGCAACTGTGGGAAAAGGGGTCACTTTTTGCTCTACTCGAAAATACTTAACAACCACGTGTTGGGCACGTGGATTACAACATTAAATTATAGACAGAAAAGTATATGGTGATCAAAAGTGCTAAATTTTATAAGTTATGAGAAAAAAGTTAAAAATAAAAGTCAAATTATAAGACCAAAAATTTTGGTACGTTATTTACTCGACCTATCGTCATTTGTGTTGAGATACATCTGAAAGTCGTAGACCTCAATCAAATTAACAGGTCAGTCTCCACAAAATGTGAGACATATCATTAATTAGGGATTACGGTTTGAATAAGGATTTCCGGAGTTGTCTAATTTTATTTATTTCTTTTACCTCTTTATTTGATAATTAACAACTATAATTTATTATAAGAAAATAACTCAATAACAACCAAAAAAATAACGTTGAGCTAATTAACGGGTAAAATTTTTATTGTTAAATTATATTATTTAGTACAACAAATTCACTTGCTAATGAGTTTAGCGAATTTAACTATGAATTAAATATATATGAAATAATATAGATTAATAACAAAAGTTTTACTGTTAATGCTGATTTTAACATCAATTTTTTTCGTAACTATTGAGTTATTTTCTTGTAATAATATTAATCGCATCATTAGTTCTACTTTATTTAAAGAATAAGAATTACTATTTGCGTCATTATGGAACATTAATATTATTCATATAAAAGGAGAGTTTGACAAATTAATCTCAATATTTTGTGATTAAAAATCAAATAAATTATGATTAATAGTACTGATTTATCATAATTTTTACTCCGTACTTATTATTATATCATATGGAACAATTCATTCTTTTTTTTTTTTTTTTTGTAGCGGATAGTTTGCGTTTCAATTATTATATATACCCTACGTTATATCATGAAAAAAATAAATGAAAAGTGATTTCATTGCTTCCCGTATATATTGATGTTGATGATAATAAAAGCAAAAATGTTGGCATTATTGTGGGTCTAAAAGGTTTGAAAATAACGAGTCGTGAATCATAAGGTTGGATGATTGTTTTATGTTGTGTACAAATGGAGACAACCTACCTAGCTAGCTAGCTACCTATATATATACTAGTCATTGTGGCACATTATTTTGCGTGCATATAATAAATAATATTTCATATTTCAAAATATGTATTCTAAATAAGAGTAAAAAAATCAAATCATTAATTAATGAATAATTTGAAAAGTGGAATGAGTTAGTTATCTTATTAGTGAAGGGCATTTTTTACTTTACAAAAAATTGGTGCGGTGGTGTCACTAACCGTCGTTTGTGAGTATGGAACCCATTTTCTTTTTATTAGTGTGTATATATATATATATATATATATATATATATATATATACTCCTCCTAATTAATTCAAGAAACAAATACTAGAAATTCATATGTTTTATAAATTGTTTGAAAATAAAGTAAATGTAATGTAGTTTTCACGTCCCTTAGAAGACAATGCATGTGGATGAGGATGACCACAACAGGCATATATATATATATATATATATATATATATCTATATAAGAATCAAATGTTTTTTTTTGCCTCGTGCAGCAGTTTGCTTTTAATTTTAGGTAGTATTTTGATCTATATCTTTTTAATTTTTGATACTAGCCTTGTTGAATGATGGAAGTGCATTTTGCGTTAATTTCAAGTGATATATTATTTCTTTTATGGCCATAATACTCCTAATTAAGTGTCATATTGCAGCATTAATTCATTATGGAGTAATGGAAGAAAAAACAGAGAAAGAAGTCAAAAGTCAACAAACTGACAAATTAGAAGGAACAGTTAGACGTGTCCACGACTAACCTATGAAAATGTTGTTGCTAAAAGAAGGATCAAGATTCGGTTTTTGGAAAGATTTGGAGCTGATTGGAACATTTTTGGATGATTGAAAATCACTTTTACTGGAGGAATTTCATTAGGAATATAGTTTTATTTCTTTTACTCTTTTAGTTTTATTTGGAAACTACCTTCTTAGTCCTATTAGAATTAGGTAACTAGTTAGTAGATATATATATATATATATATATATATATATATATATATATATATATATTTGTGTGTGTGTGTGTGTGATGTAATTCACATTGTAGACAACTTTTGATCTTTTATTCTCTGCATTTTTTTATAAGAATTCTCTCTTTTTCTTTCGTTTGTTCTCTCTTTAGTATGCTAGATTAGTTTTTTAAATTTCGGTTAAAGACTTGGTCAATATTCAATTCCAACGAGTTGTGAAATCTAATTTATGCTTTTTACTTTCATTCATATGGGTATTTATGTTGTTCTCTATGCTTTTATTACAAATAATTTGATTTATGAATGATAGGTATCGTTATTCACTGTCAAGAATATTTATCTAGTCAATTGAATTTATAAATTCGTAATTGTTTGTCTAATTACAAAACTAGTGGCAACACGGCATAATTGATTATGTAGAAATTTTCGATTATGTTGTGGAGAATGCACAATCTAACTTAAGTAAATCTTCATAGGAATTTATTGATTAGATTTGGGCCTTTCTAGTTCTTAATGTTGTCGGTAGATTAAATTTTGTTTGGGCGTTCTCCAAATTGTCTACTGATTAGGAATTTTAGTCAATGGGCGTTCCTTGACTATCAACAAGGTAAGAAAATATGAGATTGTTAGGTGTACCAATAACCATAAGCAATTTATCTATCATGAATTATTGCCATCTTTGCAGCTAATATAAATCGTGGAATTAAGCATGATCCTGTCTTTAACTGGAATGTCGTTCTCATATTTATCCTCTTTTTTACTGTTTTCTTCTATTTAACCCCCCCCCCCACCCTTTATATTTCTACTCTAAAAATGAATTAATTTAAAATCAATCTCTGTGGATTCGACCTGCTCACTGCTTTCATAAGTTTTAGTGGAAAAATATTTTTGGTGGATTCGACACTCATCATTGAGTAGAAACTCGACATCAAATTCTTTTTCATGGAAAGAGTATATAGCACATCTTTTAAAGTCAATACCCTTTTTTAGGTAAATTTCAGCTCAAATTCTCTAATTTTAAGTTGGCTGGTATGAAATCACCAAGCATAATAGTTCTTGGTTCCTCAAATCGAGTATAAATTTTAATCAATTTTTTTCATAACAAAACATGGCGGTTTGCACCAGAATCTGCCCACCACCCATTAACACTTTCAACTATGTGTATGTGTGTTATCCTTGAAACAAGTGGTTTCTCAATTACGTAAGCTTGCAAAGCAAGCTCACTCTTTTGATATTCGCAAAATCGAGCAATATGCCACTCTTTCTAAAGACATAACATTTCTTGGATTCTGATCTTGTGCTTGGTTATTCTCATTATATTTTTAGGTAACGGTAAATTGCATTAATAATTAAAAAAAAGGGTAAAATGCATACATGTCTCTTTGTTTTTGCCCTTTTTCCCCACATTGACCCAAATAATTGATTTTTTCAATTTCAACAATCCAAATGAAAAAATCACAAAAGAGTGTAACTTCACAACAAAATCAAATATACTACTATTTATAGAAAGAGAAAAATCAAACCAAAAAAATCAAGAAAAAAATCGTGTATTTTGTCTGTGCCTTCATCAAGCATATTTGTGTATTTCAATTTGTGCCAATATTACACTTAGTAGTTTATTTGAAATTTTTCTCCTTTTTTCCACCATTTTTCATAACTTTTTTTCCATATTTTTTTCTATTTTTTTTTTTTTTTTTTTTTTTGTAAAAAAGTTTGGGGGCAAAGTGCAAATGATCTCATAAGTTGGGGGGCTATCTACATTTAACCTTTATAATTAAATCTCCCTTAGGTGCATGTGTACATGTGGACGGAATATTCTATTATTATTCTCCGAAAAGTGTAAAGTACAATAAAATCAAAAGATTGGGTGGAAAGTGTAAAAAAAAAGATGGGGGCAAAGTGCAAATGACCTTATATGTTGGGGGTGTCTGCATTTTACCCTAAAAAATAGTGGTACAACAAGAACTTAAGCAATGGGCCTAAGTTAGATACATCTTAACCACTAACTAAACATATTTCTACAAATCCCATGAAATACGCCATAATCTGTCCAAAACCAAGGTTTGTAAACTAGGTCTCAACTTATTAATAAGTATTCGAGTTCTAATCTGCTCAAGAATCAGATGAGCCACCACGTCTGTCTCCATATAAATGTTTTGGAATCTTCTCAGGTTCCATTCCCTCCATAAATAGTAGACCACTAAAGAAAGTGTAGCTCGTATGTTGCATTCACCAAGTGCAGTCGCCGCCATCTCCTACTAGCTCACATAATCCCCATTTGCCAAGTAGCATAAGGCTACTGAGTTTGTGCTTGCCTCCTAATGATAGAGACATCGTTGGGAGAACGGACAAAAAAAGTAAATAATTATCAGTCACCAGTGTCATATAGCAAGCGTTCTTGGTTATCCATACTGCAACATGACTTGTCCAAGGTAGATAGTTGTTCGAAGATAGCCAACCATATGATAAAGAGGTTTTTCGAAATATGAAAATGTCTCAGAAATAAGGAATACTAGTTTACTTTTGGATTTTTTGGCTGAAACAATTGCAAAAGAATCAGAATTAGTCAGAATTCCATTAGAGTTATCCTAATGAATTCGGCTTCATCCAATATAATCAACGGCAGCTCGTCCATGATCCAACTCTCGAAATCTGTGATGGAAATCTAGTCCGCTGCTCATTAATAATAACCACATCCAAATGTGCATCAAGTGGAATATGGACAATAAAAGGTCATCTTGGAAATAAATGAATGAGTACCCTCAAGAATGCTAAGGATCATATCATACCATGAAGTGGTTCTGGATGTCCACCTCATACTTTACTCCATCTAAGATGAAATATCGCAATTTAATTATCTTCTTTCAACTCCAAGATCCATTATGCGATGAGACTATCCAAATAGATTTTGGATGTATCTATAACACAAAATCCATTAGACTTATACGGATTAAGGAGATCGATGTAAAATATCCCACAAGTGACGAATCATAGAGCTTGATTAGCCGTTGTAATAACCCAAATGCGTTGACCTTCCTCGTCATAAGGTAGACAAACTTAGGACCACAACACAAGCCTTAGCATACCTATAGTCCAACGTCCTTTGCCAAAGGAAACTAAGGGACTGGTTAGGAGTTAATCCATATTAATTTAATTACCGTGTCTCTTCGAATCTCATTAACAAATGATCAAGTTCCATATCATATAGAAATATGTTATGGAGCCAATATTTTTTCTTTGAATCTCATTTTATTTAGGTACTTTGTGTTTGGTTCTAATGAAAAATTGGAAATCTATGTAACAATTGAGGCAGGGGAATGGAATCGTCACTCACTCTCTCCGAATAGACGCCGCAATCGCCTGAATCTCGAGACGTTCTTCGAACCTGGTAACCATGTATGTAGGGGTATGATTGGCTCAATCAGTTTAATAACCCCTTTTGGAAGTACAAACATTGCTTTTAAGTATGTGTGAAGAGCGGTAAGAACTATTTTGATTAGTTATACCCGCCCTGCAAATGATAGAGGAATACCAGCCCATCTTGCAATACACTTATCAACCTTTAGGACCTTAACAATTATGAACTGTCAATAGAGAATGCAACAAAGGAAGTCC
Source organism: Sesamum angolense (assembly GCA_034509725.1). Lineage (NCBI taxonomy): Eukaryota > Viridiplantae > Streptophyta > Magnoliopsida > Lamiales > Pedaliaceae > Sesamum > Sesamum angolense. Next base: position 12,554,095 of record JACGWL010000011.1, on the reverse strand, counting down.
CAAATATATAAGCGCGACACGCCTTCCACGCCAGCAATAGGCCAAGCATTTTTAAAAAACACTAAAAAGAACCCATCAGGACTCGATGCCTTATCCTCAGCAATATCAAATAAAGCAAATTTGATTCAACACGAGTAACCAACTGAATCATTCTTCGTCCTCATCTTCCATGACTAAATGTCACGTCTATGGCTAAAAGTGATCTAAGTAAACAACCACCCAATGACACTCTCCGTCAAGGAATCTCTCATAGATACTAACAAAGTCATTCCGAACATCCTAAGATTGTCTTCCTCCTATTTGAAATACCCTCAGAGTTGTCCTCCTTGTGGCAACCATACGAAAAAAAAATGTAGTATATTGATCTCTTCCTTTCATCCATTGTTCAGAATGTTATTGAAGCATAAGCTACTATGTCCTGCTTGTCTTAACCACCACTTGCTTGCAAACTCATTCCCGCTGCATAATAAATAAGTGGTGTCATGACTACATCAAATGTTCTTACACAATGGACAAGAATTCCATAATCAATTTGTCATTGGGAGCAAGATTGCCTTCTCCTTCCTCATACATCTAAAAACCAGTTTTAATAGTTTAAGCTTTCTCGTTACCAAAGATATCGCAGTACCATATATGGTGTTCTGCTAGATAGCGTCCACTTTAGAGAGAAACCTATGAGCATGAGCTAAGTAATTATCAAATTTAAACATCATGGCCTCTTGCTAAATAGTGTTATCTTGTAGAACCAGCACCGAATGATCCCACGTCCATGGCATGGTACTAACATCACAGAGTTTGGTCGCTTATTAAACCCACTCATCGTTAACAAGCGCCCTATCCAACCTCTTCCAAAGGCTATATCTCCCATCACTATAATTATGTCACGTGTATTATGCCCCTTGAATAGGGAGATGCAATAGGCCATTCAATATAATGCACACATTAAACTTATTCATCGCCATACTTATATCCCCTGAAATACCATAAACTTCACTCATACCAAGAACAAAATTAAAATTACTCATAACTAACCAAGGCAAACCAACGGTACGCAATGAAAAATCATGTGGCGTGGCCCATAATTCATGCCAAGCAATCACAACATTTGCACCACAAATCGCAATAATGTAGAAGATTCATATAAATAATGTTGTGTACCTCTACAATATATTTAATGAACACCCACATCAAGAATATCAATATCTAATTCAACATTATTCCGGGCAATCCATATATGACTATCAGGTAGCATAATCAACAAACAAATCCTAATTATGACGCAAACATACATTGACCCGATTGAAATTCACTTGAGTCACTCTCGTTTCAAGAATACCAATAAAGAGCAAATGAAACTCATTGACTAGTGTCGTCACTGCAAGTTGATAGTCTCGGTGATTAAGACCTCTAATATTCCATACAACCACTTGGATCATGGAACATCTACTAGGGACTGCTTGCATTACGACCCTAAGAAGTAGAACAATCAGCCATCTCTACATCATCATCAAGAATAAACTCATCTAATGTATGAAATGAGTTGTAAACCAAAATACCTTTCCCTTTTTCTGAATGCACATCACGTAGCACATTAGGGGTATGTGTTTGTATAGAAACAACTGCAGGCTTATGAACAGCTGCAGGAGGTACCGGTACAGCTACAATTTTGAGACCTGTTGCAGGCTTAGGAACATAGGCAGCCACTGGAGGGTTCAATGGTATTTTAGTAGTAGGCATTTGCTTAACCAAAGGACCAAGAGAGCAACAAGCAGTACATCGAGCAAGGAGCCACTCATATTCAATATCAACTTTACAAGAGGTCTCACTACCATCTATGTTGGTTGCATAACTATAGTGTGTTTAGGCAATTTAGAGGTTTAGTCAAGCATCACACATACACGAGCCAAATTCAATCTCGTGCATACCTTTGTAATAGCTTTTGGATATAGCAAGCGATCATATCCACTAGCAATCGTACTAGGACCCTCCTCTATCCAATATTATATTTTTCATACCCAAAGTATACCCCTTTTTTAGTTTTAGTACCCCAAATTCCCAAATCATCGAACTTTGTACCCAAAGTTTTTAACTTTCATCCGTATAAGTACCCTCCATTAAGTTGACTATTAAATCAAAGGGTCAATCCAATTTTAGAGGAAAATTAAGCGAAAATTTTTGCCCTAAATTGGGTTGACGTTTGTTTTAACAGTCAACTTAAATGGGGGTACTCAGGCAGATAAAAATTAAAAACTTTGGATACCAAGTCTGATACTTTAAAACTTGGGGTACTAAAACTGAAAAAGTAGTATACTTTGAGTATGAAAATTAAAATTATCTCTTCTACTTGTTATGGAATACACATGTATACAAGATTCTTCATGAAATTATCCTATAGGAAAGAGTTGTATTAGTTGTAAAAAGGTGTTCTTTTTTGTGGCACTTTGGACTCTACAACTTATCTAGCGTGAGTTACAGTCATACGATATTGTCGAACCGGTTGTATCCTAGAGGAGACAAGTCAAGAGTGATATTATTGGAGCAGTGATAATATTGTTGCAATGGGTTTGAATCCTTAAAGAGAGCAAGATATCGCGCCTCGACCTGAAATTTTTTTTTTTTTTTTCAACTTTAATTGCTATTTCAACAAAAGTCATATCCAAAGTTCAAATGAGCTCCAAATCTTGGAAGAAAGAAGATAACTTTGAAGGTAGAGAATAGTCAGTAGGGTGAAGGTCTGATAACCCTTGATCAAGCTAGTAATGATGAAAGCAGTTGTCATGAAGATAAGAGTAGTGTTTGTGTGTGTTTTGGCATCAGATGGACACACGATGTTGATCTTTACAAGCATTATGGACATAAGAGACCATAAGCAAAAATGTAGCAGTGGTTCGACATATCATGAACCATTGATACTATCAATTATGATCAAACAAATCAATCTGAACACCTAAGTTATTAAGTATAATTAATCAAAATTTACCATGACTTTTTTTAACTATCATTAAAGTATTTCTCGTGATTTTTAGTTTTTTTTTTTTTTTTTTCTATCCTTCATTGAGAAAAGGTGATGCTCCCGTGATTTTTGGTTAGGTAAATTACATTGATACCCCTGAGATTAGACTAAATTATACACTCATTTCTCTTATAAAATTCCAGCTACATCCCTTGAGGGTTAATATAATATTTTTCAGGGGGTATTTGTGTAAGTGTTGTCTTTGAATATAAGGTGTAGTTGTAATTACAATTACAATCTCAAGGGTAGTTGTAATTTTGCAAAAGGGAGTGGGATAATTGTGGATTGATGTCTAACCTTAAGGGTTGTAAATGTTATTTAAGCTTTTAGTTATAGTCAATATTTTTTAGCCTTGTCCGCGGGAACAATGTCAATAGTTGTTGCTACCAACATTTTGAAATCCAGACCCTTCATCAAAGCAAAAAAATAAGTGAGTCACAACTTCCGAGTTATTGGTTCAAACCGTTGGGTTAATCATGGTCGAACCAGTGACATCATATTTATGTCATAAATAATTATTAATATACTAAACTCTTTTTAAATAATAATAATATTAATATCCTTAAAAAAATCTATATTTTGCATTTCACTCTTTTTCTTTAATATTAATATTCAATATGACATATCATATAATAAAATAATTTAAAAGAAAACTAATAAAGATCAAATACAAGAAACATTACACAAAATAAATATATAAAAGTTTGAATAATAAAAGTTAAGCTACAATCCGAGCCGCTTGACCCAGCACCGGTTCAAACCGTGGTTTGATCAGTTCTTTAAAAAAAATTGATTTTTGACACCTACCTAATTTCTTCTTTCACCCAGCCCATTTTATGGACCAATCAACGGCTTAGACTGTCCAGTCAATGGCTAGGTTGGGTTTCAAAACATTAGTTGCGACTTTGATTAATTACTTCCACCATGGTCATGCACTTTTGATCATGGTATTTACTCATAAAAAAATGTCATACTTTTTGTACCGCGACTACTAATATTCTGTGAAATAGTCCAACTTTACAAACTTGTCAAGCTCAAATCAACAAAATACAATTAGAATAGTCAGTAAACTGTCAACTACGCCATTATAAATGAAGTATAAAATAACACCAAAGTACGAATAATTACGATTTTGGTCCTCAAACATAGAAATTTATGCACTTTTGGTCCTCAAATATTTTGAGACTGCAGCATTTTTTTTTATTTTTTTTTTTGGGCATTTTTGGCCGTTCCATTAGCAAAATCGTTAAATTGATGGAATTTTCATTAGAATGGGAAAAACGACCAGTTTTCTCTCATTTTTTTGTGATTGTTTCAAGTTTTGGTCCAATGCACCCATTATCCCATTTTTTCAAGTTCAAGAGAGAAAAAATAAGAAGAAAGTTATTATATAATTTTAACAAGACGTTGTCTTAACACGATTCTATTACACATAGATTTCTTATTAACCACGCACACCCTCAATATCTATCTGGTTTTCGTGCATATATAATGATTAGGTAGATTATTGCTTATTTTTGAATCGTCGACTGTTGATATGTTGAGTTTGTTGACCAAGTAACAACGACTAATTTAACTCTTTTTGTTAATTAAATTGTAGTTTACTTATTTAGTTTTATGGTTTCTTTATCTTATATGTTATGTATTCTTAATTAGTGTAATGTATATTTTATAAATTTATATGTCGAATTATATAGTTATCTATATTACGTGTGAATATGCAGTAATATATCATCATGTTACGACAACTGAAGAGATGGATGTGTGATAAGAACCTCCTAGGGAGGGCAGGTCTTACACCGGAAGCGGTTCGCTGATGCCCGCAATCAGTTGGCCTGACCACTGTGACTAGCCAAGGAGATTTGGCGCTAGCTTCTAGAGTATTGGCGAGCCCAGAATTTCAGGCACAGTCGGCCAAGAATAAGGTCAACCGAGCAACTAACCCAAACCCAGCTACTACCGTTTATCGCGGGGCCGTCCTCCATTGGGGCCCACAAGTATAAGATGGTAAGTATTTTAAACTATAGTATTAATTTAATTTATTTTTTTAAATTTATAATCTTTTCTTTAAAATTTTTTTGAACAGGAGTCACAACTCGGACGCCCCCGTCAAACAGATGGAGGTGTTCGAGAAGTGCTACAAAAGAAGGAGGACAACCAATGGAGCGGCCCAAGAGCAGCGGATGTGGCGGTAAGTATAAAAATTAACTTCATCTTTTAATTTTAAATTGTTTTTTTAAAAATCTAATCATTAAATTTGTTCATAAGTATTGTTCCTGAGGATGATAGAGGAACGCCAAAATGAACAGAACAATGATCAAGACCCTCCATTGTCCTCTTAAGGCTCGGTGGCACCGAACGAGGAACAAGTGTGGCTGTCAGCAGCTGGCAGCCGGAAGAGGGGTCAAGTATTCGGTCTCGGCTCCGAAGCGCACCACACAATTGTTGGACCATCACAACCCAATACTTCCATTGCTCCATCGCCCTCGCCATCACAACCTCTGTGCCCCGACCTTGATGATCGGTAGCGAGGCTCGAGGAGTGGATGCAGCGAATGGATCCCACCTGGTCTAATCCTCCAGCACCCCAGCCTCTAACTGATCCCCCAATACACGACGGCAAAGACGACGACGAGCACACGGCCAAAGGGGATGCTGATTTAGGTTAGGATTTTTTTATTTATAAAGATACAATGTAAAATTAATATTTTTATTTTTATAGTTAAATTGTTTTTATTTTTTGTTATACTATATATTTTTCATATAATATTGCACATTTAAAAAATTAAAAACTACCTAGTTATAACAAATAATTCAATAATTTATTTTTATAAAAATAAATATTAAAATATATTAAATATATTTAAATATTATAAAAAAAATATTTTTTTCATTGCATTGGTAACGAGTTTTGGAATAAGTATAACTATATATAATCACGAAGCCGTTACAAAGTCCGTGTAAATAATAGTTCTATTTTGAAAAGGGCCGTCCAAAACGCCGTTACTAAAGCAGGTAAAAAGTAGTAATAAAGGCAGTTGCAATACTAAAACCAACATACGCATAAGAGGTTACAAAAGCCGTTACAAAAAGTGTTGAAAAATAAATACAAAACTCGTTACAACAACCATCACAACATAACTTAAGGCCGTTACAAAAAGTATTTCAAATACCGCTCCTATATTCAAGCACAACCATAAATATATGTGTTACAAAGGTCCTTCCAATAATAATTAAATCAAATTTAATTTGGCCATTACAAAAACAGGTCCAAATATATTTTCGATAATTGAACTAATATTTAAAACGGCCCCTCAAGGCCGTTAATACAACATTTATAAATTGTAACGGCTTTCAAGCAAACCGTTACAAAGATTTTGTAACCCTCGATAAAGCCGTGGCAGGGGTACCTTTACAATAACCGTTATAATTTTCAAAAATAATTTCAAATTATTAACTTGACAGTTACAACAATTTTTACTATAAAATAATTTTTTATAGTGTTTGGGCGATGGCGACGGTGTCGGCGTCGCGTCGCCCCATTCGTTGGAGGCAGTGATGGAGTGGGGGTGGGGTCGCGGCAGACGGGATGGGGCTGGGGAGGGTGGCGGGGGGGGAGAGGCAGAGGGGTAGGGGGGGGGGGGGTGGGCTAATTTTGTTAATTTATGTTTTTAAATAATAATCTTTTTTTCAATATATTTAACCTTTGATTTTTTATTTTTTTTTTATAAATTTAATAGCACTTTGACCCTTTTCATTGACTAAAAATTAAAAAATGGGACCAACGTTACAATTATTTTTAATTTTTTGGGACTAAAAATGAATATCCGTAAATCACGGGACAAAGAAGACACTGACCCTTCTTCGTGGAACTAAATATGCAATTTAGCCAACAAAATACAAATTAAAATAGTCAATAAACCATCAACTATGCAATTACAAATTAAGTATAAAATAACACAAAAATAAGAATAATTGTGATTTTGGTCCTCAAATTTTTTTTTTTTTTTTTTTTTTGGTATTTTTTGTCGTTCTATTAGCAAAACCATTTAAATTGATGGAATTTTCATTTGAAGGGGAAAAACCCCCAATTTCCTCCATTTTTTGTTTTTTTTTTTTTAATTTTGATCTAATTCACCCATTATCCCCATTTTTTTCAAGTTTCAAGAGAGAAAAATAAACAAATTTAAGTAACAAATTTTCTATATAATCTTAAGAAAATATTATCTTAACCTAATTCTATTACACATAGATTTCTAATGAAAGGGGAAAAAATATTTAAAAAAATAACATTTTGATAACTAAAACTGCAACATTAAATTATTTAAGAACCAAAAACACATATCTGACTATAAAATTATCACCACCAAAGTATTTCAAATTCATACTCCAGCAGCAAATGATTCTAGTACCCTCTCATCACCTTGTATATATGAACCAAACAACTATTGCTAAATCATTGTGTCGACATCTTTAATTAATACAATGCTGTTGGCAAATATTGCAATTGAATTGCAGTTTGTTTTAAGAAAGATTTTCAGGTTAATGAACATGATGACTTCCATGATCATCACTCTCACTGCCTTCAAAAATTCTGTTGCAAGATTGTAGCTAGGGACTGCAGAAAAGGTGACAAAAATGTCCTCCCAAAGTTTTCTTACATCATAGAAATGAGGGACACCACCTTTTTTGAGTGGCACAAAACACACACACACACACAGAGTCCCCCTCCCTACCCAACTCAACTAAGCAAAAGAACACTACTTTTTCTGAGTCTTGTTGTCTCTCTTGGCTTATGCAACAAGACAAATCAAATGCATTTTGTCACCTTTGCTTATCCTCCAAAGCACCCCACCAAACCACTTAATTCCTCCACAAAAGTACTATAGATATGAATGACGTGCTAATCATCCTTGCATGTCTTAAAGTCTAACGTCCCAAATAATATGTTAATATGTCTTAAAATTTTACACCTATGACGACGTATTAATCAATGTCGCATGTCGTTTAGTTTTTTATATATATATATATATATATATATATATATATTATATATATATATATATATATATATATATATATATATAATATTGCATATGTCTTAAACTCAAACATAAAGTCAAGAATTCTTATGCGAGAACTCTTCTATTGTACACCTATCTGTATTTTCTCTCTATATTCTTTTTTTTTTAATATACAATAAACTTTCTCGTCTTTCTCGATAGATGTGATGTACCCCGATATTAGGTGGGGCTGTGTAAATTTTTTATTTTTTATTTTTTTGTGGTTAAATTTTTCTTCTTTTCTTTTTGCTTGTTGAATAAGAATATTTGATGGCTCGTAGGTGGTCTCAATCCTCATAGTAACCTTGGTTGTCACATGCATATATTTGAAGGGTGCATGTCCTTTCATTGTAGATAGAATCCAATATCTAGAAACCAAGTGAAAAATATCAGTTGTCCTGTCTGAAAGGGAACTTATTTTCTCCACACTAGAAAGGAAAAATATCATGATTCCTTCTTCGCCTGCTAAAATTCTCATCGGCATCTCTCTTGATGCTGATGAGAGTAAAGAGCTTCTGCACTGGGCTATCGAAGTTCTAGCAAAGCCAGGCGACACCCTCGTCGCTCTGCATGTAATTGGTCAGTCTTCCTAAACTGTAATTTTCTTACATCAACTCCACAATATAGTAATTACCCACATGTCTGTCTGATGAAACAGGTGCCATGCCAAACAAGAAAGCCACAGATGGAGGGAAATCAGCTAGAAAGTATCAGAGGCAAATCCGTCAGGCGAAATCGTTTGTTATATCCAGCGTAGGAGAACTTGTCAAGACCTGTCAGTCCAATGACGTAAGAATTGTCTTGACAAATTGCAAATATTACATTCTTATAACATCAAAATATACATATATGTTTGTTCGGAAGTTCAATAAGAGTAAATTTCGCTATTTTCAGGTTAATTTGGAGGCTAGAGTTGGACTAAATTACAGTGCAGGTAGAGGTCTGATTGAAGAAGCAAAAAGCCTGGAAGCAGATTATCTTATCATCGGCAAAAGGAACCGACCAAACAGGTCAGACAGAAACTCATTCATAAACATTTTGTGCAAGAACATTACAAGAATTAAACTTGCCCTCTTATCAACTAGACTGCCATCCTCAATTTCAAAATACTGCTTTGAGCACATCCCACAATGTTGTTCGTTAGTCCTGGTGCGTAGAAACGAAGGGCTAAGACAAGATTCGCAAGGTTAGTCCTGATTTTTAGTACATTGTCCGCTAAAAAATATGTCGTTTCATGATAATTTCAGACAACAAACTCCTACTGCATTGTAATTAATGTAACTGTCTTGCTGCTTTGATGTACACCAGATTCTGATCATAGGTCCAGCTGCAGGTGGTCTGAAAAGAATTCATGCACTGAAAACTCATTCTCATCGGACGAGAACGAAATCTCCTCAAACATGAAATTGAAAAAGCCTTCACCAAGAACAGTGTTGGATGTATGTGAGGACAGTTCAAGCTCAGGGGAAACTGAATCATGCAGCACAGTGACTTCTTTGATGACAATAGAACTCAAAGGGAAACAAGAATTCAGGAAGCTGATGTCGCCTTTCAAGTTGATTTCGTCGTTTTTTCGCCCGCCATTGTTTGATTGGAGCACAAGAAAGCAGAATGATGCATTGTTCAATAAGCAGAAGCAGCAGCCGCCTTTGCTTAGGTGCTTTAGCTATCAAGATATTGCAAAGAGCTACCAACAATTTCCACATAGGTATTTAAATCCTTTAGTTTTACGATTTTAGATATAATTACACAAATACCCCTAAAATTTACGAGGATGATGAATAGAATTAATTATACTTAGATTCTCTTTAAAAATGCGAAATTATACTTTTCTTAAAAAAAAAGGTAAATTACATCTACCTCCCCTGAGGTTTAGTATAATTACAAATACCCCCTCGTTATTTGAAAAATTACAAATACCCCCCTAATGTTTGATAAAATTATGAAATCCTTGGATGGAGGCATAGAAATGTCAACTTTGCCCTTACAGTATTTTTTTATTTTTTAAAAATAAATTAAAATCTTATAAAAATATTGAATGGGATGGATGAAAAAAATTTAAAAATTATAAAAAGAATTATCGCCTTAGTCGATAAAAAAAATATTTAAAAAAATAAATAAATAAATAATTATAAATTTTAATTCATAAGGGTATTTTGGTCAGTTCACTATAAAAAATGCATAGATTGGGGTAATTGTTAGACGGTCGTTAAAATTAGGGGGGTATTTGTAATTTCTCAAACAACGAGGGGGTATTTGTAATTATCCAAACCTCAGGGGAGGTAGATGTAATTTACCCTAAAAAAAAATTTAAATTACACTTATAACCCCTCTGAGAATTTTGCCTTACACCTAACAGCCTTTCGTTAGGATTGAGACGAAAAATACTAACTCTAACAAAGAAATACATAAAATTTTAAATTTGTCCCTCATTTAGCATTTTTCATGTATATTTTTGTACTTATAAAGAGATTAAGATAATATATATAATATATATAATATATATGTGTGTGTGTGTGTGTATGTGTGGAATGAGGTTAACATCATTACTATTGTTCCCTTATGTATACAAAATTATTAAATGAGAATGTTAAATGAGGGACAAACTTGAAAGTTTATGTTATTTTTTGGTAACGTTAGCATTTTTAATCCAAATCCTAACGAAATAGGGTCGAGTATAAACAGTGAATTTTTGGAGGGGGTGTAAGTATAATTTTAAAACTTTTTTGAAAAAAAGTATAATTTACATATTTAGAGGGGATATAAGTGTAATTAACCCTTAAGGATAAGTTTTTGCATGTAGAAAATTATGTTGGACATATTTTACATTAGGGTTGATTACTCTTAGACCTCATAAAAATACAAAACTATACTTTTGCTAAAAAAGATTTTGAAATTACACTTGCACCATTTCGAAAATTCTCTGTTTACACCTTACCCCCTTTCGTTATGATTTGGACGAAAAATATTGGTTCTAACAAAAACAGTTACATTAATTATCAATTTTTCCTCTCATCTGATATTATCATTTATATCTATACTTCTGACGAAATAAATATAATATGTTTATGTATATGGTGTGAGGTTAACAATATAACATTTTTTCTTTATAAGTACAAAATTACTATATGGGAATATTAAAAGAGAGGTAAAATAGAAAATTTATATAATTATTTTTGCTGACATCAGCATTTTTAATTCAAACCATAACAAAAGGTGATCAGGTGTAAATAGTGATTTTCCAAAAAAGGGTGTAAATATACTTTTAAAACTTTTTCAGGAAAAAGTATAATTTCGCATTTTTATAAAGAGTCTAAGAATTAACTCTTTACATTACAAACTCCATCTCGAAAAACATGTGGTAATGTACATGAAATAAATAGCCAGATAAATGACATCCACATTTTTTAAAGTTACGTATAATTATACAAACGCTTCCGTTACAAAATTACAGGCACACCTCTCGAGAAGGGATTATGGTAATTTACCTCAAGAGGCTCAAAGATGTACTTGATTTCCTTGACATAATAAGCATGATGAATGGGTTTCTGGTGCAGAAAATATGGTGGGAAAAGGTGGGTATTCAGAGGTTTACAAAGGAGAAATTGGGAAGGGCAGCAGCAGCATAGCAGTGAAGCGTTTGGCAAAGGACAACAGCAATGCGAACAAGGAGAAGGAGTTCCTGGTGGAGTTGGGGATAACAGGGCATGTCAACCATCCCAACACTGCCAAATTGCTTGGTTTTTGCATTGACAATGGACTCTATCTCATCTTCAACTTCTACCCAATGGCACTCTCCTCTGCACTACATGGTATGCTATCTATCTATCTTTTTCATATTCACTCTTTTTACATTCAAATTATGTTTATAATTACAAACACCACTTCTGATATTCTGCATAATTACGAATACTCACTCGTTGTTTGAAAAATTATAAATACTCTGTGATATTTGATGAAATTATGTAATTCTTAAATCGAGGTCTGAAATTGTCAACTTTGCGCTTGCTGTATTTTTTTTTTTCTTTTTTTGAAAAAAATATTAAAAATTATAAAGAAATCGAATGAGGTAAATGAAAAACTTTGAAAAATTATTGACTTAGTCTGTAAAAAAGTTTGAAAATTTCTAAAAAAGTATGTAAAATTATAACTTATAGTCCACAAGGGCATTTTGATCAGTTCATCACAAAAGAAAATGGATGGAAATCTAACGAAAACTAGGGTTGGCAATTTCAACCCCAACCCGAAAACCCGTCCCAGACCCGCCCCATATAGGGCGGGTCTGGGATGCCATTTTTCAGGTTCGGGGCGGGTCTGGGGCAGCTAAAACCTGCCCCGGCCGGGTCCGGGGCGGGTTACGGGTCCTGTCTCGAACCCGCCCCATTGGACCCGGCCTCGGCCCCTGTCCAACCCCGCCTCTTTTTTTATTGTATATTATTAATATATACAATATATTATAAATAAAAAATTATCTTATTATATATATGAATCCTAAATAATTTTTGCATATACCCAACTATATATAAAAATACCAAAAATAAAAAATTAGTTAATTTAGATGAACGTATTTTTTGTCTTATCCAATTCATTTAGATTGAAAATTATATTAAAATATTTAAATCTAAACTGATATTATTTCTTAAAAAAATATTAATTTAATGTATTCTTTGTATAAATTAATTAGGTCGGGACGGGGCGAAATTCTTTGCATGGCGAGGCGAGGTGGGGGCGGGTTATGGGGCTGGCAAAAATTAAATAAGTCGGGTCTGGTACGGGTCCAGGCGGGATGGGGGCGGGTTATGGGGCTAGCAAAAATTAAATGGGGCGGGTCTTGAATCCGGGCGGACCCGTACCAGACCCGGCCCATTGCCATCACTAACGAAAACTAACATATTGGGCTAGTTATTAAACAGCCGTTAAAATTAAAAAGTATTAATAATTTTTCAAATAATAAAGGAGCATTTGTAATTATACCAACTACACATATAAAATCATGGCAAATATTTTGACAAATAATCAAAATCATGAAAAATGTTGATTAATCGTAACTAAAATTTAAATTTTTTCTTTAATTTTATTTAATTATGATAGATGGTATTAATTTACCATAATTTTAAATCTTAATGATTTATAGGATTGAAAATTTAATCTTTTCATAGTGAGAGAAGCCTTAAGTGGGGAAAAAAACAACAACATACACAATCAATTAAAAAGCCAAATATAAAGTGAAAAAATCACATGGATTTGGTGTGGCAGGTCAAACTACTAAGCCCCTGGACTGGCCAATCAGATACAGAATAGTGCTGGGGATTGCAAGAGGTCTACACTACCTTCACAAGTGCTGCAAACACCGAATCATCCACCGTGATATCAAAGCCTCTAACGTGCTTCTTGGTCCAGACTATGAGCCTCAGGTATATACTGATCTCCCCAAAACAAACAAGTTTTTTTAATCATGATTAATAACAGTTATGGCGAATAATAATTAATTATGACTAGATTGTTATTTTAACAAGTGAGATTAAATATTAAATTTAGAGATAGATTATAATGAAATCCTATAAGGTTCGGCATAATTATAGAAAAAAAAATTATTATTTGAGAAATTACAAATACTCCTGATATTTTGATGAAATTATGTACTATATGGATGGGAGAAAATTGCAATTTCGGTCCCAAAGTATAGGGTGATTTGCAATATTAGTCCATACTTTTTAAAATAGTCAACAATAGTCCCACTCTTTAGGAAAATATTGCAAAGTTAATCTATCGTTACGATATTAGTCCCACACTTTAAAAAAATATTGCAAAGCTAGTGCCACATTTTAGAAAAATATTACAAAATTATTCCCAAAGGATACAAAGTTAGTTCCAAATATTGCATTTTTTTTTACGGTGGCACTAACTTTGCAATGGTTTTCTAACGTGTGCGACTAATATTGGCTATTTAAGGAAGTATGAGACTAATATAATAAACTATCTTATACTTTGGGACCAAAATTGCAATTTTCTCCGGATGGAGGTCTAATAGTTTGATTTTGACCTTATATTTTTAAAAAAAAAAAATACATTGGGGGTGCATGGAAGTTTTTGAAAAATTAGAAAAAAATTGTCCATTTAATTTATAAAAGATTTTTTTAAAAAAATAAACATAAATAAAATTATAATTCGTAGTACACAAAGGCATTTTGGCCAGTTCACCACAAAAAATTGATGAAAATCTAACAGAGGCTAACAGGTTGCAATAGTTGTTAGAAGTTCATAGGTAGTATTAGCAATTTTTCAAACAACTAAGAGGTATTTAAAATTATGAAAATCTTAGAGTATCTTGTTGTAATTTACCCTAAATCTAGCTCAAAATCACAACATATGATTTGAAAATGTTAATTAATCATAGTCAAGATTTAGTTTTGACATCAATTTTTTTCTTTTATTTTTATAATAATTGATACTATTGATTTATCATATTTCTTCCCTAGATATCGGACTTCGGTCTGGCAAAATGGTTGCCTTGCAAATGGACTCATCACGCAGTTATTCCAATCGAGGGGACGTTTGGGTACTTAGCTCCTGAGTACTTCATGCATGGCATTGTGGACGAGAAGACCGATGTTTTTGCATTCGGAGTACTTCTCTTGGAGATCATCACCGGCCGGAGGCCCGTCGACTCCACCAAGCAAAACCTACTTTTATGGGTACAACATACTTACATTTGTTTCGAACTGAGTGTTCATAATATTTATTTTATTTGTTGGGATGCTCGAATAATTAATTAAATAGGTAAAAATATATAAACTTATTTTTATCTTATATTAAAAGTTAAATTTGTGTGATTTAGGCAAGACCATTGATGGAGTGTGGAAATTTGAGTGAATTGGCTGATCCGAAATTGGAAGGTAGATATGACATGGATCAATTGTACAGAGTGGCCCTAACGGCGTCGTATTGTGTGCGGCAATCTTCGCTATGGAGACCCTCTATGACCGAGGTAATCTCTCTACACCACCTACGTTATTTTCTCATGGGGCACATTTTATGTACTTATAAAAATATCAAAAAATATAAATAACTAAAACAATGGTAATATAAAAATAATTATGGTAAAAAATAAAGAATTTTGAAAGAAAAATATTTGGAGCGGGAGAAACAGAAAAAAAAAATTAACTAAAATTATTTAAAAAATATGTATATTTTTACGACACGTAAATAGTCAGAGAAATATGAAAGTTAGTGGGTGCAAAAAATAGATAAAAATATAGAGACTCCAAAAGAACTCTCTCTTTTAACATATAATATGGTTTGGACTATAATTTTAAATACATAGGAAATGCTAAATTATATTTTTTTTAAAATTTTAAAATTATACTTACACCTCCTCAAAAATTTCTCGATTTACACCTGATCCACTTCTATTAGGGTTTAGACAGAAAATATTTATGTCAGAAAAAAAACATTACACAAAAAGCAAAATTCAATTTTGCCCCTCATTTAATATTCTCATGTATAACTTGATACTTATAAAGGGATCAAATTCGGACATCTTTTGAATAATTAATGAATTATAAAAGAATTGATCATTTCCTTCTAATTAATTCTATTATAGTTAAAAACTTATACCCTTTAGTTTTGCTAATTTCTTATTGGTTTTGTTCGATTGTTGATGGTATTCATTAACATTGTATTTTTGTAATAATTGGTTGAGTAGGTGTTGCAATTGCTAACATACGGACAAGATTCTGAAGTAGCACGAAGTCGGAGAATACCAAAGTTTACAAGTGAGGAGATGGATGATTACTCCATGATTTTTGGCTATGATCTTCCATCTGATTTAGCTCTTGATGATATTTAATTTTATACATAGGAATTTGTTTTTTTTTTTTTTTGAGTTATTATTATGGTTTTAATTACTTGGTAACATAGATAAGGATATATATATATATATGCCCTATTTTTTATATATAGAGGTAAGAATTGTTAGAAATATGGAACAAAAATCGTTATATCGTGGGGTAATCTTTGGTCGGAAAGAAAAATTGCAGTATGATTAAGGTGCAGCTTTTACAGTCGTTTTGTTCTCCAAGGTTAACATAGCATTCTCCAACATGTGTACTCACGGTAGAAAGATGGAACAACACAATTATCACTCAGAATGAAGAGGTATAGCAACGAGAGAAAGAGAGGAGAAGAAATATTTTAAAACTGTGTAAGTTGTAAATGAGAAGAACCAATGCCTATTTATTGAGAGGAAGGCCTCAATTTGTTGAGATATCAAAGTGAGATACAACAAAAAATATTAGAGAAAAACGGCTAGTTATAGAGGATTTTCTCAACTGAGACTCGGTCAAAAGTTTAAAGATGTAAGGATTTTTAACATATTTTCTCGCAAAAAGAGTTAAAATCGGATAACCCAATCCCACTCGAACCGGGATGGGGATAGCAGACGGGTGCGTGTAGGTTTTCTCCCAAAACCCACCTACCTACACTACTTGATCCAAATGTAAAGGTATGGAATAATATAAACAAGATGAGACTCTCTTATCAAAGTAATGTGGGGCACAAGAAAAGCTATTTTTAGTAGTCATTCTCCACAATCCCCCACAACTGACTAACTAATTTGAATGATGCAATTGTTAAGCCATAAATATCTTATAGTGCAACTAAGGTTCTAATTATTATCATTTTTTGTCACATGAGAATATGTATCAAAATAGTTTATACCCTTCTTTGAGTATATCCTACAACCACCAATCTTACCTTAAATGTCTATAGACCCATCTAGCTTAATTTTCTTTTTGAAAATTCTTTTGCATTTAATAGGCTTATTTTCTATGAGTAAATCCACTAAAACCCAACTGTAATTTATCAGGCAGATCTAGTTTGTTGTTGATGTCCTCTTTCCGGAAACTAGAATCTATAGAAGCTATAGACTCTACATATGTTTTGGGATCTTCATTTATCAAAAATACCGAGACAAGGTGTTCATTTATTCTGTTTGGGTCTTCAACTAGGTACATAGTTGCGAAATCTGGTCCAAAACTATAATGAATTTTTTGTCTCTTACTCCTAATTTCATTCATACTTGAAAAGACTTGTTGCTTGAAGAAGCTACTTGAGTATTAACAACTTTATTCAAGGAAAAAATTAATTCAAAGAATTTTGCATCTCTGGATTCACAAAATGAGTTATCCTGCAAATACTTAAATCTAGATGCAGCACTATTTTGGCATAACCAATACACACACAATCAAAAGTCTTACGGCCCATATTTGTTTTTCTAAATTTTGTGCAATTTATGCTAGGCATCCCCATACTTTAAGATAGTCAAGGTTAGGTGCAAACCCTTATCATATTTCATAAGGTTTTTTATCTATTTTTTTATGTGGGACTCTATTAAAAATATAGCATGCAGATATAACAACTCCCTCCAAGCTTCCATCGGGTTCCTCATCGTGGTTGTGCACGATACCATTCCGCCACTGATGCTTGCTTTGCTGCAACCATGGCTACCGTTGAGAACCTGTATCACCAAATCTCCCTCGCCTTTCCTTTGACAGACTACAAACCCTCTTCCCCACTTCCACCATCACCGGCTTCTCAACTGTTGGTCAACCCCCTACCGAAAATCTTGAACACACAACCCCACCATCACTTCCAACAGTCTCCTTCGTCTCAATTGCTGCACAATCTTCCCATCTCCCCGGCCGCCTCGCCACTGTCGCAACACATGGCCCACCACAGCCCCAATTCAACCTTCTCTCATATCGTTTGATCTGTTTCCCCAACAAAACCTCCAACTTCATTTCTATCGTCCTAAACCAAGAACCCACCTCCATGTTCATCACTTTTTCCTCAATCATCAACAACGATATCAACATAGCATATCCACCTGGCGTTGGATGCAGTTTCAACGACAAACATTGCATTTTCTCTTAGTTCCACGAAGACCTCAATGCCTTCCTCTTCAAACATGGTTTTTGCCCGCCGACACTCCACCACGACATGGCCCCAAGCTCGTCGACTCGAGTCTTCCTCCTCACACCGTGTTTCAATCGCCCACGATCACCGCACAGCCGCCAATTCTCTTACATCCATAGTTACAACGCCAATCCGTACATGTTGCCTTTTGTTATTCCATGCGCATCAAAGGCGTTGCAATAGTGGCGGGTGACTTTGCATTTCGCCTTCTCCCTTGGATCTATCAGTTCTTAACAACAATGTGCCGCCAAGTGCTCTCCCCCGCCCTGCCCGCCATGTCAATTGGTCGTTGTCTCCACCCCTCTCGCCTTGACCAAGTTTTGTCCAAATCACCATCGCGCCTCACTATTTCTCCCAGCACCAGGACTCCATCGTTGTTCCAGTGTTTATACAAAATATGATTAAGTTGTTAGGATATATTGTTTTTATTATTTAAGATAAAGCCAAGTGGCACAAGATTAGGGAAGATTTTTGTTCTAGCACATTTGCATGATATCTAGTGGAAATAAAGAAATGAAATGACAGAGAACAAATTCAAAGAAATCTCCATCTTCTTCCTCTAAATTCTGGAGCTCCATCCCTACTCGAATTGGGATAACCATTTTCTAACTTTTGATCGTATTAAAATTCTATTTTTTCATTCAGCTATGCCATTTTATTGAGATGTATAGGGTGTACTAGTTTTATGGATAATATCATTATGTTCATAGAGTCCCTTAAGAAAGTTAGTATTTTATTCACATCCTTTATCAGACCTAAGTCGTTGATTTTTTATCTAGTTGGTTATAAAACTTCGGATTTGAATTTTAAAAATATTTTCCTTGCTTCATCTTTTGTTCTTAACAAATGAATTTGAGTGTATCTAGATTAATCATCAACAAAGAAAATATAATATCTTTTACCACCTTTTGCTTAGTGTGTTTTTCAAATCAACCAGATTCAGATATATCAGTTCAAGTAATTCGATGTTTCTGAGTGTAATATGTTTAAAAGGTCTTTTGATAAACTTAGCTTCTACAAAGACAGATATTTTAAAAATCACTTGCATTAGATGTGTTTATAAAATTTATATTTTTCAATCTTTTAATTGGAGCATAATTAAATTACCTTAGTCAACCATGCTAACTATTAACATATTCAATAAAATAAATAGAACTTAAAGAACTTTTGTTAGAAATGGTAGGAATGGTATTTAGGATAAATAGTCCATCAGATCGGTATCCTTTCCTTAAGAAATTGCCATTTCTGGTTATTATCACCTTGTCAGCTACTAATACTATTTATAGTCTAATCTTATTAATAAGACTACAACAAATTAAATTTCTATGCTAGGGTACATACAACACATCCTGCAAAGCTATAGTTTTGCCGAAAGTAAGTTTAAGGAATATCTTTTATTTACCCAAAACTCCAGCATTAGTGGAGTTGCCTATGAAAACACATTCTCCGTCAGTAGCCTCGAGGAATTCGTGGAACAGGGTCTTATTGGGGTAGGATTGCCTAGAAGCTCCGGTGTCCAGAATTCGATTGTTTTTATTCTCTAGAAAATTTGCTTCCACTACTACAGCAGCTATGATTTTGTATTTTCAGCAATGTTAGCTTGTGGAGTCATCTTTGGTGCTTGTTTTTATTCGTCTTTGATTGATCTTTCCACTAGAAGCATTGGTACGCCTTGTGACCTGTTTTCCCATAGCAGTAGCAAAGCTGTTAACTTTTTTGAATTATTTTATCATCATTACCTTTAAACCTCTTTTGTTAGCCGTCTTTTTGGAACATTTTGCCTTTGCTTTGAAATATATCCTCAACAAATGTAGAAGATTCAATTAAGTTGGCTTAAAAGACACTAAAGAGGAAGAGAGTTTTGCTTATCATTTTCTTTATTTACTTCCTCAGTTCTCATCTGACTGATGTGTTCTCGGAGCATTAGATTTCTTTTCTGGTGCTTCAGATGATTTCTGTCTTTATTCCAAGAGGGGGGAAACTTCTCCCGAAGTACATCAGCTTGCAGAACCTCACACATTTTTAAACCTTCATCCAGCACGTCCCCCACCAAATTTTCACATTAATGAACATGGCCCATTATTGATTTTCCATCAGTCATCTGGAATTGGAGCCATTTGCTGAGTTAATTATTTTTTCAATAATTAAAAAAAGAAAAATTATGAAAATAATATTTTTTAATTAGATTAACGATTTTATGAAACTGCTACTCAATAATTTTATTTTATTTATTTTAAATTTTTAGCTCGAGTCGCCGTTTGAAACTGCGACTCAAGCTGGATTTTAATTTTTTAAAATTTTTCGTCAAGTCGCAGGCTGTAACCGCGACACCAGTGACAGGGACTGATCTCGAACGAACAACCACTCAGTGGCAGGAATACTGCATGCAGTATATAGGTTTTGCACCAGAAGAGGGAGCGTTAAAGGGTTCACGGTTGCAGGTTAAGTCAATCATATCTCATATATCATGTGTCCAAATCACTCCCGAAACCCCACACCAGTCTATCGTACAATATGCACGTGTTGTTGCATTACTCCTGTTGGACGGAACGATGTGTCCTGATTCATCAGGAAACTTGGTATCGCTACTATATCTTGCAAAATTAGAGGATATAGTAGAAGCGAGGAACTACAATTGGGGCAGTGCTGTCCTGGCATTTTTATACCGTAAATTGTGTAATGTCAGCACAAAAGACAAAGCTGTAATAGGTAGCGCATTGCAGTTGTTACAGGTAACTTGAATTATTAAATTTATAGAGAAATAATTTTTAAAGTAATAACTAGAGTTTATGTTATCTTTGCAGATTTGGGCCTGGTCACGCATCATTCCACTTTGTCTCGGACTTGGTGTTCCACGTGTAAATATGGGCCAACACCCTATAGATAATAATTGTTTGCTCCCAGCTGCACCATATGGTGCGATGTGGAACTGTGAGCACACTTTCACCCGAATAGTACGAACAACTGTTCGGGTCATAAGAGACATATTAGATGAGAAGCAGTATGATTAGGTATCTTATATTCATGATATTAATTATATATATTTGATCATATTAAATGACATTAACTTGCATTATTTTATTTATTAAAGTTTAGCTGACAGCCGTATGACATGGAATCAGATGTCATTATGTCTTACGCAGGGAATTTTAACCCCAAGCTGTGGAGATCAATATGTCCCTTGATATTTTATGCAATAGTGGAAATGCATCATCCCAAATGGGTCCTTCGCCAATTTGGGATGATGCAAAATATTTCAGATCAGCCAGATACTTGGGACATGAGCCTGCATAAGATCACACGTTCCAATCGTACGGGCACAGTTTGGGTTTTACAGTACATACACTACATCACTAAATGGCAAAGACAATATGACACGGTCATACAAAGACAACCCATTTCCAACAGAAGAGATACAGATTGAGGATATTAGGGATGGTACAACAACATAACACGTCATTTCATTTTGTTGTCTACTGATAGATGTGTGGAAAGCAGATATCAACCTGGAGATGCACCAGTGTTGCAGATTGTGGTATATTTTATAATATCACATGTTTATTTTACATACTTCATTTTGAACAATTTTTTTAATTAAAATTCATTATATTTCTATATTTTTTCAGACTGAACAGGTAAATACTCTTGAAGCACTTTTTCAATCTACACCAGTAGATACTGAAGGGTATCGGCAATTAGTGGTCCGACTTGCACATGAAGTAAAAATTATCAAGGAAGCCATAACACATCAGCTACAACAAATTGCAACACCATCCGATACTGCTCCC
Source organism: Sesamum angolense (assembly GCA_034509725.1). Classification (NCBI taxonomy): domain Eukaryota; kingdom Viridiplantae; phylum Streptophyta; class Magnoliopsida; order Lamiales; family Pedaliaceae; genus Sesamum; species Sesamum angolense. The sequence goes on along the minus strand of JACGWL010000011.1, from coordinate 12,532,257 downwards.
ACCACATCCGACAGAGAAAGGAGAAGTTCTAGCCGAATGTCTATGGGTTCAGTTGAACGTGGTGATGTTGGGGTGGATATAGTTGGTCCTTCAACAGCATATACGCCTCAAGATTACTACTTGTCTCAACCGCCTCAAGATTACTATGTGCCTCAACCATCACAAGATTATTGGTTTTAATCGACTTCATACATGCCAAGTCATGCAAAAGCTTATTCTTTACATGTAGATCTTGACCTTGGCCTTGGTATTAATCAACCATATGCACCAGGATATAACATTTCACCAGTTCCATTCCCATTATTTAGTGCATATCGTGATAATGTGGAGTCCAGTTCTACAGCATCATCAAGTGGGTTACACATTAATTCCGGTGGTAATGATAATGATGAACAAAACGAGCCAATACAAAATGTGGGCGAAGAAATAAGAAGACCTCCGCGTCAACGACACAGACGTAATCGTGGGACGGAGGGACATTTTTAATATTTGTTTTTTTATTATAATATTTGTAATAATGTAATTATAATATTTAATTTTATCATTAATAATTATTGTATATTTTTAAAAAAAAAAGTTTCGTGTAATATATAACATATATTTTTTTAAAAAATGCCCAGAACCGCGACTCAAAAAAAAAAAAAAAAATCGAGTCGCTGATTCCAACCGCGACACGGAGTCGTGGTTCTGAGCCGCGACTCGGCCAAATATTTTTAAAAAATTCAAATTTTAAGCTGAAAATATTAAAAAAAAAAATGTCGAGTCGCAGTTTGAAACCGCGACTTGTCATAAAATCGTTAATTTAATTAAAATAATATTTTTTCGCAATTTTTCTTTTTTTAATTATTAAAAAAATAATTAACTCGCCATTTGCCAACAACACATTTTTTCCTGCCTGCACCATCGCCTCCATACCTGGTTTCCAATGTATCCCAGCAATATTCGCACTTTTCTGGTTCACGAGTAATTCGAGCATATGGTTAAGGACGTGCCTCTGACAATCTTGTTGATTTCTTGATCAGCTTTCTTGATCCCATTCGTCGATAAAGATATTTGAAATACTACTGAGTTTTGTGCATAGAGATTCTGGTGGGTTCCTGAACAATACGTAATCTACATCTAAGTTCTTAATACTACAGATGAGATTGTCTAATATTGTAATATGGAGAGTGGGATATGTATGGCGTATAGTGTGGAGTTCGAGGATTATTTTCTTTTGTCATTATATTTGTTAATAAACTCATTTTCTTGTTTAAGCAAATTTATTATTATCTATTATTCTTCATTGATATAAAATCTCTCCCCCCCCCCCCCCTCGTATTATGGAAAATGAGCAATTTATCCCTTATAAAAAATAAAACAGCAATTTACCTTCTTGTATTATTAGAAATAGAGCAAAATACCCCCTGGGCCCAATTGTGTATTACATGCGCCCTGCGTGCATCTGGGTATATTTTTTAATTAATAAAATATATTTTATTTATATATATTTAAGTTCATATATTAATACATATATATTTATATAAATAATAATTAATATTATATATTAGTGTGTAAAATGACTAAACCTCTCAAGTACAGGACTAAATTGTCAAAAAAGAACTAAATGTGTAAATCAAGAAAGTTACAGGACTAAAAATTTAATTTTGCCCAATGGCTCGTGTGGCAATCCAGCAGCTGATGTGTTGCCTGACGTGGCATTCCGGCCATACATGTTGGCCAGAAAATTTAACGGAGGACCAAAATTATAATTGCAGGACTAAATCTAACAAAAAAGGACTAAATTTATTAAGTACAAGACTAAAATTGTCAAAGAAAAAATGACTAAATGTGTAAATCAAGAAAGTTACAGGACAAAAACGCTAATGGCCTAAAGTTACAGGACTAAAAATATAATTTTGCCTAAAAGTATATATATATTCAAATTTAATTATATATAATACATTATTTTTATTTACTTAAATTTTTTATTTAAAATAGATGAAATTTACACCGTTGATTTATTAGTGAAATTTGGATCTTAGATTAATCAAATCCAACAGTTATTAAATAAGAAATAAATATTATTTTAATTTTTAAAAAATAAAAAAAGGCACGTGTAATACACGAACGCGTCATAAGGATATTTTACTTTATTTCTAATAACACAAGGGGATAAATTGCTATTTATTTTTGTTTTTTACGAAAAAATAAATTGCTCATTTTCTATAATACAAGGTATTGCATTTAACCCTATAATCTAATATATAAAACATCGTAATAGTATTTAGAAATGATAACAAAGTGGGCCAAGCGGATTTTACCTTCACTTTTACAAGATTCGAAACCCACTCTCATCTAGTTTTGTCGTTTGAGACGTCTTACCTAGCTTTGAACCCAACGTGTCTAACTCACATAACTTGATTAATTTTTTATATTCTTCCATCAACTAATATATATTTTTTTAAAAAAAGTTAAAATATTTTATGAATATATGTATTGAACAATAATTAAAAATATTAAATAAATAAATTATATTATAAATATTATCCATAATGGGTCTGAACAAGACCTGAGATCTGATCAGGTACTGAAAACATATTTATAGACCTAAATCAAATAATTCAGACTCAAACTCATCCCATTTAAACTAGATTCAGAACGAAACTCCACTCTATTAGCCTGATTTATCATCTCTAATTATATAGTTAAATCTATTTATTCCATCAAGAAATAGTATAGAGTTCTAATAAATTCAAAAGAATCTTCTATTTCTATAATCCCAATATCTCCACTTGAAGCAAAAATCTATGTTTGTTTCCCCCTCAAGACTTTTTTTTTTTTCCTTGGATGCCCAAGTTGAATTTTATTTTGTGGCCCAAAATGCAATTTCTTACAATTGCAAGGGTACTCCTGACTTTTAGAGTTCAGCCATTATTTACAAAGTGCAAAAATCAGAGTGGTCCTTGGATTTTGGATAGAACATCATTTGACCCACAAAATTGGACCTTTTCAAGCATTCCTATCCAAAAAATTTGCATTTTTCAAAGACCATTAATGTCTTGGTCTTTTCACATTTCACAATGATCATCAAAAAATATTTTTGTGAAATGACAATACAATATATAGGAAATTAAAATTGATAAAATTAAATTTTAAAAATAAAAATAAGGCCAACGACTGTTTTCTATCCGATGATTGTAATATTATTTACACTTGCATCCTCTGCAAATTTATTTTATTAAAAAAAGGACAAGAACTTGAACGAGATATTTTCATCGATCTCTAAAGTCTGCGATTGAAAAAAAAAATCCAAGGAAATTAAACAAAATAAAATTTTTTTTTTTATTATTGTATATATTTTTTTTTTTTAAAAACAATTTAAAAAATAAATTCAGCTCTACAATCATTCCATTTTCTTTTTTACCCATGCTAGGCTACTACATTGATATACATATTGAAAGAATTATCTAATATTTTATCTAGTACTTTTTTTATATAATTAATAATTTTTTCTAGTATTTTTACATATAATTAATAGAGAGGAAAAGAAATACCAATGTTGAAAGTAAAGAACAAGTGGCAGAATCAATGACGTCTTCGTCTAGTGATTAAAGCTAAGGTTGAGGTTCATGAATAAGTTCGAAATTATGAACAGAAATTTATTTGTCTCACTTTATGTGAGGTAACGAGATATTGTAATTTATTACTTTCAGTTATATAAATATATTGATTGAATTAATATAATTTATTGTTATTTTTAGTCATATTGATGTACTTGTTGAACCGATATATTATATTAAAAAAAAAAAAAAAAGAAGAAGAAGAACAAGTGGGCAGATGATACTGGGCCGGACCCACTGATAATGGTCCCCGGCCACCCCGTTGGGCCAGACTCCACGTGAACATCCCGCCCCGTTTGGACCCTTCTTTGAAAGGAGCCCACTTGGAATTATTATTGCCTTTCCCTTTCTTATCTCATCATTTTATTTCTTTTTTTTTTTTTTTAAAACAATAAAAGAATAAAAAATAAAAATAGTAATTGTGCTTCTGCGAATATATATATATATAGAGAGAGAGAGTTTTTTATTTGGTTTTTAAATATATATTTGAATTTAATAAAACTATTTTTTTACTTTGCAAATTGTGGAGTACGGATATTTTTTTCTCTTTCCCTCTTTTTATCGTATTAAAGTAAGATATTTTTTTAAAAGATAAAATGTAATGAATTCTCTTTAAATTTGTCATAATAACAAATACCCTTTTTGTTTAAAAATTGACAAATAATCTTTAAAATTAATGATTTCTTAACAAATACTCTCTTGTAGTAAGCTATTATAATGAGGTATTTATTAGACGACCGTTAAGTTTATAGGGATATTTGTTATTCACATAGCATTATTCAATTAAGTGTGGATCCTCCTATTAAATATCTGGCTAAAGTTTTTTTTTTATGTATACTTTATTTATGATTATATTAGAATTCTCAATTTTAGAGGAAATGCATAATCAAAAGATGATATTGTTCTTAGTTTAAAAATGAATACAATTATACACCACATTTCTTAATTGTTTTTTTCTTACTAAATAATTATGATTCATTCCCCACGGTGTAACAACTATGGCTTGAAAATCTTGAAAAATCAATATTATCCATCTTAATCAAACAAAATTGATAACATAAATTAAGTTTTGACCACAATTAATGAATATTTGTCGGGGTTTTAACTATAGTCAAAACATTTGCTATGGTTTTCAGATGTGCCTAATGTTTAGGCATTTCTTGTAGAAGAAACGGCTAATAGTCGTTGAGCAACCATATTTAATTAGCATTTTACCATACTTTTTTATTTTTAATCATAATAATTAACCATTGCCGAAAGTAAACTTTCTTTTGGTGAATTCTACGGCCCTAAACAATACAACATAATATGGTGATTTCAAGTAAATTGGTTACAATCACATCATGAATTTCAATCATCATAACCAATGTACGCCAATTATTAATATCAAAATATGTATAACTAACCAATGATATTATGAATTTCAATCATCAATAATTAATATACAATAATTATCAGTATCAAATATGTAAAACTAAACAATATATAACTACTAGGGATAATTACACTCCCCTCCCCCAAAATTTGGTGTAATTACACGTAGACCCCCTGTGGTTTGAAAAAATACATTTAGCATCCTTGATATTTGCTTTAATCTAATAAATAAGTATCTCCGTTAGTCAATATTCACCAAATTGACTGATATTATCAAAAAAAAATAAAAAAAATATATATTAACCCTTAATTGACTTAGTATTGATTTATTGCAGGTCAAATAAATTTTTCTATGACCAAATTACCCTCATACGTCTTTACGCATTAATGTATGTGAAGACGTGTATCTTCACTGTTATAATGGTAATTTAGTCCAAAAAAATTATTTAATATGCAATAAGTCAGTAGTAAGTCAATCCAAGGTTAATATAGATTTTTTCTGATTTCCTTATTAATATCAGTCAATTCTATGAATTTTGACTAACGGATGGACTTATTTGTTAGATGTAGGCAAACCTTAGGAGTGTTAGGTGTAACTTCGCAAACCACAAGAGATTTATATATAATTACACCAAATTTCAGATGAGGAGAGTGTAATTATCCCTAATTCCTATTGCAGTACACAAACAACTATTAGAATAGACTAACACCCACATATTAGTATAACTCAAACCTATGACCTCTTGGTCAGAGAGTTTCAGCTTCGGCAATCAAGTTGTCAATCATTGGCATAAATATAGTGATTTCATCTATACTATTATATATATATATATATATATATATAATATGGGAAATAAGGAAAGTTTAAGAGTCATCAAATCCAACAATATTAAAGAAGCACCATCAAAGGGGTAATAAAGAATGATGAAGATATGGAGGCTATAATTTAGGAATTGAGGCACTTCACAAGGGATTGACACATTGATGACAAAGTTGTGCAAGGACAAATCTATCCTCAACCCACCTCCATCCAAGACATAAAGGGCAAAGGAGTAAACCTCCAATACTTGCCAAATGTACATGAAGAGTATAAATAGAGCTAGCATCTCTTGTAAGAGGGGATCTAAGTGAATCCTTGATTTCTAGAACTTGTTGTTACATGTTGTGATTGAAACCCTAAGTACTGACTATATAAAATAACTTCGATCGATTTTTATCTTTATTTTCAATTGTTGAGCAATATCAAAATATAAAAAAAAAAAAAGAATGGGAGTTTATAGACTCAATATCTTAGTTCTCATACCACTATACCAAAATTTTTAAATACCAAAAATGCCCTTCCATTGATAGAACCTATTTAACTTCCCAACTCATATTGAATTAACTACCCAAACACCTCTTTAAGAAAATTAATTCCATAAAATTACTACATTCACAAATTTAATTTACTCACTTTTGTTTTATTTTTTTTTTGTTGATTAAATTAAACACAATAAATTAGTATTAATTTTCCATGTAAATATAATTATCGCTACTGATATAATATATTGTACAAAGTTTTAATTTATAATTTAACTATAGCAAAATATGTGTGATGCATTGACAATTAATGCATTAAAAAGGCTATCACCAATTTTTATATATGAGGTTGCAAGACTTTAATATACAAGAATAAATTATAAGTTTCAATAAAATAAATATTGTAATATTATGAGTGCAGGTATTGCGTGCCACGGAGTCTAGTTAAAAGTATAGGCATACAGTGATTATACATGCAGCTACATCTAAAGTTTGGGAAAAATTACAATTTTTGTCTAGTAATATAGGGGGTGGACTTTTAGTTCTGTATGAATTAATTTTCATAATATAGTTCTGTAACTTTATAATTTTGATAGTTTAGTCATTTTTCAGTTGAATTCGTCAAAAAATTGCATGTGACTTACCCATGACCTAATTAAATTATAATTTAAATGTTGTAAATCGATTCATGCCGAACCAAAAATACCAGTTCCCCTAAGTTACAGGATTAAAAATGCCAATGCCCATAAACTTACAGGATTAAAATTATAATTTAATTAGGTCATGTACAAGTCACATGCAATTTGGCTGAAAAATGATGAAAATTTTCAAAATAAATAAAATTATAGGATTAAATTGCAAATATTAATTCGTGTAGAATCAAATTATGAAAACTAATTCTTATAGGACCAAAAATACCACCCCATAAATTACGTAACTAAAACTGCATTTTGCCCATAAAGTTCAACGCTTGAATTATTAAATTTACACGAATTTAATTTGCTATATTATTTTATTGAAATTTTATTTATCAAAACAATTAATAAACTATTGCTTTTTTATATGATCTTGATATAATAATAAATTAAATATTGCTTCTCTCGACGGAAAAGAAAAACAAGAGCAAGATTAGTTGGAGTCAAAGTCATGCAATAATGTTGGTCTAAATTAATATAAAATACTTGAAATTGAGTAGAAGACAAGACTAATCTTCTGTTAGAGAAAATGAAAAGAATTATATAATTTGGTTATATATATATATAAAAAAATAATAGGCTACCGCTCGATTAGTTGACCAATTTTTTGTGACTAGAATTTGAATATTCTAGTAAATTTTGTTGCACGTCAACAATGTCGCAGAAAGTTCACCAACAGTTGACGGTTTCATTATTTCCAATTTTTCAGGTTAATTAAGTCTTACAATATATGATAGAAACAAATCAAATCTAATTATAAAAAGACTTTGGATTTCTGTTTAAAATAATATCATAATCATAATTGTGGTTTTTTTGTAATCATAATTACTTATTTGGATGGGTCCATTTTGACTTTGGGCACAGAGGATTAGAGGAAGATTTTAAAAGTAACAAATCTATATATATTTTACAAGAAAATTCTTGAATATAATAGTTGACTATTAGTTATATGTTTAACTTTATTTTAAGCGATAACCACACCGCGCTCCTCTGAAGTTTATAATTGCTATTAATGTAAAATTGCTTATAATTGCATTTCATATTTTATTTTGAATTAAAATATTGTATATGTATAAAACAATATTGTTTAAATACATAAACAATTTATTAATATATATATATAAGCAAATAAATATATGTAAACTATAGTACATGTCCTAAAAGATTCAAATGGCAAGTCAAGTGAAAACTTATTAATAGGAGGGACAAGTCTATATACATATAGGGCAAGTTCTTGTTTCATGAGTTGGTTAATGTTCGTTATATTTCTAGCCACTAAGGCTAAGGATGTTCAAATATATGCTATATCCAGTGTGTCTGTGTTGGGATTTTCATGTAAGAATGAATGCTATATATTCTTTATATATAAAAAAAATGAATAATTATAGTGTTCTCTTTCAAGATTTATTGTAATTATACGTAATTTTTTTTGTAATTTGAGATATTATATTTAAATTTCTCTGATGTTTGCTTTAGTCTTATAAATAGATTTCTCATTAGTCAATATTCATCAAATCCCTTTATATTAACAAAAAAATAATAATAATAAAATTTCATATTTATCCCAAATTGACTTATTGCAAGTCTAATAATCTTTTTTTCCTAAACCACCCTTATAAGAGTGATGATATACCTCCTCACATGTATATTAGCGTGTGAAGATATATAAAGGTACGTAGTTTGGTCAGAAATTTTTTTGTTCGACCTGCAATAAACTAATAATACATCAGGCTATCAAAAGTGTAAATATGAATTTTATTCTTTTTTTAATAATATCAATAAATTCATAAATTTTGGAATAACTGAAGGATCTATTTATAAATGGAAACAAACGTTATGGTCATTAAATTAAATTAAATTTTCCAATTATTAAAAAATTATTTATAATATATCAAATCTAAGAAAATCGTATAATTATCTTTTAAAAAATAAAATTTGTATCAATTAATTATCTACTCCGCATATTATGCACCGAAAATATCATCTAAAGAATTCACTAAAAAACCTCCACTTGCAGCCATTTTCAATTGGCTATTAAATAAAATTTAAATAAGTATGTAAGAAAATGACCCCTCAACCAATCAGAGTAGAGATTTAGATTCACTTTCCCATGCCTTCCTACCCCCACCCCCAACTTCTTTGAAAAGAAAATTATATTTTATTTATTAAATTTAACAAATACACGTACGTCATACTTATTATTTAAATATGTATATGTATATTTATACATATATATATATATATTAAATATAATACAAAATGTATAAATTCATAATAAAATAGTTAATTCAAAAAATAAAAGTATTCTGACCAACAAAATACACGACAAATGCAAATTATGTTATAAATTATTCTTTTTAATTTATGCATCAATTACATGATAAATATAAAATAATATTTGAGAAATTATAATATAAATTAATTAAATTTAATTAAATTTAAATTAATTACGAGACAAGTATAGTACCATTATAGAAATTTATATATATATATATATATATATATATATATAATACTAGCAAAATAAGATTAGTGACAATTTTAATATTTATTTCATCGTAATAATGAATTTTAAAATTTTAATAATGATAATTATTTTGTAAAAATTGCAATCAACAAGAATTAGTGACTAAATATTGTACATTAAATTGTCCCTATATATAATTAGTGACATATATATAGCGACAACCTTGTAACAATAATTACTTATGTTTGTCTTCTTACCTATTGTCACTATAATTGTGTTGTCATTCTAAATATGTGGCTAATTATCTAATGACTGTTTCATACATCAATAATTACATAGTCATAATATCAAAATTGTTGTCACCTAATTTATATTTTTCATGATAAGTTTAAGCTTTTTTACTTGATATCTTGTCATTAAAATTATTTTTATATATATACATATATATATATATATATATAATATATATTATAATAGTACACCTATCATGCAATTAGTATATGATTCTAAGGAGAGCGATCAATTATAGGGCAAGTACAATTATAGGGCAAGTACAGGTAATGAGGCATAACTCAGTTGGCGAATTTGAAACTCCAAAATTTTATAGGCCATGGGTTTAAAACCCCGTCGTATGCATAGGATATTGCTTCTTTGCATAGTATGTGTTGTCTATTGTAATTGTATGTATTGGTTAGATTTAGTTTATTCGATATTATTTAATTAAAAATATAATTGTTGTAATGATTTTTGTTAGATATTAACATTCGATAAGAATCATTACAATCGATTCATTTCAATTAATAATAACAGATCGCTCTTATTTCTAAAAAAGAATTATAGGACAAATACACTTAGGATATAATTAATGAAATTAGTCTAGGTTTAACAATTTAAGTAAGAATTTTTGTCTAATACAATTCATGTATTAATTCAAATTGGATTAGAATTATCCGTGGCATATGATGATATGCCCAATAATAAAGGCGAATAAGTTGAAGTAAAAGTTGACTAAACCAACTTAATCAAAAAGCCCTTCACTTCAACAAAAAAGTAAGCAGGTGGGCTTTTTCAATCTTGCATAAACAGAGATACGATTTTAGTAGTAATACAAATTTACCGGAAATTCAACAGTCAGATTAAAAAACAGTACTGGAATTTTAATTACTAACATATTTTGCTTCAATTATATATGATTTAATTTTATACCCACCGGAGAATTACTCTCTGCCGCCGTCAGAACGACGGGACGACGCCGTATCTTGCGTCGCCGAAGAAACTAACATCGCCGGAGCTGAATATTCCGTCGATATCGGACTCAGAATCGCTTCTTTTTGCGAAGCGGCCTTTGATTCTTGGCCGGGTTTCTGCGTACGCCTTCCGGGAAGCATAACGGATGGTCTTCTCGAATTTCCGGTTCTTTCTCTTCTCCTTGTACCTTAAAACCCTAGCTTCCCTGTCTAGTCCGGCTGGTTGGGAGCCTGTGTTTACGCTCGGATCAAAGCTTGACGTGCTCATTGTTCTTGGGAAAGAGTATGATATTTCTGACATGGAGCTTCCCTCCGGCACGGTTCCGACGTCCATTGACGATGATGAAACCTGAGAGTTTGAATATAATTTAGCTTAATTAATTAATCGTAATTAATTTCAGTTTAATTGCGGAAAAAGAGGATTTGTGAGCGGGATTTACACTGTGGCTGAGAGATGGTGTGGTGTAGTTGCTGTTGTAAGAAGCGATTCTTGATCTCGTGAAGTCGATCTCGAACCGGTTTTCCGGCGAGTGTTGATGAGTTGACTGAACGGGAGCCGGTGGTTTGATGGTTGTTTGGACGGGGACAACGCTGTCGCCGCCGTAAGGTTGTGAGCAAATTTGGTAGCTGTCGAAATCCAGGAACTGATCCGAGTCCGAGAAGAAGAACTCCAGTGCTTTTACGTCGACGGGAGTATCCGCCGGAAGTTTGGTCGCAAAAATCGGGTTAGTGGAAACCCACGAACCTCCGTCGCTCGGTGGAGCGGTGAACATGTCATTGGCGGGCACCAGGAGGTTGGCAGCGCCGGCTGACGTCATCAACATGGATTCAGCGGTCTCGTAGAAGGGAACCACCGCAACACGCTCATGGCGACGGGCGAGGGGGTTAGCCGAGTGGATATCGCGATCGCAGGAGACACAGAGCGCGGCGGCGTCCGCCTTGCAAGTGACGGCGGCGGGGGCGTGCTCGCACACCTCGCACATCCAAACCCGCTCATGCTTGTCGTCAGAAGCGTGCACCTTGGAGTCGCAAGCCATGCACATGAAGGCAGAGTGTGCGTGGCAGAAGAGGAGTGCAGCGGCGGAGCTGCAGTAGTCGCAGGGCTTGGCCGCCACGTTCCACCCCGGCGTAAAAGACTTGGGCGGCCGGGAAACTCCGGCGCCGTCGTGGGAGATTCCCATTTCGTTAATTTCAATGATATGGGTAGGATGCTCTCTCTCTCTTGGGTTTCTCTCTCTAGAAAGACAAGTGATGACGAGGATGAAATAGTGGTGTGGGTTCCAATGAGGAGAGTTTGTATCTCTATCTATCCAAGAGAAGGAGAGAGGGCAAATCTAATTGCTGACACGTGGATGAATTTCTAGCCACATAATAGGTTTGTGGATACCCAAGTGATTTTTGGTATTTAAGTAGTTGTCCTTTGTCTGCGCCGACGTAGGGCCTACATTTCCCGGCGGTGGTGGGGAGGGTCGGAGAGGGGTGGCGGTGTGGGTGGGGCGGGGGTGTTATTTGTTGATTTAGTGTTTTATTTTATGGTTTTATTTTGATACATATAAACATATAATATTAGTTTTAACTATTCGAATGAAACGTTTATTTATATAATTAAGATTGAAATCATTATTTATTTAAGACGGTGAAGTTCGATTAATCGAATCGAATGGATAATCCATTACTTCGAAATGGCATATTAATTTCTTTGTTCGATTCAATAATAATAAATTTTTTTGATTTAATTGGATTCAAAATCGAACTAATGAAATTTTAAATAAAAAAAAAACCTGCATTTTATGATTTTATGTCACCAAATGTCAATTTTTCAATTTTATTAATAAAATTATAATGATATATTATATCTATAATATAATTTATTTACTTAATATAAATTATATATTTATTATATATATATTTAAATTTTTGGTATTTGTTCAGGTGCCATATACTCTAATAAAAAAATCAACGTCAAACGAATTATAAAAAAAATCCAATACTGAACAGAGTTTTTGGTTCAGAACTACGAACCAAAACTTTGATTCAACGGGTTTACGATTGATTTATCAAATTTCGAACATCTTAATTTTTATTTAGAAAAATTGCATGAATAATTGAATGGAGTAGAAAGTAAAATAAACTTTGCAATAAAAAAATTAATTTAATCAATTACAACTTTGCATATAACGTCTAGACATATTAGTCATACTAACTTCATTATTATTACTATTTTGTTGATATGAAAGTCGATTATTGTTAACCACGACTTTTATGAAAGAACAAATAAAAATATCAAAATACCTCTTAAAAATACGCGTTTAATTTATATGTAAGTATATATACCCTAAATAGAGATATAAAAAGAATTAAGGTGAGAATTGACCCCTCAATTTTCAAGAACAATAGACCAATCAAACATGTTACCACTTGATTGTGGCAATTGGGGTGGGGTGGTTGGGTCAAGTAGGTTGTGATGAGGCGACATGTTCAAAGTTGTAAAGTTATGTAGCACTCCATTATAGAGAGTTAGATCACGAGAAATAAACCCTTTTTGTTTTTTTTTTTTTTTTGTTTCTTTTTTTTTAACTTTCCACCCCAAAAAAGTAACTACCTTTTCCATACTTTGCTTCATACTTAAATTTAGCTCATCTCCAAAATTAAATAAAAGTTGTACCTTTTTATCAAAGGTGAAAACGAATTTCCTACCAAAAGGTCAAAAGGGAAAACTCATCATCATACACTACAAAAAATGTGATATTTAATCATGGCTAATTATCATGATTAATAACAGAATAGTCATAGCAAATAGTCATTAATCACGGTCATACAACGGTTGTTGGCCGTGGTATTTGTGAATGTGGCTAAAACATTTGTCATGGCTAAAAATCATGGTAAATACTTTTACTATGGCTCTTAGCCATATCAAATAATTTTTTTGTGGGAAAAACCTATGTTTTTGCATCGGCTTTACTTAACAGTGTTTAATAAAAAGCATTTACCACGATTTTTAGTCCGCAACTATTTAAATTGTTGTCAATAATTATTTTTTCTTAGTGATATAGGATACATTTGTATGAGATCCCATAAATAAATCTGAGGTCATGGGTTCAAGTTTCATTAAATATATGATATTTATCTCACTTTATATGAGTAATTGCAATTTATTTGTTCTAGTTGTTTGTTGAATTAATATGATTTGTTTATTGATCTTAGTCATATTAATGTATTAATTGAATCGATGTATTAGTAAAAAAAAATAATATATCACTCCGATATTTAAATCATAAAAAGTCGATGATACCAAAATCTGGCGAATGAATAGCAATATATATATATGTATGTATATATGTACTTGTTGTAATCTAGTTTACTAATTTTCATTTTATATTAGATAATTACAATGATCTTTCTTGAAATTTGACATATTTACGAATAGTCCCTCGTTTAATTGCAGGACTAAAATGACAAAAAATCAATTTACATTTTACACATGTTGAATAGGAAATTAGTAGGGACAATGTAGGGTAGGGATTAAAGACAATCATTTAAAGAAAAAATAAAGAAAAGAAGCAATTGCTAGAGTCATTTAAGACATTATAATAATATATCATTTATGGTCAAAGTGCCTTTCTTGTCAAATATTATTGCACCGACCATCGTTTTTGAAATTGTAAACATGTCAATTTCTATAAAACCTTTTTACATGTAATTAAATCAGCAAGAGAATGGGGAAAATTGCATTTTTCTCTATTAAGATTTTTAAAAGTTGTTACAATATTCACATATTATATCCCGAAAAACTAAAATTGTATAAATTTTTAATTTTACCCTTCATTTAATATTCTCATGTAAATTTTGAATTTATAAAAAAAATATAATAATGTTTATCCTTCATTTAATATAATAATGTTTACCTTAATTTTTTAATTAATAATCCATTTTAGGAATTAAGTGACACGTAAGCAAAGCCAACCCAAAAAAAGATTAAAAAAAAAAAATCAGTTGTGTTGTATCCGTTAGATCAGATCTCGGGTGTGTCCGAATTAAAATTTGGGTTTTTTTTCTTATTTATTTCTTGAAGTTAAAGTTTAAATATATTATCTTTAATTAGTGGAATTTTAATTAATAGTATTAAGGTGAGGTGGGGTGGGGGCATGCGGCAGCTTATGATTGGTCCAGCCACGCTTCTGCCAATATATATCCTCTTCCTGATCACATCGATCTCTGTGTGTGTGAATATCTACATCTATATATTTGTATGAATATTACTATCTCTATCTCTACAATAAATATCTATATCTATATATATATTTTTTGTTATAATAATATATCTAGTTAGGTTGAAAAAATCGAGAGATTCCTTCTTTTCCTTATATGGAAATTGAATTTTTAAAATAAATTTAGCTTTTTTTATGATATTGATGCGTTGTTCAATAACACCATACAAATTGAATTTTTTTCGATATTCTAAGAAATATTATATGACTAGCTTGTAAAATAAGGGTTAATATTTTAATTTTTAAATTAAGGGTAAAATACATATTATCCTCCTGTGATACCCAAAATGTTCAAAAAAATTCTTGTGATAAAAAACATACCATATAGCCCATTGCAAAATTTAAAAAGGTGCATATTGGCCCCTAACCCGCGCCCCCCATTGTCTATTGTTTTTTTCCGACATCCGACTACCTCTTGATGTGTGCTTTCCTCTGTTGGAAAGTCCATCCAACAACAATTATTTTGACACTCCACCCACCGCCAATCTCTCATCCGTCAGTGAGTAATCTCTATTTTGCCATTTTATATTTTTTAGGTTTATATATATATATACATGTACATATAACTAATTATATTTTCTTATATTATATTTTTCAAATATGTATAATTTAAATACAATGGTGATTTGATAATTTATGGGCAAAATATACATATTTAGTCGCAATTTTGAGAACATGAAATTTTATAGGGGGTAATATGCACTTTTTTAAATTTTACAGGGGTCATATGTATTTTTTTTTATCACAATGGCTTATTTAAATATTTGGGGTATCACAAAGGAAAATATGGATTTTAGCCTTTAAATTAATAGTATGTTTGAGATGAAATAAGTAAAAAAGTCAACACAGGAAAATTCTAACACAGATCGGATAAAGTCAGACTTGAATCAATTAAATGGCAAGTACAATACACTTGCAGTTTGATTAGTGTATAGTTGAGAAAACCGATCAATCGCATGACAACTGTATCACGCTGATTCTATAATTTGTTTGGTTCAACCAATCCTAATTCGAGGAAGAATATTTTTAAACGTAAAATACAACAAGCTTATAAATGTGCGAAACTTATATTTAGGGTGCTGCAAAATATCGAAATAGGGCTTGAATATGAAATCTCGTGTGAAGATGAATAAAAAATGTATGGAAATTGAGTTGCTTTGCTGAATGAATGCATTAACTCTTCGACCTACATAAACTTCTAGTTCAGTAATATCACACGAATCGAAAGATCTTCTTTATCAAATTTTTTTGGATGTTTATTTTTTAGGCGTAGATTTTGAAAAGATAAATATCTTCAGTATTGGATATAATAAAACAAGTTTTTTTATTCTTGTACATGAATTTTTTCGAGTAAAAATATAAAATACCTTACTTAATTTTGGTCAAATCGACTTAAATAACAATTTACTTGCAATATCAAATTTATAATTTGATAATGAACAATTTAAAAATTATTATCTACCAAAATACTATTTACGAAAGAAGAATCTCATTTCTCAAATTCTATTTCTTATATTATTTATCAAATATTCAATATATATATATATAGATCTTAAAGTTTAATTTTATCAGCCAATGAGATCTAACCCAATTAGTGAAATTGGGGCCCCATAATATTAAAAATCATGGGTTCAAATCCTACCTTATGTATAGAATGTTGTTTCTAATGTACAGTAGTTGTTTGTTAGATTTAATTTATATAATATCATTGATTAGCGTACGATTGTTGTAATAATTTTTATTAAATATTATTATTCAATTAAAAATTATAATTAATTTATTTTAATTAATAATACTTCATCTTATCAAATAAATAAGTGAGAGAGAGAGAGAACCATGTGGGGAGAATGTGCAGTAACTGTTATTACAGATTTATGCCACCTGGAGAGTGAAGAACTTGTCTCTAATTTTTGCATTAATTAATACGGACAAGCACTTAGCTTTAGGACACGTATGTAATCAATTATTATCAAATTAGTACACGACTTTTTGCTATTAGTGGAAAATGTTCTGGATCCTTCTCAGGACAGGAAGCACGCTTTCACCCATCATCCACTTCCTAATTATAGCGTGCGTATCATTGCCACCCATACCATCATCATCATCATCATCAGAATTTTTTTTACTCAGAAATTAAAATATTTCATTAATTAGTTAAACAAACTTACCAAAAATAAATAGATTATGATTTTAAATTTTATGAACTATATTTTTATTTGAATAATAGGATTTTTGGTTCGTTTTTTTATATGTAATCAGTGTGATTTACTTTTCATCTGAACATGAAATTGATAGTTATATATTAATAGACATATATTTTTTATTAACATAGAATATTTCACGATTTTGAAAATTGACAATTAAAACGACTAAAATGCCCATAAATAATTATGTTTTTATTAATTAATAATGTTATTTCTTTTTGTTCATAATTATTTAAAATTAATCCATTTTAGTAAGTTTGATTAATTGTTAGCGATAATTATACTCCTATCTCCTGAAGTTTGAAAATGACATCTAGTACCCTGGGTTGCTTATATTAACAAATAGATTTATCATTAGATAAAATTAATTGAATTTATTGATATTAAAAAAATTGAGTAAAAATTAATATTTATCCTCGATTAACTTATCATTAACTACAAGTGAAATAATTTTTTTTAACTAAACAATTCTTACATTGGTTTATATATACCTCCTTACATGCATCAACTTGTGAAGAAGGAAAATTTGGTTATAAAATAAATTATTTGACATGTAATAAATTAATGGGGGGCAAGAATAATAATTTTTATCCTATTTTCCTTTTGTAAAAATCAATAAATTCAATGAATTTTGATTTAATGAGGAACTTGTTTGTTAGAAGAAAGCAAACATCAGGGTTATTAGACGTAATGTTTCAACAACAGAAGGTCTATGTGTAATTATACAATATCCGAGGGAGGACTGTGCGTAATGATCTCTTTATATCTTTACTATTATAGAATAAAATCTTTTATCAAATTGACTTTTAAGTACTCAAATTCACCCTTTAATTTGTTTTTTTCCTTAAAAAATGAATAGTAATTTCAATATATTTTTTAATAATCTTACAATTGTAAATATTTTTCTTCCACCCTTTACTTCACGTCTCTCTCTCACATTACTTTTTTTATATTTTTCTCAACAGAAATTTTCATACTTTTTATAAATCTATAAATTATAATTATTTTTTCTCTCTCTCACGTCATACCACAATTATTTTTTTAGATTTTTTTTTATCTCATAATTATTTTTATTTTTATATGCTTGTAGAAATTGGAAATGACAATGAATGATTTAATTAAATAAATATATAATAAAAAATTTAAATTATAGAGACGCATCAACAAAATTCAATCGCTATGACCGACGCATCTAAACAATTTAAATTGAAATAGAGGGTGGTTGTGACATCAGGAGTGCGTAAGCAAGTGGAATGCGGAATGACGATAATACCCTTGGGACCGCATCCCCCAGCTTCCGAGGGTAGGGACAGCAGTAGTACTTTGATATGCGCGTTGCACTAAATGCTGTGCAAACTGATTCCAAGCCGAGTGTTTTGGCTGGGGTGAGGGCATTTTGGGGAAAGTGGGTTCCACTGTGCACCGTGATTGAGGCACAGAGTATAAAGTCTCACGTGGTAGTTTCCCTAGATCTAGGGCTGGGGGAGAGAGAGAGGGACAGTGCCAACTGCTGACAGTGAGGGCGCACCCATGTGCGGTTTGGTGCAGTGCAGGGGACATTCTCCTCCTGCCCCCACATTGCTTCTATATGTATATATATTTTTATGTAATTAGAATGAAATTTATTATAATTATAAATAGATTTATATAAAATGAAAATTTTAATTATTGTGTTTCAATTTTTTTTGTGTTTGTGTTTGGATTTCTGTTGGTGATCGATTACCTCTTATGATTATCCAATAAAATCTGAGAGTAGATGACACTGAAGTGATAGAGAAAGAAAATGCAAGAATGAATTGAAAAATATGATACTACAACGATGAAAGGAGTTGCACATCGGAGCCGGAAATGATCTCATGGTCCGACGATCGACAACGGCTCCTAATAAGAGTAAATTGAGAGAGATCAAGGAAAAATGAGGGTGTCGTCGTTTTTTTTTTTTTTTTAAATCAACTGTTTGATAGTTTATGTTTCGTCATTTCTTGATATTTCATTAAGAGCTTTTATGTCATTTCAAAATTACATATATATTTTTTGACCAAAAAATATGAGCTTATTTTTGTAAGTGGAAAATTGTAATTTTAATATGACAGTGATTTTCATCGAAATATGAGTGGGTTTACATGATTGGAGATGTGCTTTACTTAGCTTTAATTAGACCAGAAATCGAGTTATTTGAGTTATTTATTATAATATAAAAAATAAGGGGAGTCCTTCTTGCTACTACGATTCCCCCCTCTATTTAATTTTTTTGTTGAAAAATGTGCTTAAGTCGTTAGTAGCACTAATGATTTGGGCACACCCTTTTTTTTTTTCCTGTTAATCTATATTGTTATACTTAATAATAATATATACTAATTAATTAATTAATTATTATTTTTAATTTTTATAATATTTCAATTTTTTATAATTAAAAAATATTTCTAAAAAATATATTGATTTGTAATTAATTTTAACAATTAATAAAACTAAAAATTACATACAAATAAAAAAAAAAATCAAGTATTGACTTTATTATGTTGGCATCTACGATCCCACCTTGGTACATTATTTGATATGATGGAACTTCATTTTATAGCGGTTGTACATGACTTTGTCATCTTACTTATGTTTGGGGGTTAATCCATCTTATTAGAAATTCTAGTAGTTTGTCGTTGATCCCGACGAGTAGATGTGCATAGAGTAGTGTCATGGACTAATTGGGATATTAAAATTTTTTCCATTGATCCACGGCACTATTCTATGCATATTTATATTATAGGCACAACTACATTATCCTCCAATGAGTTTTTGTATAATTACACGTAAATCCCTTGAGGTTTGAGAACTTATATCTAACACCCTTGAGGTTTGCATCCGTCTAACAAATAAATCCACCCGTTAGTCAAAATTCACTGAATTTCTTGATGCTAAGAAAAAAAATTGAATGAAAACTGATATTTACCTTTGATGACTTAAAACTGACTTATTACAGGCCGAATAATTTTTTCGGACTAACTACCTTATAATTGTGAAGATATACTCCCTCACATGCATTAATGTGTGAAAAACGTATGAGGATAATTTGGTCATAAAAAGATTTTTTTGACCTACCATGAATCAGTAATGAATCAATTGGGGAGGTGTTAGACATAAACTAAAGGTTTTTTTTTTTTTTTCTGATTTTTTGTTAATATCTGTAAATTCGGATAATTTTGACTAACGGGATGACTTATTTGTTAAACAGAAACAAACCTCAAGGGTGCTAGATATAATTTTTCAAACCACAGGAGGACTACGTGTAATTTCACAAAACCTCAATGGAGGGAAGTGTAATTATCTCTATATTATATTGATAATATATATACTAATTATAATCATATTTATATATTTACTAATTATAATTTTTAATTGTATTACATTATAATTTTTTATATAATCATTTAATAATAAAAAATATATTAATTATTTATTAATTTTTAACAACTAATAAAATTAAAAATCACATATAAATAAAAATATAAGAACTAAACTATTAAAAAATTAAAATTAATTACAAATTTAATAATATCTACTAGTCCCACAAGTGCATTATTATTATCGAGGTCTTCTTCTTCTCCTTCTTTCATGGGCCACTGATTTTTTGGTTCATTTTGCTCTTAATCATCATAATCGGAACATTTTGTTGTGGCAAAGAGTTTTAAGGGGCCATATCTTGTACTACTACTTGTTGATTTGATAAATATTTTGAAATATGCCCCTAACGAGGTTTAGAGTTTAATTTAATCATTCATTCTTGTCTGGTCTATTATCACAACTTATAATATTTTTCATTTGATTAGCATAAAATAAATAACAAATAAAATAATATAATTATATAATTTTTAAAGAGAAAAAAGATATATTTAAAATAAAGTATGTTTATTTGTTAATATACCACAATAATTAATAAAATTAAACATAAAGAATACTTAATAAAGAAATTAAAAAAATATTAATGCCCAAAACTAACGACTTAACTAACGACTTTATATTAAAAATAAAATAAAATAAAATGGGAGTCGTTAGTGCTAATAATGACTCCCCAACATTTTTGTTTTTTGTTTTTTAAAATGTGCCCAAGTCATTGGTTGCATGAACGACTTGGGCACATCTAATTTTTTTTATTTTGTTAATTTATATTTATTTTATATTAGTGATAATTATACTCTTCTCTCCTTAAGATTGGTGTAATAACATGTAAACCCTCTATAGTTTGAAAAATTATATTTAGCACCTTTAAATTTTGTTTTTGTCTAACAAGCAAGTTCCTCTATTGACCAAAATTCATAAAACTCACTTATATTTTTAAAAAAAATATATTTACCCTTTATTGACTTATTACTGATTTATTACAAATCAAATAAATCTTTTTATGACCAAATTATTCTCCTATGTTATCATGTATTAATGCATGTGAATAGTATATCTTCACAGTTATGAGGGTAGTTTAGTCAGAAAAAAATGGTTGACCAGTTATAAGTGAGTAAGAAGTCAATTGAGGGTAAATATCAATTTTTTAATCAATATTTTTTCTTTGGTTAATATCAACAAGTTCAGTGAATTTTGACTAGTGGAGGGACTTATTTGTTAAATAGAAGCAAACCTCAGGGTACTAGATATAATTTTCAAAATCACAGGGAGTTTACGTGTAATTATACCAAACCTCAGTGGAGGGGAGTGTAATTATACCTTATATTTAATAAAGATATATATTAATTAATTAGTAGTTATTATTTTTAATTTTATAATATTTTAAATTTTTATAAATTACATACTTATACTATTTTCAATTTACTTCATGCTAACCAAATAAAAATATTCAAATAGTTGTGATGATATACCAGATAAAAATGAATGACTAAATTAAATTTTGGATCACGCTAAGGATATATCTCAAAATATTTATCTAATTGTTACACATCAAAGAGAAGTAGTACAAGAATATTATTTTTAATTTTATAATATTTTAGTTTTATAAATTTTATATAAATATTTAATTTTATTAGTTGTTAAATTAATGAAATAATTAATATTTTTTATTATAACACATAATTAGTAAAAAATACATAAAATATCATTAGAATTAGTATATTATCTATACTATTATAAAAGAAAACTCTTTAAGCATACCAACTTTAGATTGCTCTATTTTACCCTCAAATTAATTTTTTTTCTTCAAAAATATTTTGGCCAAAATTGTAATTTTAATTTTTTTAAATAATCTCACAATTTTATAAAAGAATTTTCTCTCACCTACTACTCCATATTTCTCTCTGAACTTCTCCATGTTTGTTTGTTTGTTTGTTTGTTTTTTTACATGTTTTTATATTTTTAATAAACTTTCAATTATAAATTTTTTTTTTTCTCAGTATGTTCTTTTTTCTCCATCTCATAACATAATATTTTTTTATATGCTCGCGAGAAGCGCTTGCGGATGATGTTTCCAAGTAAAAATTAAGCTAAAAACAGATAAAAAGATGTTTGAAATTCATGCAAGAGAGTATTGGAAAGTATCAAGAGTGGCTCAAGAACATGTGTCGTAATTACATTTAAGTATTTGATACATCTATATTTTTATCTATATATAAAAAGAAAATTCTTTTTTTATTCACAAATGGTGGTTACTTACACCGCAATACCAATTTTTTAAATTATCAAAAATATTCCTACGTAGTTTCAACCACCTATATTAATATGAAAATTTCACCCACACGATTTTTTTTATTTCGATAATATCCCTAAATTAGTTTGATTTTATTTATTTATTTTTAAATATGATGTGTTGGTTTATAATTTTATTCTTATTTATAATATATTTATAAATATAAATAATTATTTATTATATGCATGAAGGGACAACGTGCTATAATGACTAGTATTATTAAAGATAGGGTAAATTACAACCACCTCCCATGAGGTTTGGCATAATTACAAATACCCCCTCGTTGTTTGAAAAATTACAAATACCCCCCTGATGTTTGATAAAATTATATAATCCTTTTATGGAGGTCTAGAAATGTCAACTTTGCCCTTACTGTATTTGTTTATTTTTTAAAAAAATTAAAATTTTATAAAAATATTGAATGGGATGGATGAAAAAATTTTAAAAATTATAAAAAAAATTATCCCCTTAGTCGATAAGAAAAATATATTTTTTCAAAAAATAAATAAAATTATAATTTTTAATTCATAAGGGTATTTTGGTCAGTTCACTATAAAAATTAAATAGATTGGGGTAATTGTTAGATGATCGTTAAAATTAGGGGGATATTTGTAATTTTTCAAACAACGAGAGATATTCGTAATTATGACAAACCTTAGGAGAGGTAGATGTAATTTACCCTTAAAGATAACATAAATATGCAAAGTGTAATGTTGTGGATCAGTTGAAATTTTGGGATATCCCAATTGGTCAATGACACTAACCAATGCACCTCTACACATTGGGGTAGAAGGCAAATCAATTACCACAATCTGTAATATATGAATTGGCCCCAAGCACGTGTAAAATAACAAATTCGTATCCAATCAAACACAACAAGTTCCATCGCGTTAAAATAATGTGTCAAGATGGGGTCGTAGATGCCAAAATAATGAAGTCAATACTTGAATAGATTTTTTTTTCTATTCGTATGTAATTTTTAATTTTATTAGTTGTTAAAAATTAATTAAAAATCAATATATTTTTATTAATATTTTTTAATTAAAAAATATTAAATAAAAAATTCAAAATATTAAAAATTAAAAAATAATAACTACTAATTAATTAGTACATATTATTATTAGATATAATATGAACATAAATTAACAAAATAAGCTAAAAAATAGGTGTGCCAAGTTGTTAGTAGCACTACCAACTTGGGCAATTTTTTCCACATCAATTTCTCCATATTTATCTGTAGAATTAAATTGTGGATTTCCTATCGTAGTAATAATACTTATTTGTTTATTTAATCTTGGATGTTAGATCATTATAAAATGTTATTAGGCATTAATATTTTATATGTTAATTAAATTTTCATAATATAATAATGGCACATTGTTTGATTTATTAAATAAAGTATTTACATGGTCACATAGGAATGGCAAGTTTTAACTATTTTATATAAAATCCTTCATTTTATTTATTTTGTTTTCATTAATTTTAAAAATATTAATTACTAAATATATTTTGTGAAATTTGTTTCTTATTAGAAAAATACAAAAATTTAGAAAATGTAGAAGTAGTTAGTGAAAGTTGTACAACGCATCACCAATTCATATAAGATCCATATATATATATTAATAAAATTTAATTAAGCTCAACTAAAACATACTAAATATAGTTTGATAATTTTGTTTATTTTAAAAAAAAGGTGAAAAAAATTGAGATTTCGAAATACTTGTAATATAGTACAATTAAATCAACAATGAATTTAAATAATTAAATCATAGACTGTATCTATTTAAAATCTGACAATAATTCACGTAAAATCCATCACTAACTCATATGAGATCTATGGTGTAATGAATTTTAATTAAATTCTACTCACTGAAACTTGTTGGTTAGCCCCTAGCTACGTAAAATCAACACCCGTTCGTAAAATAGGATTGGCACAGGACGGGCCTCCATGCTACCTGTCTATTTGCCATCCCTAATCAGATGAATAATAATAGGAAATCAAAATAAGACGTGTTAAGTTTGTTGATGAATGATCTTCAATTAACATCTTTCGATACAGATTAGAATGAAATTGATATTGACAATAATTAAGATTGAGAGATTAGATCTCTAAGTATTAAATTCATAGTGGATTGCAGTAGACATATAGAGGTGGACGAGTTTATTCACGTTATATTTGAATGAATGGATTTGAAATTATGTTATTCAAATACCTAATAATATATATATTTTTAATTTATCTGAAAATTCTAGTTCAGATTCAGTTTAATGGATTTTGAATCAATTATATGATAAGTAAAATATATTTATTACATAATCAGTGTATATTTTAAAAAATAACTAATTACATAATAAATAAAATATAATTATTTTATAATTAATTTGATTCGATCGAATTTTTACCTACGGCAAAACTCGGGAAGTAAGAATTCTATAGGGGCCGTTACTGAGCCAGGCCCAATAAAGGCCGAAGAGTTGGGTTTGGAGAGCCTATTATGCCTACATATGTTTTTAATTTATTTTAAATTGTCAAGATTGAATAATATATATATATATATATATATATAATTTTTTTTATAGGTTAACCCAAAAATTCTCCGCCTCCACTATTAAATTCACATATAAAATAAATAAATTGAAAAAAAATGCAAACAACCCCTGTCATATTGTAAATGAGCAAATTATCTCTTTACAAAAAAAAAAAAATAGTATGTCTCCCTATATTTTCTAAGATATAATAATTTATCTTCTTACACTACAAAAACTGTAACATTTAACCATGACTAATTATCATGGTTAATAATAAAATATCCGTAGCAAGTAATCATTAACCAAGGCCATGCAATGGTTGTTGATCGTAGTATCTGCGAAGGTGACTAAAATATTTGCCATGGCTTTTATATTTTTATCATGGCTCTTAGCTATGACAAATAACTATTTTGTGGTGAAAAATCTATGTTTTGCATCGATTTTACTTAATCGTGGCCAATAAAAAGTATTTATCATAATTTTAGTTCATAACTATTTAAAATAAAACAATTGACCTCCTTAGATATAAAATAAAGCAATGTTATAAATAAAGTTTCGATAAATATTTCACTCTTACTATTATGTTATAATAGAATTTAATAAAATTCTATTCAGGAATCAAAGTACGTATCCATATCTCTATACTCTTGTGAAATAAAAAGAAAAAGAACAATATATGATTTCATATATATATATATATATATATATATATATGGCTCCATCCAAAAATTACACAAATTCAAATATAAAATATACGACTACACTAAAAGTAACGAGACATATCAAAGATCACAATTACAATACGAAGAAATAGGAGTATGTTTTAATTTATACAAAAAATAAAAAAAAAATAATTATGTATTGCGACTTATGATGAAGACTAAAAAAGATGTATTAATATTTGTGGAAGCTGTCTCCTTATTTACAGGACATATATATACCACTGCACATAATCTTTTTGGAGAAAACAACAATGCCCTTAACCTCAGCCTTTCATTTCAAACTATAAATATGTATAAACGTTCGTAATTTAAACTAGAGGCTGAGTAAGTGGAGACTGTCCTTTCCTTCACCGATTACTGACAGCACTGTTGCTGCAATATGGTGGGGGCTGAGCCCTGCCTCCTCGATCTGGTTGTTTTGAGCACCGTGGTCGATATATCTGTCCGGAAGGACCATCGCCCTCCACTGCAACACAGACACACAAAATTAATGTTTAAATTGGAGTAACATAACAATCAGTATGTCGTGACGTATTATTTAGCGTGTTCAAAAATTAAATAAAAATTAAAAAAAAAAAAAAGAACTCGAGGTTGGGAGAGGGGGGGGGGGGGGGTGTGCATTAATGATCGTACCTTAAGATTTCCATCTAGTAATCCATTCAAGCATAAGAAATGAGAAACATGAGAACTGAATCCTCCAATTGATCCTTCTTCAACGGTGATGAGAACCTCATGCTCTTGCGCCAACTGCCTGATCAAATGCCCGTCGAGAGGCTTGCAGAATCGAGCATCGGCCACCGTCACGGATACGCCGTGCTCGTCCAGAAGCTTTGCTGCTGCTAAACAGTTTTGCACTATTGTTCCAAACCCCAAAATCGCCACTCTACTTCCCTCCCTCAGGATCCTTCCCCTGCCAATCTGTTCGGAAATCAGCGTAATTTAGCTAACTCTGATGTTAAATAATTTGAATTAATAATTATTATATAAATATCCCTGAATTTTGATTATATTATTGAAAAGACTCTTCAATTTTGAGAATTTACAATGACATTCCTTACGAAAATACTTTTGGAAGATAATTACATTTGCACTCCCTGATCTATTGTTTATCTACACAAATCAGTTATATTTTTTCTGAGTTATTATAGAAATCATCTATCGCGGTCAAATATATATCAGGAGCAGTTTGTGTAAATGATATGTGTAACTTTTCAAAACATAAGGATAATTTATGTAAATATACTATAGGTTAGGAGTGTAGATGTAATTATTCTTATTTTATATTATTAAATTAAGAATTTGATATGAGTTCAGGGGCGGTGTGAAATTTGGAGTTATTATCAAAAAATTTCAAAAAACTTTAATCTCTGATACCTCCATAACGCACGAAATATAGTCTCAAAATTAGTGGACATTTTCATAATATGTCTAAGTTTTGGTGGGTGGCAGTGTAATTATCCCAAAATATAGCGAGGGCATCAATCTACAATACCTCTAAAGGAGTTCCTTTATTATTTGGTGGAAGAAGCGCGCCAACTCCGTTCCCTCTAGGGTATCTGAGGCAACTAGGCCGGTCATTGATCGTTGCAGCTGTGGCGATCATGTGCATAAGCTCCGCCTCGTCTGATGGAGCCATGACAACCATGTTAGGCAAACAAGCCATGTAAGTGGTGTCAAAGGCTCCACAATGGGTCGGACCGTCTGCCCCGACCAGTCCGGCCCGGTCCATGATAAATCTCACGGGCAGCTTTTGAAGGTCTACATCATGAGCCACCTGCATTTTGTCGACTTCTAGTCAAACTCCAGAATTTTTTGAATCTTTGCACAAGAAAATCATACAAAGGTATGTGAATTATCACTACGTTGCAGACTTAATATATATTTTTAGCGAAAATTTTAAAATTATTATTTAATATTTTGTAATTGATATTATCTTTTCTTGCTACTATGAGCAATATTGTCTAAACGATACGCCCGTGTGCAAAAAACATGATTTTTTCGTTCATTTTACGTATACAAATTATGGGTATAAAATCACATGACCGATAAATTGTTAAGGTTTGAATTGTTTTTACCTGATCATAACCTCTCTGCAGGAAGGATGAGTATATAGCACAGAAGGGCTTGAGGCCTTCTGTTGCTAGACCAGCTGCAAAAGTGACGGCATGCTGCTCGGCTATCCCAACGTCGAAACATCGGCTAGGAAAGCGTTTCTGGAAAGCGTTAAGCCCCGTGCCCCCGCCCATCGCTGCATGAATAGCTACGATCTTACTGTCTTGCTCCGCTTCAGCTATCAAAGACTCGGCAAAGTATTGAGTGTATGAAAGCGTCTTCGACTTAGACTTCGTCTGTCGTCCGGTTCTTGGATCGAACTTCACCACGCCTGCAAAACACGGGTCCGCACTCTTAATTTTTCATTTTTGTCTATATAATAATTTTCATAGTCTTAATAGTGACGATATTTGCATCAAAGTTGTCACAAATAATAATTGACAAAGTTTTTTCCGATAAAGTTGTTGTTATACATATAATTAGTGATACATGTATAGTAATAATTCAACGACAACAGATACAATTATGAATAGATTTAAGATGCCTATGTAAATGCATGTTTACTAATTGACTGTAATGTCAATTTTATAAACGATTCTTCTCACTAGTAATTTTACAGTGACAGAATGAAATTAAACTAATTTCACCTTCACGTATATTTTTAGTAATAATCTATCTTGAGATTTGATATTATTACAAATGCCCTTTTACTATTTGAGAAATTATAAATACTCCATTCAAATAAAAAAATCCAGACGATAATTACTACTCTACCCTTATTATTATTATTCTTAGAAAACATATCTAAAAAATTAACAAAAAAGTTAGAATGGGTAAAGTATAATAGTCCATAGAGCGTATTAGTACATAAAATATTTTAGAAATTTTTTAAAAATATATAAACTTATAATTTATAATTCAAAAGGGTATTGTGATCAATTCACTATAAAAATTGAATTAAAACCCAACCGAGGCTAATGAAATGGTCGGTCACCACAAAAATTGGATGAAAACCCATCAAAAACTAATTAAATAATGATCAATCACTGTTAAAATTGAACGAAAACGTAACAAAAGATAACCACACGTAATATTTTATCAATAGTCATATTATCTTTTGTTGTAATGTATTACCATGCATCTTGTCAGCAGCGGCCTCAGCAGGAGGGTAGCCTTTGCCCTTCTCAGTGACAATGTGAATGAGGACAGGCCCCGGCGCTGGCATTTCCTTAACTTTCTTGAAAATGTAAACAAGATCTTCGATGCTATGGCCATCTACAGGTCCGATGTAGTAGATGCCGAGTTCCTCAAAGAGACAGGCTCTTGGTCTCCCGACAATCCCGGATCTCACGTACGTCTCCACCTTAGCAGCCAATTCATGGGCCTGGTTTCCCATTTGCTTCGTCATGTCCTGTCCATCATCATCATGCCAAGACTTGTCAGAAAATTCCAAGACGGAATTCAAATTCATGCAGATATTATAAGAAAGAAAGAAAGAAAGAAAGAAAGAAAGAAAGAAGGGCTAATTACATTTTACACCCACTTTTTAAAAATGTAAAATTACATTTTTTTTCTCAAAAATAATTAAAATCATACTTACACATCCCTCCAAAGTTCATCGTTTACAGCCGTCCTCCTTTGTTAGGATTTGAACATAAAATATTAATATTAACAAAAAGAAGTTACATAAATTTGCAATTCTACCCGTCATTTAATATTTTATATGATAAATTTGTACGTATAAAAAAATGGTAATGATAATAACCTTAATTATTTATATTTATATATAACATTTATAAGGTAGGAAAAATATATATGAAAATATTAAGTTAGTAAAATTTAAAATTTATATAATTTTTTTTGTTGATGCCAATATTTTCCATCCAACCCCCAACGGGAGGAGAGTTAGGTATAAATGAAAAGCTTTTGAAGAGGGTATAAATGTAATTTTGATTTTTTTTGAAAAAGAATATTATTTTGTATTTTTCGAGAGAGTTTAATTATCCCTTAAAAAAAAAAAAAAAAAAAGAAAATATAGAAAAGAATGTATACTTTTGCAGCTTCACGAAGCTGGCGAAACTCGGTGCTTGCTGTTAATCTGGTGAGGGCTTTGCTGAGAGCTCCGACGGGCGGAGCAGGGCCGTCGACGGTGGCGGTGGGCAGAGAAACTTGGTTGTTGTCGTTCAAGACGATGATGAGATTGGAATCAAGAAAGCCGGCATTGTTCAATCCTTCAAATGCCTGCCCCGCCGTCATTGCTCCATCTCCGATCACTGATATTACATGGTTGCTCTTCCCTAACAGGTCCCTCCCCACAGCCATTCCTGAGTAAATTCATGCACAAAAACACGACTTTCATTATATCTTGTTGATGAGCAGAAACAAGAAGAATAATTGTGAAAAAAATAATTATATATATAGGTATTATTAGAATATTCAAGGTATAATTGTAATTTTGTATAAAATCAAGAATATTGGAGATCAGATCATCCAAAATGAGCCCACATGCAAGATCCTAGATTATAATCTTTATGACTTATAAATATCCTACTAATTAATCGTTGTAATAAACATAATATTAGTGATTAATTAAATATTCAAATAAAATTTCAATATCATCGGAGAAATATATAACGATAGTAATTTTAATCTTATCCTAATATAATTTTCAAAACTAATAATTGATAGTAATTATAGACTCAAAGAGGTAGTTCTCATACCAGTACACCAAAAATTTTAAATGTCAAAAATGTCCTTCTATTGATAGAACCTATTTAACTTCCCAACTCATATTAAATTAACTACTCAATTATCTAATTTAAGAAAATTAATTCCATGAAATTACTACATTCACAAACTTAATTTACTCTATTTAGTTTTATTTTTTTTATTGATTAAACTAAACACAACAAATTAGTATTAGTTTTTGTATGTAAATATAATCATCGTTACTGATATAATATATATTATACAAAATTTTAATGTATTGATAATTAATGCATTAAACAAAATTATTATAAATATTAATAAAATTACGCACGCAAGTACTGCGTACTACAGTGTTAGTATATATAATGCTTACCTAACCCTGCTGAAATACTAGTTGAACTATGACCAGCTCCAAAGGCATCATGCTCGCTTTCTTCCCTCTTGGGGAAGCCCGCAAGCCCAAATGTCTGTCTAATCGTGTGCATTTTGGACCTCCTCCCCGTCAATATCTTGTGCGGATACGCCTGTCATAAATTTTCAATTGTCACCTTCAAGAACATGATCGTATGATCGACGACTAGAATTTAACAACAATACTGTCATGAAAAATATGTACCTGGTGTCCGACATCCCATATGATTTTATCCTCAGGAGAGTTGAAGACATGATGAAGTGCTACAGTGAGCTCCGCCACGCCCAGGCTTGAACTCAAATGCCCTCCTGTTTTGGACACTGTGTGCACTATGTCTTCCCTCAGTTCATCAGCCAACCTCTCTAGTTCCTACGAACCCCCCAAAAACAACAGTCACTTTCCCTTCTAACAACTACTCTTCTTGTAGTAATTAATTTCCCTTCTAACAACATTAATGACAACAAACATTGATCTCGTCATGCACCCCTCGTGGGAAATAATATTTTTTGCCACGTAATTTAGGGTCTTTTGGATCCATTATTTATGAGATTCTCACTTTCAATTCTGTAACTTTTGAAAAATAGTGCTTTTGATATCACGACACTTTCGGTTTGTAGTTTTCGGAAAATTCCATATGACGGTTAAGTTTTACTTTTTGAAAATTACGAAATAAAAAATGAGAATGATGTAATCATAAAGACCCTAAACACGTGCCATTTTTGATTAAAACATCCAACGTGAAAGGTGAAATGGGACAAAAAACATTACTTTTTAAAAATTACAGAATAAAAAATGAGAATTACATAATTAATGTGACCAAAAATAGAAAGTTCATAAATTACGGGACTAAAACTGTTATTTCTAACGTTAAGACAACATGCATAGACAATATATAAACAGATTTTTAACGTTGTTTTTGTAAATATGTCTAGATTATTACCTCTAGGGAAGATTTTTCATGTGGATGGGATGGTTGATGGTGTCCAAAATAGGCGTCGACGGCTTCTCTCCGCTGAAATTGATACTTCTTACTATCCGTCCATTCTGCCTCAGCGCCAGACTCTCCGTCTTCTCGCTCGTGTCGTAATTGTCTTGCTGAACAGCTGATATCCCAGAAAACTAAACATTGCAACAGAAAAAAAAAAAAAATGTAAGAAACAACGTTGTATTTCTACAAATACAAACGACGAATCGAAAAACATAAGCTATATATGACAACCTTTTGCCTGATTTGTGTAGGAAGAGATAACCAGGTGGAGGTTGGAGTGGTGTCATGAGAATGAAGCAATGATGAGAAGAAATTGTTTCTGATAAGTCCACAGGAAGCCATTTTTGCCTAATTCTTACAGAGTTGTAATGATCAGGCAGGCTGATTGGAGGCTCCTGGGAAATGAAACATTACATTGTTGGACCCTTTTTATAGCGAACATGTCAGGTGTCATGGTCATTCACCTACCTCAAAATAATTTATTCATGTGTTGTTGGAAATAGCAGGGGTGAGTCGGGCGAAATTCTAACTCAAATCAGGCTTGAATGGACTTGAATCGATTATATGACAAGTATAATACATTCATTGTGTGATATATGTACAATTCAATAAGAGTGACCAATTATATAGCAAATATACTAGACTTGCTGTGTTATTGATTTGGTTTAATTAGATATGATTCGGATAAGAATTTTTTGTAAATGGGATAATTCCTAGAACTTGCCAATAACATGTATATGGAAAATTAACATAAATTCTTGTTTAAATTAGGTGGGTTGAATTGTAATAAAGTAATAAATAATTATATGTGATTACGTATTATTATTTTTTGAATAATTATATGATAAGTGTGTAATATTTATAATAAATTAATTTGGATGGGCATGCATGGGTCAATTAAACGATTTTTTTTTTTTTTTTCATTTTGAGGTTTAAAATTGTTGGAGCCGATCCATTCAGATTTATACAAAATACAAATTAAACAAAAGTTATAGTCCAAACCCTAAAAAATAAATAAATAAATAAATAACTCCGTATTGGCAATTCAATATTATCTACAACGATTAAAAAAACTTAACAAAAAAAGGTAAAGTTTTGGTAATAGTAATTAACATTTATCATGATTTTTGCTACGTCCAAAATATTTAACATGGTTTTTAACTGTGGCTAATAATTTTACTTGCAGAAATCACGACTAATAGTCGTTTCTTATCATAATTAGTTAGTATCCGTGACAATCTCTTTATTTTTTCTACCATCATAATTAATTATGACAAAAGAAAAAATCATACTCCTCTAAGTGAAGATACATAATTATTTATCGGCAAGAAGGGTAAAATCTATATTTTCCCCCTGTGATATCCTAAATGTTCAAATAAGCCGCTGTGATAAAAATACTATCATATAACTTTTTGTAAAATTTAAAAAGGTGCATATTACCCCCTGTAAAATTTCATGTTCCCAAAATTGCGACTAAATATGTATATTTTGCTCCTAAGTTATCAAATTATCCCGTTTTAAATTATATATATTTTAAAAATCATATATAAGATTAGACCGATTCAGCTCAGTTAACGACATCCGGGTACTATTTCTTCAAAGAGGAAACAGTGAGGGATCCCTCTTACTCAGCTTACACCCACGCGCCGGTTAGTGCATCCCGAGCAGGAGAAGCCAATCCTTTTCCCAATAGGTATCGTGTAGATAGTCACAACGATTTGTTTTTCCTTGACTTCCCGCCTAATTTAGCTACTATATGAATTCTCATCTCAGATCTCCAGACTTTATGTAAATTCACTGTTCAAAAACTCAATGAAGTACAAACTGATTTAGCGTTTACTCTTGTATTTTAGTGACCCGTGTATTAAATTCAATAATATTTTTGCCTCCGTTATTGATAATATAGTGTTGACAAAGAGTGTGCAACTCAAGATAAATTTGATTATATCCTTGCCCAGGAGCTATGTTCAGGGGGCCGCGGTGCGCGAGGCGCGAGAGACTCGCTGTAGACAACCGAAGCGACTCACTGATGTACGGTGCTAAAGAAACCTACTAAATATTAAAACGAAATGGCACCGCAATGACCTTCACGCGATAGGGGCGAGAGATTGGCGGTCGTGGGCACCGATCGTCAATCTGCAGAGTCTTTTGGAGGTCTGGTATCCAGGGTGGGGGGCAGGCTTCGGTAAACAGAAAATGATAACTCTTCCCGAGGCTACCCCGCCGACGTTCTCCCGGACTTCCCTAACGTTGCCGTCAGTCCGCACGCGTCCCGGTTAGGAATTTTAACCCGATTCCCTTTCGGAGCACGCGCTGAAAGCGCTGTCTGTCGGGCTTCCCCCGACCCTTAGGATCATCTATACTAACCACATGTGTTCAAGTTGCGTATAATTCACATTACGAATGAACCTCAAAGTTGTCATTTGAAAAACCTCTTGACTACTGACCGGGCCTAAAGATTCTCGCACAGCCTGGAAGTTTCACAGAATTATTTGAATACTGAGCTCACCAATATGTTTTTACCGGCCCGGGCTCGCGCCCAGGGGTTTGCAGCGACCGCCGCGCCTCCTACTCATCGGGCCTGGCTCTTGCCCCGACGGCCGGGTATAGGTCGCGCGCTTCAGCGCCATCCATTTTCGGGGCTAGTTGATTCGGCAGGTGAGTTGTTACACACTCCTTAGCGGATTTCGACTTCCATGACACCGTTCCTGCTGTCTTAATCGACCAACACCCTTTGTGGGATCTAGGTTAGCGCGCAGTTGGGCACCGTAACCCGGCTTCCGGTTCATCCCGCATCGCCAGTTCTGCTTACCAAAAATGGCCCACTTGGAGCTCTCGATTCCCTGGCGCGGCTCAACGGAGCAGCCGCGCCGTCCTACCTATTTAAAGTTTGAGAATAGGTCGAGGGCGTTGCGCCCCCGATGCCTCTAATCATTGGCTTTACCCGATAGAACTCGCGCTCGAGCTCCAGCTATCCTGAGGGAAACTTCGGAGGGAACCAGCTACTAGACGGTTCGATTAGTCTTTCGCCCCTATACCCAAGTCAGACGAACGATTTGCACACGTCATATCGCTGCGGCCTCCACCCAGAGTACTCTGGCTTCGCCCGCTCAGCCGCATAGGGTCTAACGCAGCCATCACAGCGTTCTCGGAGTTGCTCCGACCAGGTATGCAAGGAATCCGATCTTCCGGAAAAACCATTTATTATATATATATATATATTATTTTAATATATTTTATAATTTCCTTTCAATAATCTTAACTATGAGTGTCCAAGAAAATAATGAGGTATTCCTAAAATAATAACATATGAATATCTCTGGTACGTAATAAGAGTATTAATTATTTGTGTATCAATTAAAGAGAGATTCTACTACCCAAAAAAAAAAAAAAAGAAAAAAGACTCACGTTTGGTAATTGTGTTGGGGGCCATGAAAGGATCCAGTGCAGTTGTTGTTTTGTCGGAAACTGCATGCAGTTGCTCTGCTCTGCACGCAGTAATGGTTCCGACATTGACGCACACACACAGCACACACCATAACTTGACGCACGCGACGTGAATGCGCAATTCTTTAATATGTATTAATTTGTATAAAATATGTATCTACTTATTTTTTATATTTATTATTCTTATTTCTGGTTGCGTCGCACTGCAGGATGCATCAAGGTTGCGCGACTCTCTGGCTCACGTCTTGTTCACTCTCTCTCCTATTCGTTGTTGGTGTTGATTATAAAGTTCGCCCCACTCCATTAATTTGTACGTTAGAATAACGTACACTACATATGTCATATTGGCGTGAATAATATGTACGAGGTTTAACTCTTCGTCCTCGTATATTTTTTTGGAATTTGATGAAAGGGCTCGCACACACGCCGCTATTGCATAGATTATGTTCTTTTCCCTGTTCCTCTTGGTTTTTTTACAAGAGTAGAGTTTGAAATAGGGGACTCGTGCGTCGTGCCTTTCTAGTTAGCACTTTGCGGTAGCAATAATTTTCGCTTTACAGTAAATCTCGCCCTTTCGGTATGTAGAGCATACGCTCCCAAGGGCGCGTCGTTTTTTCGGTTCTATTTCTTTTAATTTGGATGTAATTCGATCGTGATGGCGACGGCGATATACTGTATCCGGGTAGACTATTTGAAATATTCATTATAATCTACATAGCATCGACGGAAGTTGCTTTGGTGCCTTGTACTAATAACTACAGGCGCTCGCCTACGATATCACGCAGGTCAATGGTGCGCCAAGTGATCGTGGCGAATGCAGGAGGAATTTGATAAAAATTCATATTTATCGCGAGCCGGCTCTCTCGTCGAATGTTCCCAGGATATATTCAATTTTTTCTTGATCAGCGTTACCAATACATAGACCCGGGGCAAAGCGCCACCTCGTCCTTAGTGGTCCCCGCTAATAAATGTTAATCTTCTGCTATTTTTGGCTCCTCAACAATGGTGACCAATGATGTACACAAAGTCATTCTCTGTTGAACTCTCTCTCATATCAAAGTCACTCTAATCAATCACTTTCCTCTCCTGCTGTATGGTCCCTGATACGTCTAACGGTTATCAGAGGTCGGTTCTAACGGCTGTCAACTCCTATTGGAAACCCTATCGCTTAATGGTACCCGTATTTAGAAAACCTTGACAGAGAAAGTTACCTAGTCAATTTCCGAAATTCGCGACTGTGTTTTTTTGGACATCAAACTATAGCAGTTACTAAATTCTAAATTATCTTCCTACGACTACCAAGACACAGACAAATATTCAGAAAAAATTATTTAAGACATATATATATAGTAGGCCTATGCGATGTGTGGCGGCGAGTAGGTCCGGTGACTAACGAACTAGAGGGCATCATCTCTCATCCTACGTTCTCAACGATTATATTGTCGTCCCCTTTCTTCAGAGAGGATATTTGTGTGAGCGGATGGTTCTTCACTGCATTGGAGTGAAATTAAATTATTATTTAGATACTAGCAAATACTATTAAACACTCAGTTCTGATCACAAACTATAAAAAGTAAAAATTTATATTTGAGTAAAAGTATTAGATAAATTTATTTATTTATACATAACTTAATTTTTAATTACAATTATTTAGATAAATTATAGCAACTATTATTTTTTTAAAATGAATTTTTTTTAAAAATATGTTAATAAACTTTGACCATAAATTATAAGAAATACAATTTTATTTTTTAAAAATTAAAAAATTAAAGAAATATTATGTTAATATAAAGGATAAAATAGTTTATAATTTATAAGTATATTATTTTCAATAAAATAAGAGTATTTTAAATATTTCTAAAATTAATTATTAAATTATATTCTAAAAAAGTTGAATTAAAATTTGACCGGAAATTTTATTTTATAATTTATCTCGAATATAAATAATTATGAATGAAAATTAATTCATTATTTAATAAAATAAAATTTATCTAATACTTTTATTTAAAAAATAAATTTTACTTTTCAAAATTTATGCATAAATGTTAATA
This sequence comes from Sesamum angolense, assembly GCA_034509725.1. NCBI lineage: Eukaryota > Viridiplantae > Streptophyta > Magnoliopsida > Lamiales > Pedaliaceae > Sesamum > Sesamum angolense. The sequence continues at coordinate 12,494,508 of JACGWL010000011.1, read as the reverse complement.
ATTTTTATACCAAATAATAATTTAATTTAAAAAATAGTAAAATAAATCCTAAAAATTATCTGAAATAAAATAATTATAATTTTAGACTATTTTTCTATATATATTAAAAATAATTTTTCGTAACATTTTCATTTTGTAAAAGATAATTTTTTTTTTATAGTTTGTGGCAAAAGTTGGTTAATTTTTTTTCTTTTAATGGTACCAAAAAAATACGTTTTTTTGCTTTTTTTTTTTTTTGTACCATTAAATTGGGCCTTCTAGTAGGAATTAACGGCCATTAACCCTCTGTTAACTTGGGACAAAAAACGAAATGACTTTAATAGGACCAAGAGAGGATTTTGCCCAATATATATTCATATGTTAATACAGTGGAGGAGGTACTTCACAGTTAAAGGTAGGTTTTGTCACAAAAGATTTGTTTGACATGTAATAAATCAGTAATAAGTCAATTGAGGATAACATATTAATTTTTATTCAGTTTCTTTTTTGTTAATATTAACAAATTCAATGAATTTTGAATAATGGGAGGACCTATTTGTTTGGAAACGGAACCTCAAGAGTACTAGATATGAATTTTTAAATCACATGGAGTTTACATGTAATTACATCAAATTAAAAAAAAAAAGAGAATATAATTATCCCTATAATATATATATATATATATATATAGTATATATATATAGATTTGAAATTAGGATGACCGACAACCTGTTTTGGCTGAAATCCACTTGAGGTCTTGGAATGGGCTCTAAGTTATGGGATAGGGGTTTGGCATAACTATCAATACACAAAGTCAGCTACAGAGTATCGCATTTTCGCTACTCTCGCCTTAACAATCATGCCGACTCACGCGACTAAGATGTCACACCTGAGCATACTCCGTTTGCCGAAGAGTCGTTTTGAATCATGTAATTTCTCGATTTATGAGTTAGATTTCAATGAGCCGTTCTAGAGCTCGATTTTTAAAGTAATTATGCAATTCGCACGGCGCCCCGCGGACGGGGCACCACAATATAACCTGCAAAGCTCGAAGGCGATATGCGACTTATCGTTTCGGAAAAGGGGTTTTTTTTTCCTTGGCTTTCAGTTGCGTGTAACACGCTCTGTGTACTGAGGGGATTGCTGTACTGTGTAATGTCTTGAGAGTCTTAAATCTTGGTCAAGCGCACGGGGACAATTCTATTGTCTCCGCCCGCGCTCTTTTCAGTTGAAGTCCGACCGCTCCGCGTGAGCCAATGAAATAGACCGTGGTGGATCTATGCCCTGGTTCCTGCGTGATTCCGCATGATTCTGAAGTTGATGAGTTAATCTCATCTAAGACTTGCTTATTCCCGAGATCGTAGAGAGGGGGGTTCAGCGGGAGCGCGTAAACGAAACCGATTTTAGTCGTACTATAGGCGACGTGTTTTTCTTCGTGAGCTTTCAACGCCTTAACTTGAGCCTCGGGATTCTTAGAATCTATTTGACAAAAAAAGGTATTTCCAAAATGATACACCTTTAGATAAATATCAAATCCTTTACCCGCAGGTCTCAGACCGTATGGAATCAGCCGATGTGGTTACTAACATTCCTCCTTCCTCGTAATTAGGATAATGCGATTGAGCGAAATACAAAAATCAAAATGCGACCATGTTCACTCACAGTTTGAGAGCTCAGTATCCAAATTTAGCGAGACGCGTAATCATGTTTGACTCCGCACTTGTTCTGCCATCATTTTAGTGCTCTCTAGATATAACAACGTATACAAGTCACAACGGACCATTACTCAATTTTGAGTATGTAGAGTATTCTATGCTGACGGGCTTGGTGTCGTTATAGAAGTGTGCAAAGGGTACGCTATACATACAATTTCTGCGTTCTCGTGTATTGGAATCTCCGCCGATATATTACTATGGAATTTACTCAGCTTCAGTTGAATAGACCAACAATTGAATAATAAATTAGTAATATTATATACTTAATAATCCTAATCCTATTACTATATTACTAGTTGTCAATTTTATAGAAATTTGACTTCTTTAATCAATAATTATAACCTTATACAGGGCCTGGTCAGTCGATTTGTCGTTTTGGAGAAAGAAATTCATTGTCCTTTTTGTTAATGCTTACTATTTAAGCAAAATTAATAACAATTATGGTGCTATAATAGTAATATATCCTTAATATCGGCTCAATTGAATATTCATTATCAGTTGTATTGACTGTGCGTAAATTTAATCATTTGGATATTGCGTTCTCCCAGAGAGCATTCTTATATGGATAATCACATATTGGTACTGTCTAATTTTTATTATTGCCCAATGAAAACCTATCACAAGAAATAAAAGAGCACTATAAAACATCCTCATCCCCTCATTCCTGCTGGGTACCAATAAATATATATTACCCCACTCCCCTAAAACAAAGACCAAGACTTGAGTCGTTCTGATCTTCTCTCAAGCTATTTAAATTAAATAAATATGTGCATAAATAAATAAATAACTAGATTTATAGGGAATCGAATATTCCCACCAACAAAAAATCCCTTTTTTCTCCTTCCTTACTTCGGTAAATCCACTTACATGACAAGTGAAAAATTATAGCTAAAAAGGCACAGATGTCACACCACTTCTAACATTTTCGCATCACCTTTGGAGGACCCCCCAACTCCTGTCATAGCACTTTTGCGCCAGTGAGGTGCGGGGAATTTTTAATTTTTACCCTACAAAAAAATGTTTGAGCTGTTTTGCCCAGATATACGCAGCAGCAAAAGTATGCCCTTAAATCTCAATAAAATGTCCCCTTTAAGTATTTTTAAATAAAAAGGTCTCAGCGCGGAAGAGAGTGCATGGCCTGACTATAATTAACCGACTCTGTGTATATAAAATAGAGGGTGGGGGTCCTCCTCCGCCACCTCCGTTTATTCGATTGCTCTAACATTATTTTGTTACAATTCCCGTGACTAATTAAATAACTGTAGCCAAAAAATTCGTGACAATTAGATAAAATCATAGTTAAAATGTTAGCACTTAACCCATAGGGATAAAATAAAAAATTATTCAATATATTATAATTAAATATATTATTAGCAGAGATAGGATGCAATCAGAATTGATCATTGTCTTTTTTAATAATCAGAGAGAACAAAAAAAAAGAGATTAAGTTCCCCCCAAAGACCTCTTTCTAATTAAATTGAAACAAATGGCTAAATTGTTTCATTACGTAGTTCTATTCGCTCTCACACTAAACAACCCATATAATAGGAAACCTTTTAAGAAATCTGTAGACTCTTCTTCACTCAACCTCACACCATTAACAAATTTCTTCCGGGGTGTAATTTCACAAGTTAAAATTATATTGGAATATTTTTTATTTTTTTGTATTTTATTATTTTGTGGAACGAGGCTCAATATAAATATTTCATATAAATACGGGTGCCATAGTTGGACTGCTTGATCGTTCTTTAGCTGTGGTGATTAAAGGGTTCAAATTGTAAGAATGTTAAATATAAAAAATAAAAAAAATCAATTTGAAGTTAAGAGTCCAAATAAACATAAACAATTAATTTATAGTTACTCATAAAAAATGCAAGTGTACGTAATAAAATAAAGTAGTTAAGGTATAAAACGCCTTAATTTAATCCGATATGTGGATCATGAGAAAATTCTAAACTTAAGAAAAAATATTTACAAATTTAAGACAATTTAGGATTGGTCGGAGATCTCTGACACGCTGACAACAATTTTAATGGAGAAATGACACTGCCACGTGGATGCTCAAATTATACGAAGAAAATTTCGACTATAATTTTATTGATTATGGTCTAAAATCACGGTAATAATAATTATTAATCATGATTAAATAAAAATTAATACAAAAATTTAACTTATTCATTATGAAAATTATTTTTGCTATGAATTTTAATTATGATAAATATTTTAGCCACATTTATCAGAATCAAAGTTAATAAAAGTTATGTAGCTATGGTAATTGATTATTTACTATGATTGTTTACTTTTAACAATGGTAATCATAATTAAATATTAAATTTCTTCTAATGCTATAAACAAGTGTTTGAATTTATATTAATTATAAGTGAACATATTCCTTAAATTATCTCACTGTGTTTTTTCTTTTGTGAAATGGTAATTACATATTACATTAATATTTCAATAGTTGAGTAATACATTAGTTCAACACTATCAATAAATTTATGGGTAAATTATAATGATCTTTTCTGAAGTTTGCCGTAATTACGAATACCCCCTTATTGTTTAAAAAATTACAAATACCTCCTTGATATTTGATAAAAATATGTAATCCTTGGATGGAGGTATGAAATTGTCAATTTTGCCCTTCCAGTATTTTGTTTTAAAGAATAATAGGTGGATGGAAAAATTTTAAAATTATAATTAAAATCCATTTAATCCATAAAAAATAAATTTTAAAAAATAAATAAAAAAATTAATTTAATCCACAAATGTATTATGGTCAGTTCACCACAAAAAATGAATGAAAACCTAACGGATTGGGTTAATTGTTAGACGAGTGTTAAAATAAAAGGGATATTCGTAATTATGCAAATATTAGAGAAGGTCTCTGTAGTTTCCCCTAAATTTATATAAGATTAAACATACGAACCCATAACTTCAAATTTGTTCATAAAACATCTTTTAACCGTTACGATGACATGTGCCAACATGAGATATTTGGTGAGTTAAGTATGCTGTTTTTGGTAGAGTTTTGGGAGATTTTTAGTGTTGGTCTTGGAATAAATATACATGTAATTACGTACTTTCCCGACCAAAAATCCATCGCAAAAGCTGGTAACATGAGGAATTTTTATAAATTTCGTCGCAAGACTGTTTCTTTTTGGAGTATACATGTTTACATTTTAAATGAGCGTGGCTTTTCTTAGACAATTTATTAATGAAAAAATTAAAAAAAAATTAAAGTCTATACATTTGTGTTATAGAATAATTTAATTAAGCAATTGTTTTCACATGCTTTTGTGCTTAATTAGCTGTAAAAATCTTGTCTATAATAATTAATTATCCTTTCCACTGATCCCTTTTCCTTTTGGCTACTAAAAATTGTTGACTCCTTAAAAATTATTTTTCATCATAATTATCATGATCAAATATATAAAAAAAAAAAAAAAAGTTAGACGTAATTTTTACAGATGAAGGGCCAAAACGTTAGTCATGATCACAAATAATTGTGAATGTCTTTGCCATACCTAATACCAAAACAAAAATATTGATTAATTGGGGCTAAACTTAAGTTTTTATTTAATTGTGATAAATAATATTAGTTTTTCATAATTTGTAAATTGTATTGATTTATAATATAGAGAATAATCTATTTGTTTTGTGGTGATTATTTTTATTTTAGTGCCCAAGGATGTTCTTCCACTTTAATTTGGGGTACGTGCACACTAATATCACACACACACATGTATTGTATGTGATCTCAAATTTAAATTATAATATAATTTTAATACGACCCGATCAGACATAAATTAGTTAAACACACTAGTACATTACAAAGAGACCCCGAATTCCAGTACCTTAAAACTTGTTGTTCATGTGATAAGAATTATAAACAATATTTTTAACACCTCATTAATGCAAAATAGAAACAGGAGATCATTAAATTATTGAATTTGTACAAGCATAACTAAAGCAATTATTATTATTATTATTATTATTATTATTATTATTATTATAATAATAATGATAATTGTTAGAGTGGATGGAAGGTTACAAGTGGTAGGGGGCAATATAAAAGTGGTGCACGTTCGCAGTGTGCACAATTTTTATATTTTACTTGTTTTTGTCTCATCGTACAAACATATATTCTCAATCATAAATAGCCAAACACATCATAATTAACTACTACGTACTGCCTCATACATTACATATATATATATATATATATATATATATATATATATATATTATTCCATGCATGAACTATATATATATCTACTACTCACACAAAAATATTAAATCTTATAACTTTTATTCAAGAATAATATTTAGACTATTCTCCCTATATTGTCCAGTAACTGTGGAGATTGAGTTAGATTTAGAGGGTTTTTGGCTGAACTTTTAATTTTAAAATATTTTATAAGCGCTTATATCTTATAAGATATTAAATTTTATTTTAAAAATAAGTTCTTAAAGTATTTAATAAAATAAAATTTAAGGTATCATTTATTTCTGGTATTTCATTAAATAGGTGATAGGATTAATTTTAATGAATGATTAAAAAAAAAAAGACTCGGGATTAATCACAAGTCATGTACTTATAACTTGTATAATTGTTCATCCCACCAATTTAGGCAAAATAATGAGTTTAGCCAGGCTTGCCCTTTCGTACCGGTCCCCCCATTCATCAAAGTAAATAAACTATTAAGCTTTATTATTTTGGTATTTTTATATTAAGGTTTTTTTAAGGTAAAATAACTAAAAATGATATGATACCATTAAATTAAATAAGTTGTTAGTTCTTCACATATTTTTAAAATACTTTCATATATAGTATGCATTAGTTTAATTAACTCCAAATAAAAATTAAATTGATAATTTTTTTTTACAAAATAAATAAAAAAGAATGAATTATTACCTAAATTTTTAAATAAAAACAATATATATATATATATATATATATATATATGTATGTATGTATATTCATACTAGTCGAATATTAACATAGATCTATAATCGATATTTTATTTGTTAATGCAATGACTATTTCTAGTGTATAATTTATAATGTCTTGAATTTATATTTTTCAGTAAATATAAAATCAATAGCAATCTTATTGTTGTTTAACTATAATAATTTATTACTAAATAATGAAAAGCATTTTGTCTTTGTCGAATGCAAAAAATTAAATAGCAATAAAAATTCTCTAAAGTCAGAGAGAGAGAGAGAGAGTGAGTGTGTGAGTGGGTGAGAGAGAGAGATATGAGGATATTTTTATCTTTACGACATATTAATTTCATAGAGTTTATGAGATGTTTTTAAAAAATTTGTGTGAAGTTTATTTTTTTTTAAGTTTATAAAATCCAAAATATATTATTTTTAAAATTTTATAAGCTTTTAAGAAAAATTGTCAAACTATTCTTTGGAGTTTTATAAGCTCTCAAATATCTTTTAAAATATTTTGAAAAGCTTATCAGTTTAGCCAAACATCCTCTTATTAGACTTAGGAAAATTTTATTAACAACGGGAATTTTTATTGCTAAATTCATTAGTAAGTAAATTTTTATTGTCAAATTCATTAGTAAGTAAATTTTTTATACTAAGTAATATAAATAAACAACAAGACTTTTACTTATTAATTAGCTTGAAGCTAATTCTTTTTCATAGTTATAGAGAAACTTTCTTGTAGTGATTATAAGTACTCAAACATCTTTTAAAATATTTTGAGAAGCTTATCAATTTAGCCGAACACCCTCTTATTAGACTTAGGAAAAATGTAATGAATCAATTCGTATTCAAGATTTTTTTTATTTATTCGTATTAAAATGGATTTTTTTATTTGGTTAACTTTTCATTAAAAATAAAAACAAGGAATTTAGGTCCCTCGTCACATAATACATTCAGTGTTTGTGGGGTGGGGGGGGGGAAAGAGGGGTGTAAAGGCCCATTTGGAAACACCATGAGCTAAACGTTTACATAGTCTAGGTATTTTTCGAAAATTCCATTTAGGCCTTTGTTCCCAAGCTATCTTGATGGCTTGAACATCAATTTGGTTTGCACGATCAACCTCCTCTATGTTGTTTTTAGTCCAGTAAATTACAGTCATTGAATCATATTCAAAATGATTATCGACATTATCCTTTCTTACTTTTTCCAACGCCATTCGATTGGCCCGCAGTTCAGCAAGTGAAGAATCGTAGGTAAAAATTTCAAAGGATTCAACATACAGAAGGAAAACTCTTTCATCCCAAATGACAAACGCACCAACACATTTATCGCCCTTTCGAGAAACATCTGAATTAACCATGATCCAGTCCACTGGTGGGCGGCGCCATTCGCAGTTTGTGGTCTCATTTGTTTTCCTAGAAACTCTTGCGTGAACATGCTTTGTTGTTCTTTTGATGACTACTATAGTAATATCTTCTTGCGATTGTGCTTCCCTCTCATAGATCAGATGAATGTGTGTCTTCCAAACAAATTCCAATGTGATGGCCCAAGAGGCGATGAATTCTTGTTGGATAGAGCAGTCCGAAAAAATTGGAGTTTGGTTCAGAGAGTAAGAGAAACCACTCTCTAATCAACAAGTGAAACACAGATTGTAGTTTGACTTGCCATTTAGAGAGAAACCACGTCCTTTCCAAGAAAGCGCAACAGAGGAAAAGGTGATGGGCATTCTCAACCTGAAAACCACAAAAAGGACATTCAGTTCATTGAATTTGGAATATTTGGTAGATTTAACCTCGCGTCGGCAGTGTGTCGAAAAGGAGTCGCCAGAGGAACACTTTGAGTATGGTATGGAGGTCTAGTTTCCAAATTCGTCTTCCAATAAGTCATGTTTCTTGGTCATCGAGAAAGGATCTTTGTTGAATGGTCTGAAATGCGACTTTGGTATAGAATTCCCTAACTTAGAGGTAGCTCAAAACGGTTTAAGGTGTTCCAGTGACTCTGGAATTTGAATTTTTTTTATTTTTTGGACGGAGTATCAACCACGAACACTTGATTTAGGAGATCGAGTTTCCACTGGTTTCCGTTCTGGTCACAAACAAATCTAAGTCTAGGGTGTTGATTTGGGATCGAGGGATAGGTATAAAATTTTCGATTGATGGAATCCAAGGGCCATCCCAGATTCGAATGGCTGAGTTTGTTGAGATTGGATAGTAGGCTCCAAGTTGGATTATTTTTGCACATTTAACCTCATCCTGCCAAATCCACGAGGTTCTTTTTACCTGTATGCATGGGCTGAGAACTGAGTCATTTTTCAAGTATTTAGCACTAATGTATTGGCACCAAAGTTTTTCACATTTAAGAAAAATATTCCATGTGATTTTGTAACACTAGATTTATTAAAATCATGGAATTTTCTGAACCTCAAACCTCTTTTGGTTTTTGGTTGGCAAATAGAGTACCAAGACTTGAATGCCAGGAAGTGCTTGCTGCTGTTAGAGTTTTCAGTCTTCCATCAAAATCGTCTGATAATTGCGTCCATTCTTAAGCACGCCGATCTTGGCAGGAGGAAAGTTGACATGGAACAAAAATGGCAAGGATTGAGCAATATTTTTAATAAGCATTTTTCTTGCACTGGAAATGTTTGGAGAGTTTATTAGCCAATTTTTCTGTGAGTTCATTGAAAATCTGACTCCTTGAAGCAAGTTTACAGAAATGTAGTCTAAGGTGTTTTGCATGATGGTCACACTCGGACATTTGCAAGATATCAAGAATCAGTCTCTTCTGTTGGGTAGGGACGTCTTGGCTGAAGTGGACAAAGGATTTTCAATTGTTTGTCACCTGACTGGACCATCCTTCAAATATGTTAAGAACATTTCAGACAATTTTTGCATATATGATTTTCGCCCTACAAAAGATGGTAAGATCGTTAGCATAGAAGAGATGAGAAATCGAGGGAGAATTTCTGTAGATTTTGACTCATTTAATGTTACCAAGAACTTCTTCATGAGAGAGCATAGGAGAGAGGATTTCAGCATAGATAATGAAGAGAATAAGGAGAGAAGGATCTTCCTATCTAATTCCTTTGGATGGTTTGAAGAAACCAAATGGTGCCCCATTGAAAAGGATTGAGAAGCTTGTGGAAGAGATGCACTGAGATATTCGCTCCACAAATTCATTGTAGAAACCAGTGCACTTCATGAGGTGTATCAGGAACGACCACTCAACACGATCACAGACTTTTATGAGATGAATCTTGATAGTCATAAAGCATTTCCCCCCTTTTTTACCGTGAAGATGATGTATAATTTCATGAAAAATTATGAAATTTTCATTGATGGTCCTACCTGGAACAAAAGCCATTTCGAGGGGTGAATAATTCCGTTCAAGAGTGGTTTGATTCGGTTGGCCAATATTTTGAATATGACCTTGTATGTGGTATTGCAAAGGCTGATGGTCGAAATTGGTCAACAGTGGATGCTTTGAGGTTTTTGGGGATGATGGTGATGTATGTATGATTAATTGCTGGGAGTTTGGTCAGTCGAGAAAAAATGCATTGTTGCTTTCCCAACTTATTTTCCCACAATGTACCAAAAATTTTTATAGAAGCTTAGAAGGAAACCATCCGATCCAGAGACAGCAATAAAAGAAATGGGGATATCAGATTTAAAGAGATCTTAAAATAAATAGAAACTCATTACAATACTTCCCAATCAATTACTTTGATACCTTTCCTCGTTCGGATTGAATGAATGAAGTCAGCTTTTAGTTGGAGTTGCTGTCAGGTGAAAGAATTTGATGTCGGTATCTTCATCTTCAAGCCACTTCTATTTGGCTTTTAGTCTCCATTTAATTTTCAAACATTTGAGTTGTTCATCAATTTTGCATTGGAGATTCTGTTCCATTGTAAGTGTTTCAATACTTGGGTCGACCCCTTGGTGTTGCAATATTTTTTTCCTTAATGAGGTTAATTTGGTCATAGCACCAACCAGATGTTTTCCTATTCCATTAGTTCAACACGGAGGAGTTTCAACCTGATGCGTGCTATTTTAGCACTGGCCCAACAGGCTTGGACTTAGAACTTGGATCTGGATCAAGAAACAAGGAACTCGAGGAACAGAACCTGCAAAACAGAGCGTTAGCACTCCGACGCTCAAGTTAGTATCTATTTTATGAATAAATAATCAAAAGATAATGAATTGAAAAGAGTAATCGTGATAGGATAATCAGATCCATGTGACAAATTGTGTTTTAATTGTAGATAAAGTGTGAAATAGCAATTAAGCATGAAGAGTTTGAGAGAGAAGAGAGTTCGTAGAAGATGTCCCCTGCCTGGGACCAGACCTGTTTATATAGAGGAGATATCCCCTTCTTGTAGGGATCTGCACGTGCTCCTAATTCTTGTTATGAGTGGCTAGAGGTAGTTGAGGTAATGCATCTTCTGATCTTATCTTCAATAGATATTGTTTGGGGGTAAATTTCAGAACCGAAAGGGACTCCTTGTATTCGAAGATTCTTTGATATTCCTTAACCTGCAAGGAGTCCTTTTGCTACAGGGGTGTGGGGTGCTGAGGGGGTTTCCTTAACCTGTATCCGCGACGTGGGATGAGTAATCCTATGTGGTGGTCCAAGTGGACCTCTCTCATGGAGAGCTAACAATGGATCTTAGCCCAATTCTCCTTATTGGGTCGTGTGTCTGGGTCAACCTCATGGGTAGCTTGGGCCTCTTTCTCCATACATGTAGTTGGGCTGGTGGGGGAGGCCTTAAGCTTCTGTCTTCTAGGGCTATGGGCCTCATTACAAATGTGGTGACTGCTTTGAACCGTACATTTATGAACTCTAAGGATCGGGGTGCCTGCAAGATCAGTCAACCAAACGTCAGCAATAATAGTTTCACACGAGAAGTCTCTGCACCACATATCCAGGTTTATTAGCTAAGTTTGGGTGAGTATCAAGGAGCAGGGGGCAATTATCCGAAGCAACTGCTAGTAGATGGAAGACAAAAATATTTGGGTAAAAGAGGCACCAATCCGGATTGGCAACTCTTTTATCAAGTCACCGCTGAACACGTGTCGGACACGGCTCCAGTGTGTCCGAAAATAAAAAAAATAAAAAAAAACGGACACGGTGTCGGACACGCCAAAGGGCGTGTCCGACACATTTTAGGACACTTTAGGGGTCGTTTTACAATTTCAAAAAATTTTGGAAAAAATTGAATAAATTGGCCAACATTTCTCTCTTAATCAACGTCTTCTCCCTTTCTCTCTTCTCTCTCTCTATCTTTTTTCTTTCTCTACTTTTCTCTTCTCTTCTTTCTTACTTTTCTTTTTTAATTTCTCACTTCATCTTTTTGATTTCTCACTTCATCTTTCGAAGCCATGATTTCGTGGCTACTGTAGCGGCCGAATATGACTTGGGTGAAACTATTTTTACTTGAAAACATTTGTAAGCTGTCGATAGTTGCTTGAATTAAGGTAAGGATTTATTACCCCATCATTATCCATTCTCTTCAATTTAGTTGGTACTCGAAAGTAAATAGATATGGTAGCTGTATTTATTGTGAATATTTTAGAAATTTCCATCATTTTTCTTGGATAAAGTTGCATTTTTTTTATCAGAAATGGTGACATGTAATTTTCCTCAATGTTCCTTTGGTATGTGGGTGGGTGTGTGTGTATAAAGCTCTAGTGAAAAGGGAGCCAACTGGGCCCTGCAAATTTGGAGCTAATTGTCCATTTTGAGTGTAGGTTTTCAGAATTTGAGTAAGCACTCCTCTCCCAAATTCTAATTTGAAATGGGTTTGTAGTGTTTGCAAATAAGGAGATATTTCTACAGTGGGTTTTGATTCTTTTGAACTTGTGAAGTTGGTGTTGTTCAAATTACAAATACGTGATCTGTGTATGTTTTCTTGAAGTTAATACCATAATACGATATTTGTTGATTTTTGCCATTGGTACAGTTCTGTTTCTGTTTCTGTCTATCAAAGTTTCAAACTTTCAGTTTTATTTTGCTAATTTCATATTAGCATTGTCATTGACTATCATTTTTGGATTTTTTGTTGTCTTTTCATAATTGAATCATTAAGCAATGCAAGCGAATTCGAAAAAGGTCAAAGTCATAGTGGGGGCGACGGAGATTCTACTTCTCAAGATAGTCGGCCTTTATGGAAGTTTGTGACGAAGTCGGGAAGAACAGAAGGGGGTGGGAATGTTTCTTTCACATGTAATTTTTGCAAGGTAGCATATAAGGGTTCATATTCGAGAGTAAAAGCACGCCTACTGAAAATTGGAGGAAATGGAATCCATGTCCAAAGCAACTGTCGGCCAAATACTTGAGATGACAAAATTAGAAGATGAAGCAATGCAAAGAAAAGAGAGAGGTCAGCCTAAAATGGTTCCTTTATCTCGTTCTTTTTGTAGTTCTAGTCAATCATCTTCTCATTCTGTGTCAATGGATGCAATCAACTCCTCATCTTTTAGGCAAGAAAGATATGAACCTAAAAAAAGAAAGGTTGATGGTGATAGTGCTTGGAGAAATCTTTTAACCTTCAAGTAAGAGAGCAACTAGATAGTGAAATAGCAAGAATGTTCTATTCAGGGGGTCTTCCTTTTAACCTTGCTCGAAATCCATACTATGTAAGGGCTTTTTCTTTTGCTGCAAACAACAATATTGCTGGTTATGTTCCACTAGGATATAATTCTTTAAGGACAAAATTTTTGCAAAAAGAGAAAGCAAATATTGAAAATTTGCTTGAATATACTAAGAGCACATGGAAAACAAAAGGTGTGACTTTAGTATGCGATGGTTGGACAGATCCTCAAAGAAGACCATTGATTAATTTTATGGCCGTGAATGAGGGTGGTACGATGTTTATTCGAGCTGTTAATTGTGAGGGAGAGTACAAGGATAAATGGTTCATCTCTACTTTGATTAAAGAGGTAATGGTGGAAGTTGGAGTTGCTAATGTAGTGCAAATAATCACAGATAATGCTCTTGTTTGTAAAGCAGCAGGTTTATTGGTTGAAACAAACATATCCTCATGTGTTTTGGACACCATATGTAGTTCATACTCTCAATCTTGCTTTGAAAAATATATGTGCTGCAAAGAATACTGAGGCAAATGGAATCACATATGAAGAATGTCATTGGATTACTGAGATGCTGCATCAGCTTTGATGATTAGAAATTTTATCATGAATCATTCTATGAGGTTTGCTATGTTTAATGAATTCTCAAAATTGAAATTGCTTGCTGTTGCCGAGACACGCTTTGCTTCTGTCATTGTTATGTTGAAAAGGTTTAAACTCATAAAGCAGCAGTTAAAGATGATGGTTATTAGTGAGCAATGGCCTTGTTATCGTGATGATGATGTTACTAAAGCTATAAATGTTAAAGAGAAATTATGGATGATTCATGGTGGGATTCAATTGATTATATTCTTGATTTCACTGAGCTTATATATGAGATGCTTAGAGCAACTGACACAGACAAGCATTGCTTGCATTTGGTTTATGATATGTGGGATAATATGATATCTAAAGTGAAGAAAGCGATATATAAGCATGAGAAGAAAAATGATTATGAGGAATCAAGCTTTTGGGGTGTTGTTCACAAAGTATTGGAGGATAGATGGAGCAAGAGTAATACTCCTTTGCATTGTCTTGCTCATTTCTTAAATCCAAGGTAACCTGTTTATCTTTTTTACTATTAAATTTGAAGTATTTTATCTTAATTTATTGTCAAACTTGTGTTTAAAGTAGTATTTTAATTCTTTTATAGATGTTCAACAAAAGAATGGCAAAGTCAACATTCGAACCTCACTCCACCACAAAGTGATGTAGAAATTTTTAGGATGAGGAAAATATGTTTGAAACGTTTTTTCCTAATGATGATACACGAAGAGAAGTGAATGTGGAGCTTGCAAGATTTTTTGGATGCCTTGATGACTTTGCCGATGAAGATTCTCTTCGAGATAGATGGGAAATGGATCCAATCAAGTGGTGGTACATGGTTCTGCAGCTCCTCACTTCAAAGTATTTTCTAAAGTTACTTGGCCATGTTTCTTCTTCTTCTTGTTGTGAGAGAAATTGGAGTATTATGCATTCATCCACTCGATAAGGAGGAATCAAATTACTCCACAACGTGCTCAAGATCTAGTTTTTGTGCACAACAATCTTCGACTTTTGTCAAGAAAGACTCCACAATACATGCAAGGCGACACTAAAATGTGGGATGTGGCAGGAGATGCTTTTGAGACCATAGAAGATATTGACATTCTAGAGATTGCAAATCTCTCGCTTGATGAACCAGAATTGGAGTTTGTTTTATTTGATGAAATTACTGAAGATCTAAAAGATGATCATGACAATTTAAACTCATTTGGATGACTAGAATTTGGATGATTTAACTGATTATATATGTATTTTGGTTATAAACTTATATGTAAGACATCATTATATTATGCTTTATTTTGATATTTTTATATTGCATATATTAGTTTTATGAGAAATTAAGTGTATATATATAATAAAAAATATATTATTTATAGCCTTGTCCGTGCCGTGTCGTGTCCTACTTTTTTTAAATTTTTCGTGTCGCCGTGTCCGTGTCGTGTCGTGTCCGTGTCTATGCATCATATCAGCCAGGCAATGGACACCTGTAAATTGCCATGGTTATCGTTCATCATTTAGGAATATAAAGCATTTAATCATCCACAAACTTTTCAGAACAAAGTTCACGTTAAGGCTGGGCTCCAAGTAAGATATAATCTGCCAGTTTTATTAAAAGCAGAACCAAATCAAAGGAAAGCAGATTAGAAGCACGAAGGAGAGAAGAAATCTTATCAGTGTGTATGGTTTTTACTTTGCAAAGAAATATGAGGTCAAGCTTGTGAGATTTAAAGAGGTCCCGTAGCATTCTCCTTGCAGCAGGTAGGTTTAACCTAAGACAATTCCAAGTGAGAATCCTCATTATTGGTCACTCTCAAGGCCCCTTTGGGCCCTCAGAGACATTTAAGATTTTCTCATCCAGGTTTGGAGTAACATGGGCTAAGCATACAATATCTTCGTTAATTTGTGGTTTTTCCTTCAAATCTTTGAATTTGTTTCTGGTCTTTTCCTTCATTTTAATGAATTTTCGTTCTTTCTGGATTGTAGTTTCACTCATTTTTTAAAACATCTTATAAGCTCCTACATCTTATTAGATGTTTTAGGAGCTTATAAGATGTTGGATCTTATTTAAAAAAATAAGCTCTTAAAGTGTTTGAGTAAAATAAGATGTTAAAGCTTATAAAATGTTAAGGTGTTTGGCATAATAAGGTCATTAATTGGTAAAATGACTAAAAATGGACATGTATGCCATTAGAATCAAATAATGTTTTATTTTTTTCTTTTATTTTAAATATTTTTATAAGTAGTACACATTAGTTTAATTTCAAATAAAATTTTAATAGATAATCTTTTTTACATAACAAAAAAAATAATGAATTATTACCTAAACTTTTGAATAAAAATAATATATATGTACATTCATGCTAGTCGAATATTAGTATAAATATATAATTGATATTTGTTAATGTAATGATTATTTCTAGTTGTATAATTTATTATAATGTCTTGAATTTCATATTTTTTAGTAAATATAATATCAATACCAAACTTAATTTTATTTAACTATAATAATTTATTATTAAATAACAAAGTATTTTTTCTTTTTTCAAATATTAAAAAATTAAATAGCAAAAAAAATTTAAATCCGAGAGAGAGAGTGGGTGTGGGTGTGTGTGAGAGGGAGTGTGTAAGTGTATGAATGGGGATATTTTAGTCTTTTGACATATTATTTTTATATAATTTATAAGATCTTATAAAAAAAGTTAGGAAAGCTGACTTTTTTTAAAGAGCTTATAATATTCGAAACATCTTATTTTAAAAATCTTATAAGCTCTTTTAAAAATAATTATTCCAAACACTTTTTTTGAGTGTATAAGAACTCAAACATCTTATAAGATGTTTTGATGAGCTTATAAGCTTAGCCAAACACCCTCTAAGTCATGACCCAAATGGTTAAAATCAGTATCGGATTTGAATCCCATCTGCCTGTAAATTTATCTTACTTTGTATAAATTTATTATTTTATTATTATTATCTATAATTTAAAATTTTGTTGAGTTATATATTAAAATTTGATTGAAGGTAAAAGAATATGACCATCAATAAATAAAAAAATGGGTTATTTACTTTTCATACTCAAAGTATACCCATTTTTCAGTTTTAGTACCATAGGTTTCAAATTATCAGACTTAGTGCCCAAAATTTTTAGTTTTCATCCACCTGAGTACCCCCCGTTAAGTTGACCATTAAAACTAACGGTCAACCCAATTTTGGAGGAAAATTTATGCGCGAATTTGTCTATGTAAGGGCATGTTTGACTTTCAATTTATTCAACACAAAAAAAAAAAAAAATTCTATTTTCATTCTTTTCGATTTTAATTTCATAATTGAGGGCAATAATTCAAAAAAATACATATTTAATCCAATATCTATTAAAAAAATATACCAATTTCACTTAAAAAAGCAATTTTTTTTTTCTTTTTGCTTGGCAACAACGCAAATGTTGTCATACTCTATTTATTGAGAGTTTATGCTTAAATTTTAATACTTTTCATTTAATTATTTTAATAAATACTTTTTTGGCTTTTTTGTGATTGAAACAAAAAGTTTTAATAAATTTATAAGCAAAATTCTCTCAACCAAAAATAATAATTAGAATATATTTTTTATTTTGTGCACAAACAACGGTATAATATATCAAAGTATGGATGTCAAATTTTATTTAGGATAAAATGCAGACACCCCCCCCCCCAACGTATGGGGTCATTTGCACTTTGCCACCCCCCTCCCCAACTTTCTGCAATATCAGGTATGTGAAACCCCTAAATTGATAAGAAAATTTTAAACTTCAATTCACAAACAATTGATGAGCTTGATGGTGACACCGATAGAAATACATGTTTTTTTTTTTTCTCTTTAATTTTTTGGTTTGATTTTTTCTTTTTTATGCAATACTAGTGTATTTGATCTTGTGGTAAAATTACACTCTTTTGTGATTTTTTCCTTTGGGTTGCTGAAATTCAATCTCTTCATTTGGGTCGGTGAGTTTTTTAATTTCTCATCTGGGTTTTTTCAATCTTTATAATGTTTTGTCGATTTTATATTTGTGTTGAAGTTTTTTGCTTGATGGTGGTGCCGATAGAAATACATGATTTTTTTTTCTTTATCTTTTTGGTTTGATTTTTCTCTTTTTATACAATACACTAGAAAAAAATAATTTTCTACCATGGCCAAATACTGTAGCCAAAAGAAGAAAATACGTGACAAATATGAATTAACCACGTCTTCGCGATGGCCATTAGTCGTTGTTTCTGCAAGTGTGGCTAAAACATTAGTCATGGCCAAAACCATGGCAAATATTTTGGCTATGGCTAGAAACCATGGCGAATAGAGATTTAACGTGGGAAAAATTTAAACTTTTACTTTGATTTTGTTTAACTGTGATTAATAGTAGTGATTTGCCACAATTTTTAAGCCGTGGTCATTTATAGTATAGCGAATACTCATATTTTTATAGTGATAGTAGTGTACTTGATTTTGTTGTGAAATTATATTCTCCCGTGATTTTTTCATTTGGGTTGTTGAAATTCAATCTCTTCATTTGGGTCGGTGAGGTTTTCTTATTTTCTTATATGGGTTTTTTCAATCTTTGTAATGTTTTGTCAAGTTTATATTTGTATTGAAGTTTAAAATTTTTCTTGTTTGGTTTAGGAGTTTCACACACCTAATATTGTAGAAAGTTGGGGGGGGGGGGGGGGGGGGGAATAAAGTGCAATGATTTCATATGCCGGGGGGCAAAGTGCAACTAATTCTATATGCGGACGGAATATTCCATCATTATTTCCCGAGAAGTGCAAGGTGCAATAAAATCAAAACGTTGGGCGGTGAAGTGTAAAAAAAAAAAAAAGCGATTGGGGGGCAAAGTGCAAATGACCCAATACGTTGGGGGTGTCTGCAATTTACCCTTTTGTTTAACTCAAAAGTATATTGAGGGAGTGTTTGTAAAATTTTCTACTTTTAGAAAAGTGATTTTTATAGAGAAAGTTGGAAGTTGTAGCAGAATTAAAAGTTAGTAGTGTTTGTAAAAAAAGTGAAAAGCAGATAAAAGTTAAACTGGACAGTGTTTAGAGAATAATCACTTCCAAAATAAAATGAGTTGATGAAAGACTGTTTTGCTCCTATATGTTAAAAAGATACTATCTTTTTGCTTATTATTTTCACTTGTTATTGTCATTAATATTTATTTTTCCATAAAAAAAATAAATTTTATTTCGATTAGTATTTTATATTTATATTTTTTAAAATATTAAAAAAATATTTAATTTAATAATGATCCCGTGAAGTAATATAATTATTAATTCATACACAGTAATTAAACTTGCATGATTGCAAAAAAATAATTATTTTATTAGTTAAATGCAAAAGAAATAATATAATTAGATGATATAGCACATAAAATATAAAAAACTTAAGTTAATTTAATTATCGTTAAAATTTAAATTATTTAAAAACTTCGATATCAACTTTAAATCTACATTTTAAAAATAAATTAAAAAAGTAAAATTGAATTAAGATTATTTTAATAAGGGTAAAGTAGCAAAAAATAAAATTGAAATTTTTTACACAAAAATGCCAAAACAGCTAAAAGCACCCCTCAAGGTGCTTCTAACTTTTGGCATAAAAGCACTTTTTTTAACCTTTTCAAAAGTAAAAGCTGATATCCCAAACACTTCAAAAGTGCGCGCACAAACACTCCCTGACACCCTTTTAATGACTTATTCAATTTATTCAACTTTTTTCTGTTTAATTATAGGTATCTACACAAATATATATAATTGAAGAGCGCCAAATTCACTGAACTACCTCTAAGTATTCTCTCTCTCTCCCTCTCTCAATTTCTCCATTTTTATTTTATTTTTTGATACAATATTTATATTA
This sequence comes from Sesamum angolense, assembly GCA_034509725.1. Lineage (NCBI taxonomy): Eukaryota > Viridiplantae > Streptophyta > Magnoliopsida > Lamiales > Pedaliaceae > Sesamum > Sesamum angolense. Next base: position 12,474,827 of record JACGWL010000011.1, on the reverse strand, counting down.
TTTTTTTTACATATGCATTTGAATATGCTACACATACTAGTTGGATATTGATAATCGCATAAATTGTCAATAATTGACATTCATGATGTAACTCTAACCTATTCATAAAAAAAAATCAGAAAAAAAACAAATTAAGTTTATGTAGTAAAATTGAAAAATATAAATTTTTGTATACACATCCCATAAAGTACAATAATAGAAATGGAATTTGAGGGGTGGGAAAGCACAACAAAATGTTCAGAGTAAAGAACTACACAATGATAAAGTGTATAGAAGGTTTAATGTAATGGTCAGGAGAAGAACACAGCAGAGAAAACAATGATATCTATCTGAAAAAAATAATATTCAAGAGACAACAATTATGAAGTAGACAAAGGCGTTAAGATATCGAACTGAGAAATGATTCACATCGTATCCTGATTAAACTCACCGTGTAATTCTATCTCCTATCTGTCCGTCGATGAAGTCCTGAATCACAAAAGAAACCGACACTGGTAAAGGTCACAAAATTTCCTGATCAGCATTGACAACAATAGTCCTGTCCTCGTTCTTGACCAGAATTTAGGCACCCCCAGATTTAAGTGTGTTACTCAACCTATTCAATTGTCAATGCACACAAAAGTAAGTCGAGAAAGTAATACTATTACAGAGTAGTTCGACACCAATATCAAACTGCAAGACTTGTATTGACAACTTGTACTTTAGAGGCATTTGTTTAATTAAATCAAGAAGTCTATAGAACCATAGAAAGAGTGATAGTTCTGCAAGGCAATCCATTCTTTCATCAATTTTCCAGAGGGTAAATGAAATGTAGAGGGCATAAATCAGAAGTTATGTACAGTAGAAGCGAGTATTAATTTCTCGGAAAGGGATAAACTGCAGGTGAGCAAATCAAACCGAAGGAAGATATATTGCTGACAACTAACATGGTAGGCCTAAGCATTCTGCCAAGAGATTGTGTGACAGACTCACAATGTAAGCATTTTTGTGTTGCAAAGCATCAGGACAAACAGATTGCACAAACCTCCCATGAAAATAGTTTATAGAGCTTACCAATCCAAGCCCTCAAAGAGCCCTTCTCCTTTTATAGCAGAAGTTAAAAAATGGCCCATTGACGGTTTTTAATCCTGTGCAACTCTAAGGCCTCGGTTATTGCGGCATCATCAAGTGCCCCAGGAAGATCCTGTAAACCAGGCAACACAAAAACATGGGTTTATCCTAGTTTCTCAGTGTCCCAATAGTGAATACATGTATGTATGTTATCCTGGTACCACTGGTGAATCTTAAACACACTCATTAGATATATGAAGCACAAAGCTAATTCATGCTCCAACACCATAAGTAGGGCAGGAGCACACCTGTTTGTTTGCAAATAAGAGGACAACAGCTCCTTTAAGCTCTTCCTCCTGACAAGATGCCACAATATTGCAAACAAATGTTAAAATAAGAAAAAAACAGGTGATATATGTAATACATATCCTAAGTGTAATACTAAAGAATGAACATGAATGGTTGCCCAATAAGCAAGACAAATAGAAGTTTCCTCCAATCTCCAGCCAGTGAAAACAGTCAACAGATATAATGAAACTAGAAGTACAAAAGTTGAAAAACCCACGGCATACAAGAACAAGGAAACAGAACACAGTTTCCCACTGCCTTCACCGCTACAGGAACTTATGTCCTAGAGAAAGTAAGGATGGTAAAGAATGAGGTCACCACTTGCCAGCTCTCACGATGTAAGATTAGCTTCTGTGATGTAGAATAAGATGTTTTCTATAATTGGATAATTATGGTAGGAAGAGATAAGAGATTGAGACTGAGAGCAAGAGACACGTGGAACTTGCATGGTATTCAATGGAAAGCAATGCCAGAGATTTTTGATTGAGTTGATAAATGGATTTATATTGCTTCGTACATGTACAAAATGCATACATTGAACTAGAGTACAGGTTTTAACATCTTTTAGGATCTTAAGAAAAGAAAAGGAGGAGAAACACGCTTTTCATAAAGTCACCTACAGTCATATTCTGGTTCCATGGAATAATCAAATCTGTTTTCCTGTTTGCCTATGTAACATGCTTAAAAAGAAGAAACTCAAAAAGATGAAAAAACATTTGGAGAATTCAGGGAATTTAACCGTAGTCCATTTGATATGAATGACGAGGAGGAGAAGGCAAAACAGATGAAGAAAAGTGAAGAAGAAAGTTAGAGAAATGTTCAGACAAAAAGGAGAACATGAGTTCACAAATGGTTCATGCTTGGCTCTCGAGGAATCTTGTCTCTAAACAGTTGCTAAATGCAAATTTTCCAGATTCTCAAATACTTGTCAAGATAGAACTAAAGATGAATGGCCAATCCTGTGAATATGTATTTACCAATTTTATCTTTGTTAATACTCTGTTTAGCTGATTGTGTGGCTTTGTCAAGCCTTGTGATTATAATCCTCTTCCTCATCCAGCCATTTTCCTCCTATTTCCTGTCTATTTCACGTCTGCATAAAATTTTTACCCATAATCTCCTTGCTAGAGCTCAATTGGTGCACAGAATAACTCTACCACAGGTAATACTGGCCTACCAACAGTAACTCCAAGTCCCTTATCAAGAAACGACAACCAGTGTCCACAAACAATTTTGTGTCTGTCAACTCATTTTTGTAACATAATCAATAGTCTCCTTCTTACTTCCTCCCCATATTAACTAATAAATCAAAATGGAATAAATTCCTTCATCTAGCAAGAGACATGTTTTCGCAGGAATGTTGGCATTTGTAGTTCTATTGTGATTCAACAATCAAATCACTATCCAGCTTTACACAGGCCAAATAGTCATAGACATGCAATGGAAGATGTATGAAACTACTGAACAATGTACTAGCTTCTCTTCCTGGCAATTTACCATTCCCTACCAATCATAGCCTAAAATGCATAAAAAGTTGGGCAGAATGTTTCTTTTTGATTCAGTATACCATCTACATTGGTATACTGCCAATGACAATTTTAATATCTCAATCCAGACACAAAGCATCTCAAACAAAACACATCCAACAATATTTTAACAGAATCATGATGGAGATGAACAAAAGCAAGAGCACCTCCAAATATAGCATGAAATTCTTCTTTGGCAATCACCAGCCTATCTGTGTCACTTGAATCAACAACATATATTATGGCTTGAGTATTAGGAAAGTAGCACCTCCAGTATGGCCTAAACAGGAAAACCAATAATACACCAAGCATAGATGAGTGTCAGCTAAGAACAGCTACTATGAATGATAATATATAAAAAAATCAGCTCCTGAAAAATAAATTTCATTAAAGCCAGGGCAAAATGAAGATCCAAAATTAGCATGACTTCTAATTCCAGATAGTCTTTGGAGAAGTGACCAGATACTGCAGCCAATCAATTTCTCTAACTAAATAGGAGATTCTAACACACAAATATTTCTAGACTTATGGTTAAAACAAACATCTGTTTCTGTATAGATGTGTTCAAATCAGCCAATCAACATCTTTTTTCCCATGTTTGGTGCAAGCAAACACCCTAAGGATTAGAGTAAAACCAGCACAAAGATGTGTTCAAATCAATTATCTCCTTATGGTTAAAACAAATCTATTATCCATGAATTCAGAAGATTATGATTAAAAGGCATGCTTATACCTGTTTAACTCTGTCACAGTAAGGACAAAGAACCTAAAATGGAAACCTACATAAAGAAAATGCAGTTATTAACTATTTTGACTCATTTCATATAATAAGGCAGACAGTGATCAAATATTTTCAAGGTTGACTTCTTCGATACTCAAGTATCTACCTTCATAACCTAACTTCATGCAGTCCGTGGTCGCCAGATTTCATACACAATGTTCCCTAAATTTATCCTATGTAGGATTAACAGAATCCAGCAGGAATTTCTTTGATTCAAATTGTGATGATGGGAATTTGAGTAATTTTAGATTTTGTCAAGTGTGAATTCCAATAAACCTCTGGAATCTGTCGAGCTCTCATACTCCATTGCTCTTTTAGAGCACTATTTTCAGCAACTGCTCCTCAACACACAAAAAAACCAATCAAACACTCACTTAAACTGCTCTAGTTCTCTGGAGGATTATGATAAAAAAAGTTGATTAAGTTCATTGATCACTTATCTTAACAAAACTAGTGGATGAAACCACTTAAATGATGCTTCCCAAGAGACTTTCACACCTGCATTAACTTCATCAAAGGAACTTATCTCTATGTTGTATCATCAGATTGAGAAATGAAATGCAATCCCAAACAATCTGTAAGGCATAGTGGCCAACAACTCAACACAAATGCTTCCCAGACAAGTGATGGTAAAAAGAAAAAGGTCTATTCAACTTATTGCACGTATGTTTGTTTTCTTTATAGTGACTGCTCTCAATGAAGCACCAATTAATCAGCAAGCAATTGCAGAGGCAAATCAGAGCTTGGGAATGCACTAATTTAAACTAGGCAACCAAGCAAGACAAGTGGCAGGACAACAGAGTGAAAAGTTACCTGATGCTAGTTTGCCCACCTGCCATAAGCAAAGAAAGCCTCAGAGTTAGAGGATGAACTTCAGAAATGCTTCTTCCATTGGGATGAAATGATTAGGGAGGATGGTGGTAAACAATAAATCATGGAAAAAAATATATGTAAATTGTGATTACTTGTCAATTGCAGATAACTGTACCTAGATCCCAAACCTGAAACTTTATGTTGTTGTACTGCATCGTTTCCACATTGAACCCAATCGCTGCAATTAAAACAACACATACATAAAACCTTTTATCAAACACGGATACAAATTCCCTTTTCCCGGAGATTTATTCAAGTTCATGCACCCATCCTTAACTGTCAAATGAGTTTGAGATCAGAAAACAACTTCAGCAAGAACATTAACGATCAAGAAGCTGTAGTATGACTTATTTCTTTACTGGTGGCAGCATATGACAAAGTACCCGTATCAGATACACAGTGCGTACAAAAATGTTCCCTTCATCACATCCTAACATTATCTAAAAAAAGAAAGAAGGAAAAACAGAACAATGTACTTGGAATAGTGGATACTACTTCACCCATCTGAAGTCGATCTGCCAAAATAAAAACAAAAAACGGAAAACGGAACAAATTAAAATAATCAGACAGCTGAGAGATCACTGAACAGGGGAACAAAAGGGAGGATTCATACAAAGAATGGTGGTTTTTCCGGCATTGTCAAGACCCAGAACTAGGATCCGAGCTTCCTTGTTCCCAAACAGCGAGGAGAACAACCGCGTAAACACTATTCCCATTTTCCCGTCTAACACGATTAAATAAAATTGTAAAAACCCAGATCAGATCCAAGCAAAACTGCAGTACCCTCTTATGCTTCCTGCGGATTATTGAAACCAAAGTTACCGCCAATCACATCATATGAGTGTGAAGTAAAAGAAATTGAGCAAATTAGGAGCGTGGTGATTGATTACCAGAGGAACAGGGGAGGGCCTGCCTGAGCGGAAGGGGATAGTATGGGGGGCTGATTTGGGAATATGAGAAGTAATGAGGCAGAATTTTTGTTAGAGAGAGAGAGAATCTGTAGAATGAGGAGAGAGAGTGATTAACGTAGAAGAAAGTGATCTTTTTCCATATTAATTTGTTTCTGGAATCTGGGAACCTTCCAAAAAATCCAATTTATACGTTATGAAGAAGAAGATCCAAATACGGGTCGTCCATGGACCCGACCCGAATTTATCATAATATATTATTTTAGATGATTCATTTTTGTGGTGGGAATAATAATATTATGGACTCAAATAATTAATTTAAGAAGTGTTTGCAATAATTATATATTAATTTATTATTATAAATAAATTAAAAATAGTTTTTTATTATTATTTTTTAAAGAGTGTTCATTCGATAAAATATAATAAATAGAATATTCAATACTGTAAAATATTTTACCAAATACCCATCTGAATTAATTCGTTGGATTTCGGAATCATTTGAATTATTTTTGTTAAAAACATAAAAAAATAGTTAAAAATGAAATATTAAAGAAATTTACACATAAATATACTTTTTTCAGTTTTTAATAAGTAAAATCACAAAAATAATGAATTTATACAATGTATATAAATTATAATAAATAGAAATGACATTTTAATTATTTGATACGATTAGGAAAAATCAGGTACCAAATTTTTAAGAAAATAAAAATCGAATACTAAATTGAATTTTTCAATTCATTTTTAAGCGTCGCTAAATTTCCAACAACTTTTACTTTTTGAACTATTTAAATTAAATTAATTGAAAAAAAAAAACCAAACTCTCTAAATTCTTCAGAAAAATTATAGTTTGGTTTGAGACAAAAATGTTAGAAAAAGAGTTCATGATGACGTGAAATAAGTTCAGTTCATACAAAAAGTAAATGACAACAGTTTTTTCTAAGGTCTGCCGTAATTATAAATGCCTCTGATTATTTAAAAAATTATAAATATCACTAATTATTTGAAAAAAGATTATAAATACCCTCCACAAATTATCGACCGTCTAACAAATATTCCCTTTTGACAAGCCATCAGAGGGGGATTCGTTGGACATTTATTAATTTCAAGAGAATATTTATAATTTTTCAAACAATGAAAGATATTTATAATTATGATAAAAGGTATTTATAATTATGATAAACCGCTGAAGAAGCCGTTATAATATACCCTCGTAAAAAACCTGTCTTCTTTTACCACGTACAGACTACTACGAACAACACCCAAAACATAATCCATCTCCAGGCCCTACCTGATAAAACTTGAGCAGAATGTTTTATTACACTTTCAAAGGGCTCTGAACAAAGAAAAAAGAACAAGGGGAAAAAATAAAAAATAAATAAATAAAAGTGGGGGAACATCCGGTACGCGACGCCCGCTACCGTTTATAGCGCTGATTGAAATATCATCTCCGCCAACTCCTGCAACATTTGAGACCGGTAATTGTAAGCAATGCGCCAAGAATTTCGTAGCTAAGGCCGACATGTTACCGCCACCGACATTCAATCGAAACACACACAGAGATACTGTTTAAATGCTTATTTATATTGTCCAACTCCAGGCTTAAGTTCTGTGTGGATGCATCAGTTAAAACGCAGGCATACGATGGTTTTAAGAGTATAACATGCAGGTGCTAGCATGTAAGAAGTCCTGATGAGGCTCGATCGCTATACGCATAAACAGAAACTTATCATGCGGTTTCATGATATACCTGCTTAGCAGAAGCAACTTTAGGTTCTCCCCATGCTATAGCCTTCTTCTCGAGCACCTCAAAATCGGCCTTTCCAGCCTGTTACATAATTACGGGTCAAGTGGAAAACATAACGAAGCAAGAATTAGACGAGAAGAGAAGTTGGTGAAAGGATTTGACCTCTATTTCGGCACCCAGTTCTGAGTCAAAACTCTGATACCTCTTCCGGACAAGCTCGCTCAACGACCCATCCTGTTTGAACACAGAAAGACCATTTTAATGCCAAAATAAAAACTCTTATTTACTGTTTTACTTCCAAGAGGTGATCAGAAAATATGCGAGACGGAGATAAATTTTCACCTCAATCAACTTAGCAGCATTTCGGAGCCCGCGTGCAAGAGTATCCATACCAGCAATATGAGCTATGAACAGATCCTCAACATCCGTGCTCTCTCTTCGCCTGTCAGTTACCACATTTCATGAAAAACATACCATAAAGTAAATGAGCACATCTTATATGTGCAAAATGGCAAAAAGGGTGTGTGAAAGGAAACTTACAGTTTTGCATCAAAGTTGAATCCTCCCGGGGCCAACCCCCCCTAGAACACATAGAGAAAAGAACTTGGCTTATTTAACTCATTTTTGCTATAATCAATGCAAGGGTGAAGGGTTCTTCTTACGTTTTTAATAACGGAGAGCATGACTAATGTTGCTTCTCCTACATCCATCAGAAACTGGTCTGTATCCCAACCTGCAAACACCCAAGAACATCTCAGGTTACAAATTGTTAGTCGTCACAATGTTACTTATAGAGCTCCAATAATTGCGAGAATTATGCATATAGTTGAATACCAATTTGAGGGTCGCCGCTGTTTGCGTCTATGTTACCGAGCAAACCGTTGATTCTTGCAGTCTCAAGCTCATGATGACAGCTGCACAAAGGAGATGTTACAAGGTCGAATGATTTTACTAATCCGCAAACTATTTTATTAAGTGACATATTCAAATTAGGAACAGAAGACAACAAACCTGTGGCCAGAGAGAGTTGCGTGGTTGCACTCGATATTCAGTTTGAATTCATCTGGACAAGATATCCAGAAAAGGAATCAATCGAAGTGTAAGTCTTACTGAATTTGCAGAGTAAATGGCATTATTTTGGGTCATCGAGCTAGACGGATCTTGTATGCTCGGAGAGAATAATTGTTTAAGATCATTTTGGAGGGATCAGAAATAAATCAAATAACACAAATGAATTAACGCGAAATCAAGAACTCGCATATGTTCTTCCCAGTTACCTATCAATCCATATTTACGAAGGAAGTTGGCAGCGGTTGCAGCATCCCAGTCATACCTGGCATGATGAGTATACGGCACGTGTTGAATATTTAAGGAAAAAGGTTTCCAATCAAAATCAATGATCAATAAAACCTACTGATGCTTTGTAGGCTCCTGGGGCTTAGGTTCGATCAGCAGTGTACCTGAGACAAATATACAAGATAGTAATAAAAGGCGTAGACATGGCAAGAGTTTTAACTGTGAAAAATTAAGATTGATCACCCAATGCCCGTCTAACACATCAGGGGGAAACAAAAATACCATTGAATCCAATTTTCTTCTTATAGGCAACAGCAGCTTCAAAAAACCTTGCCTGCAAGCAGATGTTTGACATCAGAACTAAGAATCAAGAATATCAATAACGGGCATAAACCAATGGTAAGATGAAAAATCTTACCATGTGGTTGAGCTCCCTTTCCATATCAGTGTTCAAAAGGGACTGATAACCCTCACGGCCACCCCAGAAAACATAATTTTCTCCTCCTAGATAATGTGTAACCTGTTGGCATACATAGAGTCTGATGTAAAACAATTCACGGTGGCAGGACTTTGAGTCTCCATGCCACCACATATCCATGTATATTTCTATAAAGAGAATATGCACAAGATAAGTCAAAAACTGACCTCCATGGTTTTCTTGACCTGTGCGGCAGAATATACATATACTCCCAGTTCAGAGCTGTAATGCAATGAGGCCAGAATATCAGTCGAGCACAACATAAATTACCGAAACATCACATTTAGCCTAAAATAAAACATAAGTTACCTAGTCGCAGCTCCATGCATGTATCTAGGGTGGTGGAACAATTGAGCTGTACCCCACAAAGGATGAATCTTTTTCCCCTGATGTTTCATACAGAGAAGATTAGGACAAAAGTCACCTAAGCAGATAGACCCATGGTTTGACATATGGATCATCTATGCTTTTACATTGAAACTTCATGAAAAAAGCACACAGACACACACACATATGACAAAAGTTGGGACAAAGTTAGATCTCCCTTTGCTTTTTTCATGAAAATCAATAATCTATCCCATACGAGGTTGATATTAAGTATGAAATATACTTCAAGAATTTATATGATACCACAACACCGGCATAATTGAGTCACCTGAAGCTCTTTGGCCAGAGCCACCACTTCATCCAAGTTAGCATTAGTTTCCTATTGAAAAAGAAAAGAGATATCAACCGGCCATAAAAGTTAAAGACTTAGAGAAATTTAGAGCTACCAATAAATTATAAAATACTGTCAAAATATTGGGGTTCCAAGCTTCAAAAGTCTGAAAAGAGTGCGATTCAGGTGTCTTCTTCTATTATATGCTCGAAAACCTCGGGAAATGTGGGAATGGTGTATGTATGGCACTCGCCCTACTCGCTTGCCAAACTGTTTTTACTAACCTCAATTATTTTGCCATCTGGAGCAATGTCCCTGTCATGGAAGCACCATTTATCGACTCCAAGCTTTTCTATAAACTCAAAGTTCGCCCTCACTGAATCATCAACCAAGAAAGTGTCTAAGGGGCTTTATTTCCAAATGATAATAAACAAAACATGCAAAGTGCATAGTGCAAACATACTTCTTCTCTTGGCCATTGCCAAGGAATTGGTTCCATCTTCCCAAGGCCAAGCCTTTGTAGGTGCACCAAATGGGTCCCCCCCTGTCCCTCGAAATGTGTGCCAAAATGCGACACTGAACCTCATCCAATCCTACAGTAAATTGGGGTATAAAAGAGTAACCATCATATATTTCCCTCAAAAACTAACAAAAACAACACAAAGGAATAAAGATCTCACCTTCATCTTTTTCCCAAGAATCTCCTCCTCAGCGTTGTACCATTTAAAAGCGAGAGGATTCTTACTAGAAGGACCCTACGGTAGCAAAGAAATACCACTCATAATAACATCAAACAGTAATCTCATGCGAGGTTTATTACACCTTTTAGGCATAATATACTAGAATGTAGAATTGATATGTCATTCTAAAGGGAAAGAGAAATTGCAAGCCAAACTCGTACCTCATACTTAATCTCTGGAATACCTGGGAAGAACTCCCCTTCCCATTCACCAGAACTAGTTGCACAATCACTTCCAATATCGGCAGGACAAGTCGGCGGTCCAGCTGCAGCCTGCACCCATTTCAATTTAGTTCCAGAATCACACGTGTATAATTTGCACTAAAGCAAGGAAACATTTAATAAATACAATTTGCCTGGATTCAAATTTCTGGTCATTCCATGTTTCGTAAATGCAAATTCTTAAAAGAATTTGTACCAACTGTGCTAACAACAACTGGCATGAGGTAGAAAACTTAAATTAGTAGGGAGTCAGATTGATAGCTCTTTCTTCTATATCATCCTTTTGTCTCGCTAGGCCTCAGTATAGACAATGCTGATGAGTTTTCTCGCCCTTTGCAAGAACAAGAAAGACCTCATGAAACAAGAAACTATGTTGTGCCAATCATAAACACATATCACACTGCTCTTTCTACTTTTGCTTGTTCTCTGTATTATTCGTATTAAGATAGTAGCCACTTTTCCTGTATTATATCGTTTAACATCTTTCTCTTTTGCTGTTATTGTCTTCATTTTTCTGCCATCATCTAGTGCACTTATACACATACAGGCCTCACCATAGAGTTTTTCACATCCCATTTGTGTTCTCCTTCCGGTCAGAAGATATCAACCAAATCATGGATCTTGTGGTCTTGTTTGGTTCCAAATAAAAGGAGGCACACATAAGATAAACAACAAGTTATGCTATAGTCAATTTTGGTAATGCAAAAGAACCAAGTTCTTACACTTTGACTCAACATCTAATTTTTACCAAACCACTTTAGGATCCACAAGATAGAGAATATTTCGCTAATTTATTTTTAACACATTATATCCAAGGTCCTCTCCTCGTGTAGTGGATAATCATGATCGGAAACACATTCCGATTCTAAGTAACTTAAGCTAAGAACATACATGGCATTAACTTCTTTTTTCTTCTTAAACTTTCCTCAAAGAGGAACAGTCGAACCACATAACACAAGGCAACAACATTACATTTTTCATATTTACTCGTCAACTTTAAAAAACTTGAACTAATTAAAACAATCAAATAAACAGCAACAGAGGTCATGCCAGTAACATATAGCATAAATACAAAACAAGTCCCAAAGAACAACATAAGATTTCACAATCATATGAGACAAAAGATAGCATCTTTACCACTATATTAGAGACCACATTTAGAAAAAGAATCAATAACACGAAATTGGAACTCTTCATTTTTCCCGTCTCAAGAAAACAGTACTCTGCAACCAAAATCAAGAAATTAATTAGTGAATCATCAGCCCAGAAAACAAACAATTATTGAATATGTGTGTGTGTGTGTGTGTATAAAACAAACAATTATTGAATATGTGTGTGTGTGTGTGTGTGTGTGTGTATATATGCAATTTCTTCATGGGCCTTCACCAGGCAGTTTGATATGAAATCAGAAATTGAGGTATCCCATTAACAGAAATTTGCTAAACCCGTCATCAAAGAATTATCTTTTAGCTGTTCATCAAACATAGTCGATCCTCAAGTGTAAGTAGTTTCCTATTAAAAATAAAAAATAAAAATCCATGGAAGCACTGAACTTCAATCACAGACCAGGAATAACAAGAAAATATTATGCATACATATGCACATAATATATACATATATATATATATAGATTATTAATACATTGAAGAACTAAGAGACTTACAGATAGAGATGAATTTTAGATTTGTCAGCCAAACGAAAACACACACTTCTCAATGCGTCTGCAGCAGAGTGTTTATATATATAAGGGGAGAAGTTTTGTGGGGCTGGTCTGTAAAGAAGAGTCCTTGAAAGGGTATATATAGTAAACTGAGTTTCAATACAATAATACATATACTTTTCTAATGATCAAGTCCTTATCCAAATCCTTGACAAAATTAGTGCTCCCTTTTTCAGAATAGAAATTTTAGATTATTTAATACTTTAACTAATCCTTTAAATTAAGTTTTTGAAAAGTTTAATACTATTCGAAGTCTAATTACGCTCTGATAACTTTTGTATTGAAATTCTTTGATAAAGTTATTTATATTGTAAAATAAACTTCTTTTATAATATATATCGAATATTTTGCATAATATATATATATATATACATATATTATTTCTCTTCTTGTAAATAAATTAATAAATAAGTTTGATGATGTATTATTCATGACTGAGAGGATTTTATATAAGATTGTCTTCTCTTGTTTTATGTTTTTTTTCGAGGTAATTACACTCTCCTCTTTTGATGTTTGGTGTAAGGTTTGCTTCTGTTTAAAAAATAAATTAATTTATTAGTTAAAATTCATCAAATTTTCTAATATTAACAAAAAAAATTAAGTAAAGATTGATATTTATACTCGGTTGACTTATTACTAACTTATTGCAGGTCAAAATATTTTTTCCAACTAAATTACCCTTATAACGATGAAAATATGTCTCTTCACATGCATTAACGCATGAAGATGTATGATGGTAATTTGATCATAAAAATATTTTAATTTGACCTGTAATTAATCAGTAATCAATCAATAAAAGGTAAATATATATTTTTTTTGTTAATATCAGCAATTTCGAGGAATTTTTACTAATGAAGGGGCTTATTTGTTAGAGGGAAGCAAACCCCAAGAGTATTAGATGTAATTTTCTAAACTACAAAAAATTACGTATAATTACACTAAATTTCAGGGAAGGAGGGTGTAATTATCCCTTTTTCTACTCGGTCTTCAGTGCTGCTAACCTATAGTAATATTTAGGGTTTTTCCTCGAAATTCCTCTACTGTAATTCTCAAAGAAAATCAATTCTTGAAAACTTGTTGCAAACTGCTTTATGAGCGGAGTGTTTGCAAAAACTTTATAAATTTTTGTTACCTTTTTGTCTTGGGACTCTAAATTTGAAGAAAATGTAAAAATATCTTTATAGTGATATTCTCACATAAAATTCAATTTTATTTTTTACTACTTTACCAGTATTAAAATAATTTTAATTTAACTTTATCATTTTTAAATTATTTTTAAAATTTTATATTTAAAGTTGGTATTGAAATTTTAAATTATTTAACAATAATCCTATTTATATTTTCACACATTAAATAATATATTTTATTTTACTATATTATCTAATTATATTATTCCTTTATCATTAAAAATATAAATTAATGGCTATAATCAACTAATAAAATACTTTTTTTTGTAATCAAGTTTAGTTATTATGTATGAATCAACAATTATATCGCTAAGTGGAAATATTATTAAATTAGCATTCACTTTTTCTATTAATATTTTAAAAAATTAAAATATGAAATATACTAATCAAAACAAAATTTATTATTTTTTATGAAAAAATAATTATTACTCATAAACAACAAGTGCAAATAAAAGCAAAAATAGCATCTTTTAATAAATGGGAACAAAATGAATTTTAATCAATTAAGTTTCTTTTAGAATAGATTTTTTCCAAACACTATCCAATTTTAATTTTTGTCTGCCTTGTATTTTTGTACAAACACTTTTCACTTTTGATTCTAATATAATTTCTAGTTTTTTCTATAAAATCACTTCTGTGAAAATAAATTTTTTTGCAAACACTCCCATAAATCGAATTAATTCACCAAGATTGATCTTGTATGTCAAGGCATGAGTGTTTCCTTGGGCTTGATCTAGTCCAGGTTCGAGGAGTACTAAATGTCCAAAATTGGATGTCTCCTCACATACTAAATGATGAGATTGAATACAAAGCCCACAAAAGTTATTAGCAATGGATAACCTACACAAGAAAGAATGCCCAATAATTCATTGAAAGTTTTATGGATTAATTACATTTTTCATCTCTCTCTCTCTCTCTCTCTCTCTCTCTCTCTCTCTCTCTCTATATATATATATATATATATATATATATAAGCACTAATTTGATTTTGATCTCATCAACGACGTCTAGATTTAATTAGCAAAATTGAGGTCCCATAACTTTAAAATTATAAATTCAAACCCCATCAATATGTGATATATTATTCTAGTTTAATAGTAGGTATCGTTCTACTTTAATATTACTTGTTAATTTGATATAATTATTTGATATCGATGATTAGTGTATGATTTTTATAGTTGACGGTTGTTGTCAAATATAAATATTTAATATTGATTATTATTATTATTATTAATTTATAAAAAATAATATCTCATCACTCTCACTTGAAAAAAAAATGATTTTAGTCTCTCAAGCTCTGTATCCTCATTTAACCTAAAATTTTTATTTTATGACAAAATTGATCTGACCATTAGTTTTGTCCGTCCAAATTAACGGCAACCCTAATTTTTAGAAATTTCCAGCAATAAACATAAATTCGAGCACTATTTTTTCAGAAAAAAACCCAAAAGTTCAACCTTAATTTTTCAGAAAATGTCCCAAAATCCTAGCCCTAAATTTTCAGAAAAATCCCTAAAAATTATTCGATTAATTAATACTCCAAATTAGGGCTTTAACAAGTCATTTTGAGTGATTAGGGTTTGTTGGTGGAAATTTTTAAATATTTTCTTTAGTTATTTTGTAGGCGTAATATTACCAAATCGTTGTTCATCTTATTTCAAGATATGTTTTTGACTTATATATGACATGACTCTTATCATTTAATTACGTGCTAAATTCCAAACAAAGAAATATATATTTTGCACTATTTTCAAGTTCTTTAAGGATCGAAGATGAGTTATTCCATTTATTTTCAAAATTTTATTGCTTTTCTTTCATCACGTTACATACTCTGAACTCTAAATTGAGTTTCAAAAATTAATATTTCACAAATAATTTAAAGTCATGGATTTGAGTCTTATCAGATGTGTGGGCTTTTATCGTTTTGTGTAAGTGTTTATCTCTCACTTTATGTAAGTTAATGTAATTTATACTTCATTGATAGTCATATTGAGTTATTACTTAGTGTATCGAAATGAGTTATTATAATTTATTTACCGTCATTACAAAAATAATTTCTAGATCGAGTTTGTGTCGCAGACATCAAACTTAAATTTAATGTCCTTTGCAAAAACCACAAATATTATTACCTTATTATCATTTTATATGGTTGCTCACTCAAACATAAGTTGAAATTCAATAATTTAAAGCTTGGTATATATAAATCTAAATTATCTTCCTAAGCAAATGCACAATATAGAAGTCTATATATGATGTGGGGCTGCTTCAAAAGTCTTGAGAAGTTATATAAATGCTCCTAATTTTTCTATTCATGATCACAAAATTAATATGTCAGGATTCGTGACTTTTAATTCGGGTCGTATTGATTCAGCTCCGATTAGACTTGACCTTAATTCGAATCAGAATGATCATCTGATCAATTTTAAATTAATGATTTACAAAAATTATAAATTCGAGATAACTATAAACACTAGTCATCCATATCTTAAATATACCTTTTGTTATACCTTATATTCTCTTACATTTTTCACATTCTTTCTCTCATGATATTATTGACTTAAGTATTGAAAAATTATAATTGGGGTCTTTCCAGTATAATTATGATTTTTTTCGTTGAAGGTCAAATTTCACGGGGCTTAATTGCACTTATTGTCCTATATATATGGGTTGGCAAACAAGGACTTCAAATAGTAACCTACAATTAATTAATTTTGGCATGCAATTGCAGGATTCCGACCACAAAAATTTTGAAAATGGCCAAAAATTGTTGATGTGGACAAAATTATGATTTTTTTTATTTGTGGCTTTTTCTAATTGGGCATTTTTTGTTATCTTTTTCACCACATAAGTGCTTACATGGAAAAAATCAGATTAATATCAATTTTCGTCCACTAACTATAATTATTTTCTATTTTAGTCTTTAAAGTTGCAAAAAAGTTATGTAGATATTTAGTTTGCTTGATTTTGGGACATCCATCTCCAGAACTTTTTAAACTTGCCAAAAAAAAACCACATGGACCTCACGTGAAAAACTTTAGCAACACGGTGTCCAAAAATTGAGCAAATTAAATAATAAAAGGACATTTTTGCAACGCTAGATAGTTAAAAGACTATACTAAGAATTAACTTTAGTTAGTAGATGAAGTTTATCTTTAGTTCTTATTTTTTGTTTGGTTTATGTGATAGAATTTTATTAATAATGAAACAAAAGTTCGATATAGCAAGGCATGGTATATGTAATAACAATACCTATTTTATGAAAAAAATATAAATTTGCCCTCTGTGTTAATAAAAAAGAGCCAAAATTTTTCTTTAAAAAAATAGCAATTTACCCTCTATGTTTTTAGAAATAGAGCAAAAAAACCCCTTAAGAACTGGGGTTTTTTAGTTGGTTTTAGAAATATATATATATTATATAAATATTAATATATATATATATATCTATTTATATATAATATACATATATATATATATATAAATATACATATATTTAACATAATCTATAATAATAGTTTTTTTCTTCTTCCTGAGCCAAAATCGCAACTCCTCCCCCTCCCTCCCCGATCTGCCTCTCTTCCCCCTTTTCAAATATGACTTGCTTCCTCCTTCCCCCTCTCCCCAGTTTTGCCCTCCCCCCTGTCGATCTCACTTTCATTTCATGCTCGCCGTCACCATTGCCATCTCCCCCCTCCCCCACCGCCTCCCTTTCGCTGCAGCCTTTGTCGTCGCCATCATCATCATCGTCTATATCTTTATATATATTTATATATATAGTTCCTAGAAAGATGGGACCGCGCAAGGCGCGGCAAATTATGCCCCTAAAAATTTAATAAAAATTATTATCTCTTAGTTGATAATTATAATAGTAAGTAAAATAATATGACGATTTAAGATAATTTATTTATATAAAAAATCAGTTTATAAGAACAAAACAAATCTCACAGTTAGCAAACTGAAAAAAAAAAAAAAAAAGGATAAAAATGTTTGTCTTTTACCTACCTCATAACTAAAAGTTATGTCAAGAATTGTTTCTTCCACTTGGAGTTTTCTACACAAAAAATTCGCAATTTGTAACGGTTTCTTTATTACGGTCGGAAGTCGTTCCAATAATAATGGTCATTGTAACTGCCTCATAACGGTTCGAGCGCGATGACGTCATATGGAGAGAATATTTTTTTTTTTGTAACGGCCAAAACCGTGCCAACAACCGTTACAAACTTTGTGTTGTGCGTAAACCCGTAATTTTTCAGTGTTACTATATTGAACCGATTTTTGTAACGACTTGGTTATTGTAACGAATGTTTTAGTGAAAATACAAGCCGTTATGAAGGCCGGATGAACAACTGTTCCAAACTTCATTACAAAAATAAGCAGTTACAAATACCATTACAAAATAACGACTAATTTTTTAAATGACTATTTTTCAACGGCTATATTAGGAGTTCCAAAAGCCATTAAAAAGCCGCTACAAATAATCTTATATATCTATGCAAGTTGATTTTATTTCATTATAATTAATGTTTTAGAAAATTTTACTAACCAAAAACACTCTCAATACTCTGATTTTTTTGCATATTTACTTGAATGGTTTTGGATTAATATATAATAATATCGCTCAAATTCTTGGACAGTCAACTAGCTAGTGGTGATCGTCTTTTGAGTTGGTTGACCAGGAACAATGGCTAATTTAATATTGTATTGTATTTAATTAAATTAATTATATTTTGCTACGTACGTAGTGATTTAATTAATTTTTATGATCGATTTTTAATGTATATATATGTTAGTTAATTGTTAATATGCATATATTCACCTAATTAAGTTGTAATGCATTAATATTTGTAAATTTTATAAGTCGTCAAATTTAGCTAGAAGTTAACTTACTTTTATGTGTACAACATGTGAATTGCATTATATATCGATCTTATATATATTACGAGAATTGAGAGATGATGTATAATTAGAACCTTAAGGGGGAGGGCAGGATCAGAGTTTAAGGAGGATGTTAAGACTTTCATAGAATGGTTCAACGTGAACATATGGATGGAGACAAAATTAGATGCTTTACCGAAAGTGCAAAACACAAAGTTTGAACACCCGACGAAGTTAATTATTGTGTATGCGAGGTTTATGCCAGAATATTTATAATTGGACTTCACATGACACTGGATTAATTCCAGTGTCGGAGGAGTGAACCACAGCCCATGTTGAGGTAGTTATCCACAATGTTGATGAACAACATATGAATTGGGCGCAAAGGATGGTTTTTGATACAGATGGGCCGAAAGTAACATTAGTTGGAGAGAAATTATTGAAAACCCCAAAAGACTGCCGAAGAATGAAAATCTAAAACATATAGTCACATATCAAATTCACATATAGAGACATACCTTTAAGACATTCACAAACTTCTTAAGTTGTTCTACAACTTGTTGCAAAATCTTTTTGTTCCACAAACAACAATTGTAAAAAGTGTCTTGTACTTTTTTAGCTAACAGAAAAGTGAAAAAATCCAAATAACTTCATCTTGTTTTACACGAACCAATCATACTTATGAGACTCTCAATTAAAAGCAATCTACTTTACTGTTAAAAACACCATATAAATAAAAGATTGGGACTCAAAGTAATGTATATTGCAAGAGTGAATCAGTAGACATTATTACCAAGATTATTCACAGCTAAGCAAAATCTCAAAAATAAAGATATGTTCAAAATGTTATTTTGATATTAACCTGGTTGATTCATTCAAGAGGCAAGCAAAATGGGCTTCAAAAGGGAACACCCTTATATATATGCCACAAAATCAACCAATGTTGGAGAAAATAGTGCACAACATCTCTATGCAATCAACAATAAAAGACATGGGCAAAGAATGGTATATATCTACAGAGTAGACACAAATCAAATAAAAAAAATCCTAAATCATAAGAGGCAATAAACGAACAAGAAAATTAAACAAATCAACAGAAAATGGGAAATGAACCAACATGGAAGGAATTAGTATATATTTGTGTAAAGTCTTGTACGAGGAACATCAAATAAGCATGGTCAAAGAAATGATTACGTATTCGATAAGAAATTAAATCCAAAAAATATTAAATTAGAAAATTGATTTGGGGAAGAAAAACCTCAAGAAAATCTTCAGCATCCATCATGGTGTGTTGGATTAGAATTGTTACTAAAGAAATGGGACAGTAGCATCGTACAAACGACATCATTTGCGCATATGGTGAGAAGAAAAACCCGTTGGTTCTTCTTTTTCTTTTTATTTCTTTGCAAATCAAGCTTGGACGACGAAGAATCCCTATTTATTGAGCAGGAATTTTACTGTATGGAAGTGACAATGTTTCAACAGGAAAGTTGTAAAAACAACGTCGTTTTCTACAATGAGAAACAAAAAAAAAAAAATATTTGGTATTCCAAGTCAAATAAAAAGCCTCTTATATATGTGTAAATTATATATATATATATATATATTACATATATATAATTTAATTTTAATTTATATATTAAAAATTTTAAATCGTTGATGTAAAGTAAGTAAAATCTACACCATTGATCGACTAAATAAATTTCGACCTTAGATTCAAATCAAATTCAATTATTTATAGATAAGGTTATAAATATAATTTTATAACTAAAAAAAAAAAAAAAAAAGGCAAGTGATACACACATGAGTTACACGAGATAGTCACACTTCCCCTTTCACATGAGAGTTTTCTCCCCTCTATGAGTGGTTCTTTTTTCCCTTTTCTTAGGGTTTTAGGTAGGCGCTGATTTTCCTAGTAGTCGGATGACGTCATCATCGTCTTTGAGGATTCGCTTTGGATTCTTGAGTGCCCCCTCCCTTTCTTAATTTCTTCTTGCTTTCCTATTCATTTTCTTCAGCTTCACTTTCATTTATTGTGTTAACCTTGTTTGCTTTTGGCCTTTTTCTCATGTCATTTTTCTTTATTGTTTCTTTCCTAATATAATAGTTGTTACTTACTTTTACTAAAGATTGCACTAAGCTCTTTTGGATTTTGTGTGAGATTTTATTCCAAGTTTTTTCTGTGTCCTTTGTTTGTTGTGGTGGGGGTTTTCTCTCCTACTCTATATATCATCTAATGGAGGCGGAGTTGTCTAGGTTGGGGTACTCCCTAGTTCTTGCGGAAAAGGAGGATTTGGGTGTTTTTTACTGATTGGAGTATCGCACTCAAATCCAAATAACGGCGGTTTCCACACTATTGGTTGTGTCTTATCTATTAAACCTTATCATGTGGAGGCTCTAAAAATGGTTCTTAAATCCTCACTGAATCCCGCCAAGGGTATGGAGATCAATTTCATTGAGAATGATAGATTTCTTTGAAGTTTTCACTTTATTGATCAAATCGCATTGATTCAAAAAGAAGGTTGAATTTGTTTGGTTGTTGTATGGAACTAAGAGACCAAATTGGTAGTTTGCACTGTTATGCATAAATCAGTAGAAGTTCAGCTTCATTCGTTCTCTAGTTACTATATTGATGTCTCAGTTAGGCTTGATGCGACAAATGATTGGTGACACTTTTTAGGGGTTTATGAAGTGCCTAATACGAGCAAACAGACCAATTTTTTAGAAGCTCCTCCGCCAATTACAACTTCAATCGGCTCGGCCTTGGTTACGTGCTGTGGATTTTAATGAAATCCTTAAACAATTCGAGATGATGTCTTGGAGTATTTTCAAGAGGTGTTCAAATCTAGCAGTCTCCTCCCAGATGATATCCAGAGTGGAATAGAGCACCTTCCCACCGTGGTGGACAAAGTGATGGCAAATTACTTGCAACAACCCTATAAAGAATGTAAAATAAGGGTTTCTTTAGTATCTCCCACTAAAATCCCTCGGACCAGACGGCATGCCACCTTTTTCTACCAAAAATTCTGGTATGTTGTCAAATCTGATGTCATTATCTCTATTCTTGATTCCTTAATCACAGTAATCTTCCCACAGGATTTAATGATACAAATGTTATGCTTATTCTTAAATGTAAACAACCACAAATCTCTCTCTGTATTGTCCTACCAGTTTATGCAATATGGTATATAAGGTTGCTTCCAAAATGATTGTTAACCAATTAAAACCTTTGGTTAAATTATTTATCCTGCCCAATCTGCGTTTGTGCTAGACGCCTTATAAGTAATAATGTGCTATTAGCCTTTTGAGACTAATCATTTTCTTAATATTCATTCGAAGAGAGTTTATGAATCTCAAGCGTGATATTAGCAAGGTCTGTGATATGATAGAATGGTTGTTCCTTCTGAGAGTGCTAGGTAAGCTTGGTTTTTCTTGTGTTTTTGTTGATCTTATATTTGTGTGTTCTGTTGTCTCTTACTTGTTTATTTTGAGTGGCTGTCAGTTTGGTTCCATTATTCCCCAGAGGGGACTCCGTCAAGGGACTGTTTTTCTCTTTATTTGTTCCTTCTTTGTAAAGAGTTGCTTAGTTCATTAGGGTGGTGGCGAAAAGGGGGACAATTCAAAGTGTGGAGGTTTGTCAAGGTGCCCCCCTCATTTCTCACCTCTTATTTGCTGATGCCACCATGGTGTGTTGTCCGGTAATTGTAGCTACAGTGAAGCATGTTCAGCAGGTTCTTGATACGTTTAAGCTAGCTTTCGGTCAGGAATCATCTTCATAAATCATCAATTGCCTTTACCCGTAACACCCCTTTAGAAACCCGACAACACTTGGTTGAGATCTTAGGTGTTCGCTTCGAGAACAAACATGAGGTTTATCTTGGATTACCTATGGTGGCTTTTCGTTCAAAAAATGGTCATTTTTGTTGCATTAAAGGACCGTGTCTGGAAGAGGATTCAAGGTTGGTATGAAAAATTATTATCCCAGGTAGGGAAGGCAGTCCTAATCCAAGCCGTTGTTAGGATATCCCTTCATATGCTATATCGTGTTTCAGAGACTGAAAACTCTACTTCAGGAATTCCAATCATTAGCGACTAATTTCTTTGGGCATGATGGTGATTGACAACAAATTCACTGGTTAGCTTTAATCAAATGTGCAAAATTAAGCTGATGGCGGTCTTTTTTTATCTCAAGGCATTTAACTTGGCTCTGCTGCTAAGCAATTATGGCTCTTCTATATTCCGCCTCGATAACTTGGTTAGTAAAATCTTGAAAGCGAAATATTTCCTTCGCTCCCACCTCTTTGATGCACAACTCAGTCTCGACCATCTTATATTTGGAGGAGTATTATGGAAATGATGGAGTTCCTTCAGTCGAGCTGTAGATGTCGCATTGGCACGGGCTAATCAGTGAACACTTTGCATGATCCATGGCTTCCACGCACACCCTTGCTTCGGGTTATCACTCCAAAGTCTTTTAATTATCCCATGCTGCATGTTAGTGATATTTGGGAGGATATGAGGGAGTGGATGAATAAAGTGGTCACTGCCCTATTTTAGCCAGAATAGAGCATGAAAATTTGTCTTAGCTTAGGTGGCGCATCGAACCTGCTAGTCTGACACTACTCGTCCAATGGTATTTTCTCTGTCTATAGTGCTTATCACTTAGCATTGTCTTTTGACTCTTCGATGGGTTCTAGGTTACCGTTAGATGGATTTTAGCGTGGTTGGCAAACCTACATACCGATAAGGATAAGGTTTTTCTTTGGCACGTTGCATGTTTCCCTACATTAAGTAACAAAGAAGACTAATGCTGAATTTGTCTGCTACCTTTTTGTGATCTTGTAGCTGAAACCCCCATTCACTCCCTCCTTCACTACTCTATCGCTTGTCAGGTTTTTTTCTCTCCGGCATTCATTTGGCTACTATTATTAACTCGCACCTTTGTCTTGTGAAAGATGGTTGTTCTGGCATTTTTTTAAATTGTCTCCCCTGACCTGTCATTCTAGTGGTGATGACGACTTATTGAACGATTTTGGTGGTCTAGGAATCTTAAACTATAGCACAACAAGGATTTCCTTCTTCTCTCGTAGGTTGTGGACTTTGCTCGTAGTTATCTTCTCGCATTTTATTCCAAAATCTGAAGGTTTTGAATGCTAAATCAGTGCATCAGTCTTCATGGAAACTCCCCTTGCCGGTTGAGTTTAAAATCACTTTCACGGTGTCATTCTTGATGGGGTCGGGCATTGGGTCTTTGTGTTATTGCTTGCAATGTTGTAGGTTCGTGTTTGGATTGGCTATCCCTCAGGATGTGTAGAGGAGGGACAATGGAGTTGGCTGAGGCTGAGGCTTTTGCGGCAAAGAAAGCCATTCGTCTTGCCCAGCGATATAATGGCGTCATGTGGTTCTTGAGGGCCATTGCAACACACTTTTGCAAAAGCTCTCCTCTGTTTTTTCAAACTACTCTGTTTCTAACCCTTTGCTTGAGGATATTCGATGTTTTTGTTCCCTGTTCAAATCTATTTCTTTTTCTTTCGTGTTGAGGTTTGGTAACTCAGCTGTAGATTTTTTAGTTAAGTGTGCGTTCAATTAGGAAGGGGATTCTTCCTTTTTGGCCCGTGGTCTGGATACTGTTATTCTTGGTGATTTATCTAATTTATATGAATGCTTTTTCCCTAAAAATTAAAAGGAAAAAAAAAAGATAGTCACGCTTCCTATCACCACACTAGTGCACGGTTCTATAGCGTCTAAGACAATTAAAGAAAATTTCATCCACAATCATATTTTATTCTAGTCCTTTAACGATCTAGGGCTGCAAAAATCATTTAATTTGCTCAATTTTTGTAACACCAGCTATTGAAATTTTATCCACGTGAGGTCCATGTGACTTTTTCCGGCAAGTTTAAAAATTTTGAGTTTATAAACTAAAAAAAGAAGGATGTTTTTTCAACCTTAGATAGTTAAAGGACTAAAACAAAAAATGACTATAGTTAGTGGACAAAAATTGTCATTAATCCGAAAAATTCCCTACCATATAAGCAATTCTGTTGAAAAAAGAACGGAACACTTTTTAATTTGGATATTTTTACTGATTGGATATTTCTTTTTTTTCATCTGCCACATAAGCACTAACATGAAAAAGAAAAGGTCAAGTTGCATAAAAATAAATTTTGAGTTTATACTTTATACTCGTGTTCGTGGCATAGCATTCCTAATAATCTTACACGCTTTAGAATTAGAAAAGAATGTATAAATTAATATATCAATTTAAAAAATTAAAAAAAAATAACTTAAGGATATTTTGTCGACACAACAAAAATATACATAAAATTATAAAATTATTATTGTATAAATAATTATAAATGATAAAAATAAAACTATTTTATATAATACAAATATTAAATTAAAAAAACCAACACTCTAACCCCCCCCCCCCCCCCCCACTAGACCCTCTGCTTGCCGCAGCCCAACAGAGGGGCGAGTCACCCCAATCTGGGCAATGACGCACACATTTGTGACCGCGATTATTATTATGTGGGCGGGGAGGGTAAATTACATCTACCTCCCCTGAGGTTTGACATAATTACAAATACCCCCTCGTTGTTTGAGAAATTACAAATACCCCCCTAATTTAAGGACCGTCTAACAATTACCCCAATCTATGCATTTTTATAGTGAACTGACCAAAATACCCTTATGAATTAAAATTTATAATTTATTATTTTTCAAAAAAATATTTTTATCAACTAAGGCGATAATTTTTATTAATTTTTAAATTTTTTTCATCCATCCCATTCAATATTTTTATAAGATTTTAATTTTTTTTAAAAATAAAAAAATATTGGCAAAGTTGGCATTCTATACCTCCATCCAAGATTACATAATTTATCAAACATTAGGGGTATTTGTAATTTTTCAAACAACGAGGGTATTTTAATTATGCCAAAACTCATTACCCTAATTTATATTATAATAATATTTTATTTTAGATTTACAATTATATACATAATATAAACGCAAATTAATTTTTGCAATTTCAACTTTCATGTAAGTATTTATGTGACAGATAAAAAGTTAGAAAAAAAAAAATAAAAACTCCAAAAAAGCCATAATTGCCCATCTCAACAATTTGTGGCTGCTTTCAAAATCTCGATGGTCAAAGTTCTACAATTATAAAAATTTAATGAATTGTAAGTTACTTTTCCATTACCATCATTATATCGAAAATCCTTGTTGTAAATACGATTAAGTCGATTTCAAAATTCGAAACTTAGATAAAGCAAAATCGATTAAGTCCATTTACTTTGTCCATAGAGTAGAGAGTAAGAAAAGTGAGTTTCATGTGTGTTGATCCTATCCTAGTTTTATAACTTGTCATATAATTAATTACCATCACATGTCCTAAAAGCATAAAGTCAAAAACCTTGGAGATTGTAATTTAGACAATGGTGTAACAAAATCCACTCAATCACGTCTAATTATATTTGCTTCCCAACTAATCAATCTTTTTGAAAAATGCAAATAAATACATCATAGAAAAATTTGAAATCCGGGTATTTTCAAAATTTACAATAATTTTAATATTTAATTAGGTGAATGGTAAGTTATCTAATGTGATATTAAAAATAAGCAAATTATCCCTTATAAAAAAAATAAATAACAATTTATTCTCTTATATTTTTTAAAATAAAGTAATTTACCTCCTTGGGTAAAAAGGTAAATTGCTTCAACTTTAAAAATATATAGAGGTAATTGCTACATTTTTTAAAAAATACAAAAAGATAAATCATTATTTTATTTTTCCTAGAGGATAATTTGTACATTTTCAATATCATAGGACTAAATTGCATTTTTTCCTATTTAATTATGACAAGTTCTAAAATGATGGCGATCTGTTGATATAAAGTTTGAGGAAGAAAGACGTATCTTTTTTAACTGTAAGATAATAGAAAATATTTTTAATATTATATCATATCTTATCACTGATTTTTTTAATATTTATATATTAATATTATTTTCATTAGAAGAACAATATTATATCGGAATAATTATATTTTTCTTTTTTGAAATGTGTTGTAATTATACATAGTACTCCTCCTGTTATTTGAAAATTACATATAGCATCTCTGAAATTTTTTTTTTTGTCTATCAAATTAAATAGGTTCTTCCTTTAGATAGAATTCATTGAATTTCTTGACATTAACAAAAAAAATTAAATAAAAATTAATATTTACCTTCAATTGACTTATTAACTACTTATTGTAGGTAAAAAAAAAAAAATTCTTACTAAACTACCCTTATAAGGGTGAAGATACATATACCTCCGTATATACATTAATATGTGAAGATGTATTATTAGGATATTTTGATCATAAAATAAATTATTTTATCTGTAATAAATTAGTAATAAGTGACTCAAGGATGAATATATAATTTTTATTCTTTTTTTTAATATCAATAAATTCGATAAATTTTGATTAACGGATGGACTTATTTGTTATATGGAAGTAATCTTATGGGCACTAGATGTAATCTTTCAAACCACAGTGTGTCTATTTGTAATTTTCTCAAATTTTAGGAAATGGGAGTGTAATTATCCCTTATATGTGTGTGTGTGTATATATATTTATATATGTGGTGTGTGTGTAATGTGATCAGGTAGGAGATCTAGCCAGGTCGCTTGCCAATTGGTCCGGATCAAGTATTTTGAGACCCGAGGGGAAAAAAGTTCGTTGAGTGACCCCTAGTAAAGGTCCTTCGATACTCAAGTCAATTCGAAAGTTCAAAAGATTGGTAAAAAGTCTTGTAAAATAGTGTGAATGACGTATCATTATCTGGGAATGTTGAAGGTATTTATAGGACCAAATATTCATACTTGTTCGAGTTCACAGATCGTAATTCCAAGCTCTCAAATACAAAGTCATAGAATTATCTTAATTTCTGATCACATCTCGGGTTCGGGCAGTGAATGACCCGACTGAGGAACATGCGAATCCTAGGCCTATTTAGGTATTTTACCCTTTAGGTATTTTAAATTTCATATATTTATTTATTATACCGAGCTAGATATATTGCCATTATGACGCTTTAAAAATAAAATCGGTAGAACCAAATTATACTCAACCACATAAAATATTAATTTTTAAGGTCTGAATTTCTTTGAATTTCAATGTTGTATTCGATACTTCGTGTATGATAATTAAAATATATTTAACTTATATAAAAAAAAAGGTATGGGTCAAATAAATTTATTCATTTCATTATATATATATATACTATTATAAAAGAGAACTCTTTAAGCATACCAACTTTATATTATCCCAATTTACCTTTCATTTTATTTTTTCGTTTTATAATTATTTGGTCAGATTAGTAATTTTAATATTTTTTAATTATTTTATAATTATTTTTTTTCTCATAACTACCCACTACCGCATATTTCTCTTTCTATATTTTTTTTTATTATCTCACATCTAGTTTTTTTTATATGCTCGTGGGAATCGTGTGCAACAATATATAGTATATATATATGAAAAGTGTAAGAGTGTGTGAGATAGAGGAGTGTAGCAGGTCAGCTGCATAATCACTGACTCATTTCCGCGAAGTGAGGCGATAATTTGAGAGTAGTGAGCAGTCAAACATATTATTATTAAGGTACGTCCGAGGATTTCGGGTGCATTAAACTACTACACAACTTTCATGTGCATCCATCATACCTTAATTATTTCCACAAATACTAATACTATCATCATCATCATCATCATATACTACCATGTTCACATACATTATACACTGAAACAAAATGATTGATTTAAATACTATTATTTATTTTCCAATCATGAATATATAAAAAATATTCAGTACAACTTCATAGGTCAGAAGTATGTATGTAGCTATAACGTAGACACGCGTTCAACATTAATTGCATGCGATGAATACAAATGACTTATAAACTCTAAAGTTTATCCGCGATAAAATCGTAAAGTTCATATAAAGTAGAACCAGTAATACCTTGTATAATCAGACATTGATAACATTGTACGTTGTTGATGAGGGAATACGTACATCAAATTAGTAAGAAGACCAAAATACCCTTAGGAAAATAAGAAAATTCTAAAACACTCCAAAGATCTAAGTGTTTTTTAACAGGTTGGTGACCCCGACGACCCGTTTAAATAGCTGTTCATTTGGCACTCA
Organism: Sesamum angolense; assembly: GCA_034509725.1. Taxonomy (NCBI): domain Eukaryota; kingdom Viridiplantae; phylum Streptophyta; class Magnoliopsida; order Lamiales; family Pedaliaceae; genus Sesamum; species Sesamum angolense. The sequence goes on along the minus strand of JACGWL010000011.1, from coordinate 12,446,228 downwards.
TGAAACGGTTATCTTTTCAACATATGGCCTGTACGAGTTTTGACGTACGAGAATCTATAAATACATAGAGGGTTCATTTAACAGGTATGTATTTATTGCTGCCAGCTCGCACTCTGCAGAGAGATCACATAGTGCCAACCTTTATGACCAAAACTCTAGCCAAACTTTAGTTTCAGAGGACTTTATTGAGACTACTTAATGATTTGCGTGTGCAGGCCAATTATCACTAGAGATGACAACAAGGCGAGTTTGGTACAAATCTGCTCGGACCCGAGACCCGCCTCGCCTCATTTGACCCAGCCCCCTTGTGTCAAAACCCTACCCGCCAACCCGCCCACCAAATGAAAAAAAATAAAAAAACATAATTGCAAACAATTATTAAAAAAAAATTGTACTCCTCTTTCAATTTCTCATCAACTATATTATTGATTTTACTTAATGTCATTTTACGATTTATAATGAATTATACTATATAAAAATACATTCAACTAATATTATTTTTTATCTTTAAATTTAAATATCTTAATATAGTTTGCAATCTAAAATTAATTGTATAAGATAAAGAATACGTTCAACTAAATAACTAATTTCTCATTAACTAATATCATTTTACGATTTATAATTAATATTTACAAAAAATACATTCAAATAATATTTTTATTTTTTAATAAATAATATCAGTACAGATTTAAATACTTTAATTTAATTTTCAATCTAAAATAAATTGCATAAGACAAAACAAATAATATATTCATCTAAATTATTAATTTTCTTTCAATTTTTTTTTATATTTTACATAGAGTTGGTATATAAAAATTATTTAGAATTTATATATAATACTATATTTTTTATTTACATGATGCGGGTCCGAGGCGGGGCAGGTGGGGATAAGGCACGTACCCCACCCTAGACCCCACCTGGGCATGTCGAAGAAGCCCCGAACCCGAATAATCCAACCCAAACCCATCTCACACAAAACGGATCCGGGTCAGAGCCCCGATTTTCCAAAGCCAATTGCCATTTCTAATTATCACTACTCCAACTTAAAATACTCGTAAAACCCATATTCTATATCATTACTAGATCTATCATCCAATCATCCTCAAAATCAGACCACTCATTAGTCTGTATTTGTAATCAATGGAGAGATGGATGTATAGATGCAAATGCTTATATTGGTGGCTAAAATGCATTTTACCCCCTGTGTTTTGTTGAAAAAGCTAAAAGCCCCCCTGTATTTTAAAAATAGCTAAAACCCCTGTGTTTTAATAAACTCAGCAAAAAACCCTATTCTGTTAGAAATTAACGAAAGGTGAGATACACGCGCCTGAAGTGCGTTGGGCTTGATTTTTTGCGGATTTTGACATTTTTATAGTCTTTAATTGACTAAAATACCCTTATATTGTATCTAAAATACTATAGTCAAAATGACTTTTTAAATTTAATTTTTTTTGCATTTTTCTCTCGTCTAAAAATATAATATTAATAATTTAAAAATATATAATATTAATTTTAAATTATTATTTAATTAAATATTTAAATAAATTTATACTTAATTTAAAATAATTATAAATTATAATAAAAATTAAAACTTTCCTTTATTATATTTAAACATATTTCAATGAATTACTTTTATAATTATATGATGTTTTAGTTATTTTAAAATTAAAAATTATTCTTAATTAATTATATGTTTAATTTCTTTTAATTAAGTAAAATAATACATTTAAAAAATAATTAAATACAATAATATTATTCTATTAATTATATATTTAAATATATTTAATTATAACTAAAATTTAATTATAATTTAAATTAATTCTAAAAATTAAAGGGGCGACGGCGACGGCCGCCGCCCCGACAGTAGGGCGACGACGTCGCCGCCGCCCAGACCATGGCGACGCGGCGCGTCGCCCTTCGTCATTATCTGGGCGACGTCGTCGTCGCCCAGATCAGATCTGGGCGACGCGCGACGTCGCCCCATCTGCGGGGGCGCCGCCCCGCCGTGGCCCCCATCGGCGGGGTACGGCGCAGTCGGGGGGTGGCGCGGGAAGGAGGCAGGCGGGGGGAGGCGGGGAGGAGGAGGCAGGCGGCGGGGTGGGGGTGGGCGGCGAGGTGGGGTGGACGGCGGGGTGGGGGAGATTGGGGAGGGGGTAGGTAGCAGGGGGGTGGGGGTGGGGTTGGGTAGATAGTTTTTTTTTTTTTTTTTTTAATATTTTTTTATTAATTTTAAATTATTTATATATAAATAATTAAATAATTAGTTGAATCCAAACCTTTCTTTTTTGAAATCTAACGGTTGAGATTAATTCATTAGATCTAATGGTCATTATTTGATCAAAAAAATCCAACGGTTACTAAAATAAGAGGTATATATATTAAATAAGGGTATAACGGTCATTTTTTAAAAAGTTAACGCCGTTAGTTACATTTAACGGAAGGGGCGATTGAGTTATATTTAAGAAAACACAGGGGGACTTTTAGCCTATTTTTAATACAGAGGGGGGTTTTCAGCGAACTTTTTAAAACACATGGGGGATTTATGCATTTTAGCCTATATTGGTCTTAAGTAATAATGATTGATCTTCACGTGCCCAAGTTGCTCAGTGGAACTGACACTGTTGAAAATTGATTTTTCTTTTATATTAATTAGAAGATTTATTTCTTTGGAGTAAAGCTTTTATGGACGTTGACGTTAAATTAAAAGTAGGAACACTTACGCTCTCATAATTATATTTAAATTTCTTATAATTTAAAAATTACATCTAGCATTCTTGATATTTATTTCATCTAATAACAGATATAAGTCCCTCATTAGTTAACATTCACTGAATTTATTAATATTGACTTATTGCTGATCAAATAATTTTTTTCGTAATAATTATCCTTATAACTGTGGAATATATATACCCATCCCATGCATTAATGCGTAAAGATATATGAGGGTAATTTGATTATAAAAAAATTTCACTTTACCTGCAATAAGTTAATAATAAGTCAATCAGGGATGATATAGATTTTTTTTGTGAATTTTTTTGTTAATATAAGCAAATTTGGTAAACTTTGACTATAAAAAGACTTATTTATTAGACATTAGCAAACCTCATAGGTGTTAGATATAATTTTCTAAATCTCTATGTATTTTACACCAAATCTTAGAGAATGAGAAGTGTAACTATCTCTTAATATTATGGGTCAAATATCATTAATATAAAAAAAAATCTTAACAAATTAAATAATGCATTTTATTTAAATCAGTTTAACTTGAAATTTCTCGTCTTATCATTGACATCCAAATTAATCAGTAAAGCTTTGTATGTTATACATCAAATGATATAATTATTCAAGTTAAAAAAAAATGATAAAATAGCTCAACAAACACAAACTAGTTAAGAGATTTTTATTTTTTTTTCATAATTATTAAATTTCTATTTAAAATTTATTGATATGAACGTCAAAAGGCCTTTGCAGAAATAAAAATGAACGACTCTATATATGCATTACGAGTGCATAATGGACGAATTTAAATACAACCCTAAACAATTTGATCATCATCAAAGACAATACGACTTTTCGGCTACGAGTTTGATCATATCTGAATTTATTATATAATAAGTGTAATATATCTATTGTGTAATTAATATATAATTAAAAAATAATTAATAATATGATAAATATTCATATTTACTTTATAATTAATTTAATTCGATGAAATAATCTTATTCGGATAATAATTTTTTTTTTAAACTTTCATTGCCATGTGATTTGGTCTGAGACCTTAATTAGTGGAGCACCTTTCTTACATCGAGTGGACCTCTCTCCAGCCGTATTGGTTATGTTAAAGCGGAACACAACCTTTCTACTTGTGATTTACATTGTACATGCAATAAATGTCATAAAGAATCGCATTTTTCAATTTATATCTTATAAAATACTCAAAAAAATTTCAAAATAAAGTGTTAATTTTTTGCAATAAAATAAAATTATTGAGTTTTAAGAAGTTAATAATGTTAACTAATCTGCAATTCACATGAACTTTTTTTTTTTATTAAAATCTTAAAAAAATTACGGAATTTACTATGCCGTGGTAAAATTTCTTATGAAATAATTTGAAATATTTTATAAGTTGTCAAACGCTTTTAAGTAATATTTTAAGGTGCTTGTAATTGCAGCTAAATGTCTTCCGCGATTTTATAGTAGTAGTTTTTTAATTATAAATCTGACTTATTTTAATAATCAAACTATCAAAATCTTATAAATGTATACAGTAAGTACATATTAATTATATAAAAATGTCACACAATGTCTAGATAGTCAAGATTTGAATATTGTATTGGAAGAATGAAATCTCCAACCAGTTAGAAAAGAGTTAATGAAAAATGTAATTAATTTTCTCTAATATTGCAAATGAAAATTATCCTTTATGAAAAAAAAAATAGTAATTTACCTTTTATATTTTTAATATACAGTAATTTATCTTCCTGTGTTTTTTTAAAATAGGAAGATAAATTGCTTCATTATAAAAATCACACGAGGTAAATTCCTTTTTTTTTTTATTTATTATAGAATGATAATTTGCTCATTTGCAATATTACATAAAGATAAATACGGTAAATTGCATTAAGCCCTAGAACAAAACACTACAAAATAATACAAACCCTAATTATGAATTGTTAGTTATGATATACAAATTTTAACCCGGTTCCAGTTCAATAGAACTTGAACTAAATTATATAAAAAATACAATATCGTGTTTTGATATATATTTTAGAAAAAAAAATAAACGATCATATAATATGCATATCACAATTATTTTATGATTTATTTGATCAATCATTTAAATAAAAAAAAATCGTTATGATGCAAGAAAATGACTAAACAAAAATTTGGTCAGGCTAAAGTATCATGACCTCCATAACATGTGGCAATCATTATCTAACATGGGTGCCCCCGACCCCACCCCCACCCCACCCCACCCCCCATAGTTGACATGAATTTTTTATAAAACCCCTTACCTCAACCACTCTTAATTAAAATTGTACCCCTTATAAATACCTTCACACATCAAACATAAAATAAACCAATCCCATGTCCCAACTTTTTTCAATATCCTTAACTATGGATCCCTCCCACGTTAATTTCCTCCTCATTCTTCTCTTCCTAACCTTAAACACATCAAACAACTAATGCTGCCACACACAAGACAACCTACGCCCAACAATTCTTGAGCATTCAAAACGCAGCCCGCTCCGATTTGGGATTGGCGCCATTGATATGGGACCCGAGAATAGCCCGATACGCCGCATGGTATGCCAACGTGAGACGTGCCGACTGCGCATTGGAGCACTCCAACGGGCCGTACGGTGAGAACCCTTCTGGGGAGCGGAGACGAGTGGACGCCAGCTCAGGCGGCCGCGGAGTGGGTGGCGGAGCGGCGGGGCTACGACTACCGCTCCAATTCATGTGCCCATGGGGAGCAATGTGGGCATTATACTCAGATTGTGTGGAAGGAGACTAGAAGAGTTGGGTGTGCAAGAGTGGTGTGTTATGAGGGTAGGGGTGTGTTCATGATTTGCAACTATGATCCACCGGGGAATTACATTGGGGAGAGGCCTTATTGAAAATTAGAGTCGTGATTAATTAAGATTAGGGTAAATTACAAAAGTGGTTTCTGATTTGTTATAATTATAAATAATTTCTTTATTTAAAAAATTAAATTACCCTGAAATTAATGATCGTATAACAAATATCCCCTTACAATGGGCTGTCATAAGGGGGTGTATGTTAGAGAACCATTAATTTCGGGGTTAGTTGTAATTTTTTAAATAACGAGAGACTATTTATAATTATGATAAATTTTAGGAGAATCCATTGCAATTTACCCTGAGATTATATTATTTTTTGAATATATATATATATATATATATATATATATATATATAATTATAAAATTCCTTTTTTTGGGGGGTATAGGAATAGTTAGTAGCCTTGTAGTTGACTTGTATACATAAAAAAAAGTCAATTTATGAAACATTATTGTAGAGATATAATTAGATTTTGCCTTTAGATAATGCAAAACCTCTATAAAATTACGACTATTTACAAGATTGAGTATATATTTTCCAACTGATTCCTCCTCCCTTCAGCTTCAAATCACAGAGTTTTGTGAGAAAAAGTCTAGTACGAATTATCGAGTTCAACTATATTTTTGAAATATATATTAAGTGTATTGTATTTATTTTGTCATATATATTATTATATGATTTGTGTTGAATAAAAAATTTAGATCAATTAAAAATTGATTTTGTGATTGAATGATTTCTTAATATTTTAAAGGGATAATTATATTTACACCCTTAATCTATGGTCTATTTATGCAAACCATCCATATCTTTTGCATAATTACATAAACTACCTTGAAAGAAAAATAGGGGTTTTTTGTAATGATACTAACATTGTTATAGGGTGTGTGTGTGTAACTTCTCAAAAAAAAAAAAAAAAGTGATTTGTGTAAGTGATAATGATATTTTGGTGGGTGTATGTGTAATAATCTAAAATATAAGGGTAATTTGTGTAAACAAACTATATACAGATCAAGGGGTAAATATAATTTATCCCAATTTTAAAATACTCAATCGTAAGAAAAAGGGGGAAGTTTAAAAAAGAAAACTGTAACATCTGGGAATATTATTAATTTTTTAAACGATAAGGGTATTCATAATTATATTTAATTCGGAGAAGCTCGTTATAATTTGCCTTTAAAAATACTCAAAAGTGTAAAAGTTTCATGTTAAGACAATTGTATTTTCATTGTGCATGTAATATAATTAATTTGCTATTTTTCATGTTAATAATTAATACATATAAAAAATTTCCCTAAGTTAAAATGATGTTGGAGATTGGTTGCCTTTTGACTTTTCATAATATATATTTCATTGATGACTGCTTTAAGTTCCAAAATATGCTGTTGAACATGGGCTAATTAAGTTAGGCACGTTGTGAAATTTTAATAAATAAGCCTCTTCTTCAAAAATCCACTTCAAGTTAGGGAGTGTTTATGAGAATTTTGAAAATATATTTTTCAATTTTTCACTTCAAAAAGTATTTAAATTTATATTTTCACCTATTTAATATTTAAAATTTTACATTTTATTTGCTATAATATTTAGGGATAATTATGCTGACCTCCATATTATATGGGAATATACAATCCCCCCTCTTACTATAAAAATTACATAAACCTACCTTGTTGGTTTATTACGATTACAAATTGGCCCATCCATTAGTCAAACTAACGGTCCTCATGCTAATTTTAATCCAAATATTTATTTAATCTTCCTATTTTTGCCCTTGGGTGGGATTTTTATAAATTTTGAAAAAAAATACCTTGAGGGTGAATTTATTGTAAGCCTTCAAATCTGAAAATCAGACACGACCATCGAGGATTTCTCACTATGGCTCTTGTGGAAGGGGGAATGGTTCTAAGGTATGAAAGAAAAGTTTGATGGAGAAGGAAGGCGAGAGGTCCTTTGTAACTGATTATAAATATAAGAAGGTTACATAAATATTTGGATTGAAATCAATATTAACCGTTGGTTTGACTATTCAAGAGGCCAATTTGTAATAGTAATAAATCAACAAAGTAGGTTTATGTAATTTTCATAGTAAGAGGGGGAATTTGTATATTACTATAGTAATAGGGGAGTCAGCGTAATTATCCCTATTATTTAATTATATTATTCTATATTACTAAAAAATATAAATTAAATGGCTATGCTTAATTGATAAAAAAAAAAAAATTGGCAAGCATGTTAATTATTATGTATGAATCAATAATTTATTTAGTGAAGTATTTAAATTAAACATTCAAATTTTCTATTAATATTTTCAAAATAGATATGAAATATATTAATCAAAACAAAATTTATTATTTATTTTGAAATTATTATTGATAAACAATAAGTGTCAATATAAACAAAAATAATATCTTTGTAACACGTTGGAACAAAACCGTCTGATATCAATTAAGTTTATTTTAAAAGTGATTTTTTTTTCAAATACTTCAATTTAACTTTTTTCTATTTATTTTTTTTTTACAAACATTACCTACTTTTAATTCTATTAACTTTCAACCTTTTTTATAAAATCACTCTTCTAAAAGCAAAATTTTCGCAAATACTCTCTTAGACTACAGTTTTGGACGCATCAATAGCTTTAATTTGGTTTTTAAAATTCATTCTAAAATTACAATTATGTATTAGAATAATTTTATTTATTTTTATTAATAGACACTGTAAATCGCTTGTTTGTAGAATATAATATTAATGTAGTTCTTGCACTACTTTATATGTTATATAGGCAAATTTTATTACTACAGATAAATAGTTTGAGTAACTTATATGTTCTAAGAATTTTTTTTAACGATGCATTTTTTAAAATAAAATTATGAAACTCGCATTATTCAAAGCGATCAATGAAGCAAGCCGCATCAATAGGACTTAGGTCATAAAGTCCACATTGTCATTTTTTATTGTACCGGTCATTTAGTAATTATTCAATTTAATAATATCAGTTATAAATTTTATCATTTTTTAATGAATGAATCAAATTGTCCTTGTAAATTATAAATTATAGTTTTATTTATTTTTTAAAAGAAATACATAAAACCCCAACGGTGGAAGCAGTTATGGAGAAGCGAAAATGATTGATATTATCACCAGTATAATGATATTATTGCTCGAATTCGATGTTATCTCACTGATAGTATCAAATAATGTTGGAGCGAACATGATGTGATGGTTGAGATGACTACATGAAGTTATGAGCGGTGTTTACTCTTTTATGAAATTATGAGCTTCTGGAGGCTTTTTTGTGCTTAAACTCTACAAGTTTGACAATATGATAAATTTTTTTCCCCTCGCATGATAATTGGGAAGTGTTGTTGCACTGAATCTTGTGTGCTAACACTGTATTAAGCACTAAGCATTGGAGGGGGTCTGATATTTACCCTTGATGTTGCACTACTGGGATGTCCAACACTCTAGCGCATCTACAATTGAGGTACATTGTAGGTCTTGATGTACTGGAAGGATTCAAGAGATTAGACAATGGATTGTGCACATGGAGGGAGGGTGACTTATGGCTCATTTTCTGCAGATTGTGAGGTGACAAACCTCTACATAAAATGGACACATGAATTAAAGATGAGGTGTCAAATCTATTTTGTCATAAAGCTACAATAAATGTGAAATAATACTTACTGAAATTGGGGGTAAATTATTTTTGCAGATTGATGATCCACTTGCACATTCTCTGCTTCATTTATGGCCACTTCTTTGCCTTTGTCCCCTAAGAAACGGCAAGACAAAACCATGAAAAAAAAAATAACCAAAAAAAAAAAGCAAAACAAACCACTTTTTGCCTTTGTTCAGCATATTATTTTGGGACTGTTGTGTTGAAATCCTTCCTCTCTTCCTTACCTATGATGACAAAAAAAGTGTAAGTTAAATGACATCAAATTATTAAATACCAATTCAATGAACAAAAATTAAATGGTTACATTAAGCTTTGATTTTATTGGTAAATCTTCATCAGCTCTACAAATCTCTCCAAAGAATCTACAGCTGGTTCTTCAATAGTCAAGTCTTCAATATCTTCAATTGGTTGTGTTTGATCTTTAGTAGGACATGTTCTTGCATTGTGTTTTTCTTCACCACACTTTGACCATTTGACTGTTATCTGTTGTCTTTTTAGCTTCATTACATTGTCTCTTTTCCCTCTTTTGCACTTCATCATAGGCTCATTTGGACCTCTTCTTCTTGCCTTGGAAGGTCTCCGACTTCTTCTGCCAAAGTTTGGTGGAAATTGAGGTATGAAACATGTCTCATTCCACTAGTTCTCACCACCTATTGACGTTATTGCACTTGCATATACCCTCTTATAAGCGCTTACAGAATAACAGTCATCTATGTAATATCTTCAAAATCTCCTTTCTGATTGAAAATTGCTGAGATAGCATGCTTACAGGCAATATTTTCAAATTTGGATTGTGAATCAAATCGGTCAAGTTACTAGATCATCGGCCGATCGAATTAAAAAAACTAGTTGACCCGAACTTTTATATATATATATATGTAACATATAATAATATTATATACCAATAGATTACATAAATATAATATTTTATAAAATGATACAATTTAAACGAATACACATTTTATAATTATTTACTAATAAAAAGCTACAAACCTCTTGCGGGAAGTAAATTAAATTAAACTTAAAACTAACAAAAATAAAAATTGAAAAGCTCCCAAATACATTATATATTAATTGATTAAATAAATACAATTTATAACAATATTTTAGCAATTGTTGCCTTCATACATTATTTTTTTGAAAAAAATTAAAAAAAAAAAGATTGGAGAAGCATGGCGAAAAGGAGAAAAAAAATAGATTATGAAGAAAAGAAAAACTCTATTGACTATTAGAAGTACTTATTACCCCATATTGAAAAAGTCTAAACCAAATTCGATTACTTTCTTACTGTGCCATATTGAAAAAGTATAAACAAAGATTATGCACTTTTCATTCATTTGTCCCACATTGGAAAAACATGAGGCAAGCTTAAGCTATTAATATTATAATTATGTAATAGTTTATTTGAATAATTATCCATGAAGCACTTGCCTATATATTTCCATTGGTATTTATTTGCTTCTCATTTTGTACATTTCACTATATTTGTTAGTGAAAATATATATATAATATATATTATATATACATTATTGTATTATTAAAAAAATTGCTAAAATCAATTGGACCGGGTATTTGGTGAATCAATTTTTGATTGGCTTGCGCCAAGTTGATTGACCTCGTTTTAAGGCCTTGACCTGGATCGGACACATGGCCGATTACCGGTTGAACCCATCAAATCGGCCGATCCGATCCGACTTTGAAAATCGTGCTTACGGGGGATCCCACTAAGTTCTCACTTGCTACAAGAACAAGTATGGTTTGACAAGTCCACGACATATTGACTACCATCAAAGCATGCTATCTGATAATGAAAATTATCAACTTTGATGGGAATATATCAACCACTTTCTCTACACGTTTGTCAAATTTATTTATTTTTAATTCTTGGACAAATTCTTCCTTATCATTTTGCTTCAGCCAAGTCTCTATTTTCCTGCAAACTCCTCATCAGAAATTCTCTGATCCATTCTAGCATTAAGTATCATCATGTTGAAGGCCTCACAATAGTTATTCAGCAGCATGCCATATTTTACATTGGCATTAAAGTGTGAACTACTTCACCGTTCAAGAAGTTTAAAATTAAAGAACTAATTATGAAAATCAATTCAAATAGAACAAAAAATACCAGTTTTCTAAGTCACGACTCACAAGATGGAAAATTGCAGTTTTTCCTTTATGACATGATGATACATAGAACTGGCTATAAAAATCCCTAATATTTATAGATATATAATAACATTATTAGTCAATTATTTGTAAAATAATTGTTTTTTTAGTTCGCTATTACAAAATAATTTTGGTATGTTTTTTTCAGGTTGATATTAAAAACTTCTAATTGCCAACTAGCATCACCTTTTTATCCTTATTGAAATATCGATCACCTCAAACGGCCCATAACCTTACCAAAATGGATAAGGTGAATTAAATCCACGCCATGTTCCAAAATAAATAAATAAATCCACGCCCCCTCAAGTTTGTATTAATTACATATAAGGTCCTAGTAAAATGAAAATTTTGCAATCCTTCAAATACCCAAACAGGACATAGGGTTCGCGCCTTTTTTTATTGGATCGGGTCAAATGGACCTGACCAAAACTGCAAACCTAATATCTGAACCATTGAAGTTAGGACACATGGCACCATTCAGATATGCCTAACGGGGATTGTACAGGCACATTACCCATAAAATAGTGCCAAAAAAATACTCGTATGTTTTTAGTAGTAAGAATTTATTTTTTTATTTATTCGAATGACATATATACAATCATGCATTAACTACTTGGACATATAACATGTGTGACGATTTGAAGTTTATTTCCTACAAGCCCTGAGGATCATATTCGACTACTCAACCTCGATCAGAGATAGGGGGTAAATTATTTCATTTTAAAAAAGAAAAAATACAGAAAGATAAAATTATTAATTTATTTTTTATAGAAGATATAATTTGCATATTTATAATATAACAAGAGATAAATTCCATTTTTCCCAAAATGTATTTGTAGGCAGAGCAAACTATAGAGAATGTGATTATAAATTTCAACACTTTAAAGCATGTCATGCGAGTGGACTGGGTTCACATGTCATAAGACGTCAAAGGCAGCGTTGTGCTGGAACAAACAAGTGTTTCGATAATTTAAAACGACGTAGCAGATACGAACAAAACGACGACAACTCCAACGGCCACGTATCTGCAGGAATGGGTCCTACAGCAGTTCACGGGTCTCGGTCATCACCACAGCCGGTGCCCTGCTCTGTCACGAGACCTAATTCTAATTGATAACCTGTCGGTTGTCTCTTGCAAAATGCGACCTTAATTTCCTCATCTTCATCCCATGCTGTCTGTCCATTCTGCCCCACATAACATGCACTGCAAATTCATGCTCCATTAATTCTTCCCAATCATGCAATTTTATTATCTTCTCCCCATGTTACCAATTATTGCTCAAAATTCTAAATTTTTGTCCTAATTTTCTTACCAAAATTTTAAAGTAGTCTTAAAATTGAAAAAAAAAAAAAACTCAATGTATTTAGTCTTATACTTTACGGGATTTTCAAAATAGTCCTAAAATTAGAAAAATCAACACATTTATATATCTTTTGGAATTTTGAAGACAGACCCAAAATTGAGAAAACTCGACACATTTTAGTCCCATGAATCTCGTAAAGTAGAGGACTAAATTTATTGAATTTTTTTAAATTTTGAAACCATTTAAAAATTCAATAAAACTAAGGATTAAAAGTGTTGACCCATCTATCCTGTGGCACTAAAAACGTAATTTGCCTCTAATTCAGTTTTATTCAACGTTCATATATATATAATATATATATATATATATATATGATGTGCAGAAATATTTTCTATTTTGATTTGAATTTGATTATATGTACAACATCAGTGGTTGTTATTACAATTTTAAACAACAAAGATAATATTTTAGTGACAAAATATTAAATATTAATTTTAAGGTTGCACTAAACACTTAGCATTATGTAATCTAAGTAGTAACAAGAATTATGTATAAAAATTTGTTACTACAGACACTAAGTCATATATCATTACTATATGTGTCGGCCATTAAATTACAACTTTATGTAGAACTTTTTTTTTTTTTTTAAATTAATTTTAGTTAGTGACAATTAATCTTAAAGAATAATATTTGTTACTATTGAAATTAACTATGAAATTAATTATTCCAGTCACATAAGACGAAAATTTCTCAAAATTTAAAATTATAGAATTAAATTATGAAAATCAATTCGTACAGGATAAAAAATTTAATATTTCATAAATTATTGTCCAGATTAAAATTGCAATTTTTTTATTGAATAAAATATAAATAAGACTAATTTTTTATATGGGCCGGCAAATGTACACCATAAATATAATTGCTCAAATTTCTTTGATCAAATAAAGTCTCAAATTCATATATATATATATATATAAATACTAGTGCCAGGCTACTTTTGCTAATTGCTACGGTCCAAAGTTCCAGCTACAGCTTTGGAAATATGAAGCCCAGCATGCTGCTTCTTCTCACAATTCTCACAACCATCCAAAGTAACCGCCACTTAGCACAGTCAGAACCGCCACTGCCGCCGCTAGCAACCATCGCGACGGTGGAGCAACTGCCGGACAATGAAACTGTATACAGAATCTCAAAACAGCTCTGCTGGCATTGCATGGGAGAGGCCGTACAATTTTTGTACGGGCACAACCTGGTGAGGGTAAGAAAGAGGGAGCTGCCGCTGATGTGGGATTCTCAGCTGGCCAACTACGCGCGGTGGTGGGCCGGGGAGCGGCAGGCGGACTGCGAGCTGATGCACTCGTTCCCGGAGGGCGATTTCCAGCTGGGGGAGAACATATACTGGGGCAGCGGGACGACCTGGACGCCGATGGACGCAGTGAGTGCGTGGGCTGATGAGGAGAAGTATTATACCTACAGCAGCAACAGCTGTGCCGAGGGGCAGCAGTGCGGGCATTACACGCAGATTGTGTGGAAAACTACGCGGAAAATCGGGTGTGCTCGGGTTGTTTGCGACAGCGGAGATGTGTTCATGACTTGTAATTACTATCCTCCGGGGAATTACATAGGTGAGAGGCCATATTGATAATTGGGAAATTCTAATCTAAATCGAGTTTGATCGAACTTCAATCAATTATGTGACAAGTGCTACAATATAGATTGGTGTACAATTCAGAAAAAATGACAAAGCACATGATAAAGTGTATTACAAGTTGTGATTTGGTTCGACCAAACTTTATTGAGTGAAAATTTTAGTAAATGCATTTGTATACTATATATGAATCTATTATTCCTATGGTATTAACGAATTAAGATTATTTTTAATTATTTTATATTTATGCCTACGATGAATTTAAAGAATTTGTCATTTATAAAATAAATGAATAAATTAAGCTAGATATACATATGCGTACGTATGTGCGTTTACGATATATATATGACTAGTTAAATTATGAGTTAATTTTTTAAAATTTTATACATGCATCACATACATATTAAATGGAATAAAAAATATAATAAAATTTTGTTCAAATTTGGACTGCCAACTTGTAATAAATACGTTAGAATGTCTTAGTAAGCGTTTCTTACTCTCAAGGTATTACAGCAATATTTATATTCGCAATCCAACTTGTTTAGAAAAATTCTTAGTCGAGTTTGGTTTGGCCGAATCATACGCTTGCTCTGTGATTGATCATTTTTCTTAAATTGTACACCAATCATATGAAAAGTGTATTATACTTGTCATATGATTGGTTCAGGTTCAACCGAGTCAGACCAGGGCAAAAATTTTCAACTTGCTCATATTTAGATATAAATTTTACATTCTATATTTTCTAGTCTTCAATTGGGAACGGTGTAGACAAAAATCAATCTACGATTTCTCCGTCCCTCTCCCTTTCTATAAATAGCAAGAAACAAAGATGGTCGTTAAAACTTATACATCGAGTAAGAAAACACCAACATTAATATAGACTCTCGATTGATCATAACCGGGACCAAACATGTCCGCACAAAAAAACACGCCCCATGTGGTCGCCTTTGCATTCCCGTTTGGCTCCCACCCGACGCCTCTCCTCCACCTCATCCAACGGCTGGCCACGGCCTTACCCGGCACCCATTTTTCCTACTTCAACACAGCGAGATCCAACCAGAGGGTTTTGTCGAAGGTGAACTTGCATGGCTATGACAACGTAAAAGCTTACGATGTGGATGATGGGGCACCCGATGGCCACGTCTTCTCGGGCAATCCCATGGAGGCCATTGAGATGTTCATCAAAGCCACACCAGAGAATTTCAGGAGACGCTTGGAAGACGTGGTGGGAGAGACGGGAATGAAGGCGACGTGCTTTTTAACGGACGCTTTCTTGTGGTTTTCGGTGGAGATGGCGGAGGAAATGGGGATCCCTTGGGTGGCGTTTTGGTCTTCCGGTCCTACGCCGGTTTCTCTTCATATGTACACCGATTTAATCCATAGCAGATTAAAGGAAAATGGTGAGTGGTTTTTTGTGATTGACACGGTCTAATTACTATTTTCATATATATTCTGCAGATACAATAAAAATTCAATACCTTAAAAAAAAAAAAAAAAACGATTCTATCAGTTACATCAGAGGTACTTTCAATCTATCATTACTAGAAAAAAAAATTATTATTGGTTACAATATTAGTGGCAATAGTTAAAATGCATGATAAATGACTACTATTAACTACGGTTAAATAAAATCGATGCAAAAACCTAGTTTTTTCACCATGAAAAAATTATTTGTCACGGCTAAGAGTCATGGTCAAAATATTTGTCATGACTTTTATCTATGACAAATATTTTAGCCACCCTCGTAAAAACTACATCTAACAATCATTGTATGACCGTGGTTAATAACTATTTGCTACGATTATTTATTATTAACTATGACAAGTAATCATAGTTAAATATTATAATTTTTCCAGTACATATGATTGGCTCAACTCAATTCATACAGAAAATATCTTGGATTCATTTCGTTTAAGATGTCAAGTAGTTTAAATAAGTTGGATTTGACTGAATCAATCACTTAATAAATACAATAGGATAAATTGTACTTGCTAACCTATGTTAGGAAATGCCATTTTAATGACTAACAATTAAATATTCATAATTCATTAATTTTGTGCAATTTCAAGGCTCGAGTCACTGAATTTCTCTAACTCTTTTGAAGTTGTTGACTTGGATGAAAACAACCTAAACAAGGACCAAAATCGCATTTTGTGTCCTGTATATTAGGGATGGTATTTTAAGGATTGTATTTATAGAATTGAAAATTAAATATCTCCATAATTCATTAATTTTGTGCTCCCTAAAAAAATAATTAATTTTGTACAATTTCAGGACTCTCTGTTTTTACATGTCATCAGCTTGTGTATTAGTTCCCTCGGTAAATGACTTGTATGTATAATATCTATTTGGCTTAATATAACAGTATAAGCTAACAATGTTCTATAAAAACAAACTGTATACAATGTTGTTAGCTTATACTATTATAAAATCAGTCAAATTGGTGTTACGCGTATAAATCATTTGTCAAGCAAAAACAATGTTGATCTAGGTCTAAGATTGAGACCTCTTCGAGGATACGCGAATGATATATGGAACCTGAAAAAAGAAAAGTGGTTCGCCTTGTTGGTTGGTACTCAATTAAAATCTTTGATGTCTAAGTTAGCTCAAAATCGAGATAGAATAATTCAAACTGGTATATTTAATGTTGGAGAATTGTAGTCAATATTTTTTTACCTTAATGAAGCATAATGAATGTATTTATAGGCCGAAATATATCTATTTACATGGTTCACTTGGCATCATCTATATTTGAGTGTCGTCAAACAACTAATGGCCTGGATTTCCCAAGTATTGGGTCGGCTCATCAAAAATTCTAACCCGACCCAAGCAACGTGGATCCTATGTCAAAAACAATATTTTTCTTGGGTAAAAAGTCCTAGTTTCATCCAAGCCACCAATTTTTAGGAAAAATTTTGGTTCGAGCCTGATTCGATCAAATTTGAATTAATTATATGGCAAGTGCAATACACTTTACGTGTGATTGGTGTACAGTTCAAGAAATTAACCAATCACATAGTAAGTGTGATACACTTATCTTGTGATTGATTTGATTTGTACAAAAAATTTCCAATTTTTAGTGAGTTAAGAGAAATTTAGTGACTGAAATCCTAAAATTACATAAAATTGATATATTGCGGGTATTTAATTACTAATTATATAACTGCAGTTTTAAAAAATATATATATTGGTTTTTTTATTGATTAAATCCTGTCGGAATTATAGGTAATGCCAACTTGAATGTGATTTCGGAATGACAATGAACTGACTATCATAATGGTGCAGACAACACAGAAGATCAGGACCAGACACTTGATTTTCTTCCAGGAATGTCAGCTATACATGTCAGCGATTTACCCCAAGAACTCCTGCATTTAGACAGGCCATTTTCCCGCCTCCTATACGACATGTCACTCGCACTACCGCGCGCCGCCGCTCTTGTGCTCAACTCTTTCGCCGGAATCGAACCCATTGTAGAAGATGATCTCAAATTGAAACTTCAGAAAGTTCTCAACGTCGGCCCTTTTTCTTCCCTGCCATCACCGACGCCGCCTAGCGACGACCAGGGCGGCTGCCTATCCTGGCTGAGCAACCAGTCCCCCGCCTCCGTAGCCTACCTCAGCTTCGGCACAATGCTGACGCCGCCGCCGCCGGAGCTGGTGGCTCTGGCCGAGGCCCTGGAGGAAAAACAGATTCCATATCTTTGGTCATTCAGAGATAATTCGAAGAGGCATTTATTAGAAGGATTCTTCGAAAGAACCAAATCTATAGGAAAAATTGTGCAATGGGCTCCTCAGCTGCAAGTCTTGGAGCATTCTGCCGTCGGGGCTTTCATCACTCATTGCGGGTGGAACTCAGTGATGGAGGGCATCACGGGCGGCGTGCCCATGATTTGCCGGCCGTTTTTCGGCGATCAGATGATAAACAGGCGGCGGATGGAGGACGTGTGGGGGATCGGGGTGGGCGTGGATGGCGGCGTTTTCACGAAATCTGGTACGGTGGCAGCTTTGGATCTTGTTCTGACGAAACAAGGGAAGAAAATGAGGGAGAACATTGGGAAACTCGGAGAATGTGCTTCCAGGGCTTTTGCTGAAAATGGAAGCTCCACTGAAAATTTTAAGTCCTTGGTAGGTATAGTGACTTCTTCTCATCCAGTATCATAATTTCTTGCAATTAGGATTTAGGATGAAGTTTGGACAGCCTAAATTTTGATAAATTCTATGTTTTGGGATAAAATAAAATTAGGAGGGTTTTTTTGGTTTAGTGGAGAAATTCTTGAACAGTTTAGTTACATTACAGCACAATTACAAGGTCGGAGTAGTTGCATAACTTACAAATTAAAGCTCGATAATTTTGATCTTGTTTAAATTATAATTTATAATTTGATCGTGTAATTTTAAAAATTCAAGTAATTTTAATTCTTTCTGGATAATTTGAGTGAAAAATTCCACATCATCAACATATCATACTTAAAGTGAGGCTTCCGATGAATTTGATAATGTGGTAGTCCAAACTGTAATGTTTAATTGCAATTTTGGTCCTGTATACTCCTTGTTGACAAGGAGTCATCAACGTGCAGAACTCCATCGGAAGGGGGCATCCCCCTATAAATATAGGTTCAAGACACCTTCAAGTGATCTCCTCACACCTCCAAAACACTCCTCTGACACTCTCACTCTCAAGGCATCCCTCTCACGTCTTCACATTTCTCACACTCTTTAAACACTCTCTAAGCACTCCACAAGCATGTTATCACATACTCATACACTTCTACACTTATATTATTCACCATATCTCGATTTATATCGCATTTATCTACTTTTTTATCTTCTATTTACGAATATCCAATACTAACTTGGGGGGTCAGAGTGTCAACGCTTTTTTGCAGGTCTTCTTTTTAGGATTTGCATTTGTTTCGGCCCAAGTATCAAATGACTATCCAAATTCATTGGACCTGTGCATTTTTTTAATGCATCATGTACCATAGAACACAAAAACACACCTTTTTGGTCCCAACTTAACTGTCGTTTACTTTTATTGGAAGGCCCTATTTAATGGTAACAAAAAGCAAAAAAAAAACATTTTTTTTTTTACCATTAAAAAGGAAAAATATATATTTTAACCAACTTTTGTCACAAACTATAAGAATTCTTTTTATCTTTTACAAAAATAAAAATATAAGGAAAAAAAGTTATTTTAATATATATATATATAATATATATAATTAATAGTTCTGAAATTATAATTATTTTTATTTTAGATAATTTTTAGGATCTATTTTACTATTTTTAAAATTAAATTATTATTTTATCTAAAAATATATTAATATTTAAGCATAAATTATGAAAAGTAAAAAAATGAATAAAAGTATTAGATAAATTTCATTTTAATAAATAATAAATTAATATTTAAAGGGAAAAAAAATTTAGTCCATTAACTTGGTTCTCGTTCAATTTTGGTCCACTAACTATGATAATTATCACATTTTGTATACTAACTCTGAAAAATACTTCAATTAGGTACTCCAGTGGCTGACTTATTCAATTTTTGTCGGAAATTGATGATGTGGCAGGTAATTGCTTATTTGTCTGGTGAAATTAGCCACGTCATTATGTACACTAGACATCCTATATGGCATAATTATATTTAAAATTAATATACATAATTATAAAATAAAACTATTTATATAAATAATATTTTAAATTTAAATATAATATTATTATAATTATCTAATATTATTCTTAATTAATTAAAATATATATTGTATTATCATAATTATCTAAAAATTATTTCAATTAACTAAAATATTTAATTATTATATTATCTAAAAAATTATTTTTAATTAACTAAAAATATATTTAATTAATATAATTAAATAATCTTAATTGTCACATCTTAAATTTATAAAAAAAATTAAAGGTTTAAATATATTAATTTTAAATATGTATTATAAAAAATAAAATTAATAAAAAACAAAAAACAAAAAGAAAACCTACTCCACCCCGGTTGCCTCCTCGCCCGTTGTGTACTGCCATCCTCACCCCACCACCGCCTGCGCCAAATTCCCCCCCCCCCCCCGGACTCCGCAGATGGTCCCCCAAATCTGGGCGACGGCGACGCGATCGCCCCCAGTGTTTTTTAATTAATTTAATCATATTAATTAAATATATTTTAGTTAATTAAGAATAATTTTTTAGATAATTATAATAATTAAAATAATTTTATATATTTTATAATAATAAAATATATGCTTTAATTAATTAAGAATAATAGTAGATAATTATAATAATTATTATATTTAAATTAAAATTTTTTATTATATTAATTATTTTTTTATAATTATTTATATATTTAAATATAATTATGCCACATAGGATATCCAATGTACATATTTGCACATCATTTCCGGATAAATGAGCAATTATTATCTCCCACATCATCAATTTTCGGTAAAAATTAGAAATCAGCCACCGGAGTACCTAATTGAATTATTTTTTAAAGTTATTGTATAAAATATGATAATTATCATAGTTAGTGGACCAAAATTGAACGAGAATCAAGTTAATAGACTAAAAAAAGTTCATATTTAAATTATAATTATTTACATGATATAAATTATAGAAATAAAATTAAAATTTATTTCTTATTTTTTTGGGTCAAAATTTATTAAAATAACTTTAGAATAAATAATAATTAATTTTAAAAATAATTAAAATATGCTAGAATTTATTTAAAATAATATAATTATAAATTATAAACTATTTTATTATTTATATTAAAATGAAATTTAATTATTTTTTAAAAAATAAAACTTTATTCTTATAGTTTATTATCAAAGTTTATTAAAATATTTTCAGACAAATAAAAATCCAATTTAAAAAAATAATAGTTGCTACTATTTTTCTTGAATGTAAGTAATTTTAATTTAAAAATTAAGTTATTATTTAATAAAATATAATTTATCTAATAATTTTACTCAAAATATAAATTTTACTTTTTATACTTTGTGATCAAATATTAATATATGTACTTTTAGATCAAATAATAATTTAATTTCAAAAATAGTAAAATAGATCCTAGAAATTATCTGCAACAAAATAATTATAATTTTAGAACTATTTTATTATATATATTAAAATAAACTTTTCCAAATATTTTTATTTTTTTAAAGATAAAAAAATATTCTTATAGTTTGTGGCAAAAGTTGGTTAAAATTTTTTTTCTTTTAATGGTACCAAAAAAACACAATTTTTTGCTTTTTTTATAATATTAAACAGGGTCCTCCAATATGAGTTAACGGCTATTAACCTCTGAAGTTAACTTATTACCAAAAAAGCTTATTTTTGTGTTTTATGGTATCAAAAGCGATACTCGCTACAATTTATACCAAAAAACAAAAATAATCCTTTTTAACAGGATAAAAAAGATTTTGCCCTTAAAATTTCATAATGCGTATAGAAGATCAGGTTTATAAGAGAAGAATTTGGCAAAATTAAAATAAGTTAAATGCCTCCATATATATATTAAATGAAGGCAAAATTACATTTTTAGTCCTGTAACTTTAGGCAATTAGCGTTTTTCGTCCTGTATTTACACTTAGTCTTTTTTTTGCAATTTTACTGTACTTAACAAATTTAGTCCTTTTTTTGTCAGATTTAGTCCTGCAATTACAATTTTGGTCCTCCGTTAAATTTTCCGGCCAACCCGTTTGGCCGGAATGCCACGTCAGCGGCTGGAATGCCACGCGACCATTGGGCAAAATTACATTTTTAGTCCTGTAACTTTCTTGATTTACACATTTAGTCATTTTTTGTCAATTTTAGTCCTGTACTTCACAGATTTAGTCCTTTTTTGACAGATTTAGTCCTATAATTACAATTTTGGTCCTCCATAAATTTTTCGGCTAACCCGTTTGCCGGAATGCCACGTCAGGTAATACTAGTTGGTGGAATGCCACTCGAGCCATTGTTTTATGGATTTTAAACCAGCAACGGAAAGAAATCTTCCCCAAATCAAACCCTAACTCCTTCATTGTCTGCTTCGAAAGAACAGGGAAAAATTGGATGCAATTATTGTCTTCTTGAACCAAAAAGCGAGCTCGAACTTCTAATTTGACTCATCCTTTTGGTTTCTTTAACCGACATAGATTTTTTATATATTAACGCCATCCAAGCTGCCCGAACTCTGATGCCAATACGACGAGCACCAAAATACCATTGCCTCTGAGATAACGACTCCACAGTCTTTACAGTGAAGAAGACTAATGCAAGGACCATACCATGGTGCCATTTCAAGTTTTTATTTCGGTGATAAAAAATCTACAAAGCTCATAATTAACAGTGGATCGATGTAGAAAACAATTGTATTGATCCCTGAAAAAAATTATAGAAGAAACATCACCAAAACTTAGCAGTATTCCTATACAGAGCGCTGAAACATAGTAGGACAAATAGTGGAAGCAATAGGAGATCAATAGTGTTAGCTTTTAGAAGAAATTTAGGCACTTCTACATACTTGAAACGGTGGAGGATATAAAAGACAACCACAAGCAAATCACACGTGCTAGAAAACCCCCACCACAGAACGAGAACTAATGGCAACTTTTCAGCCCCTCTGCTCACTGCATAAACTGCAAGAACACATGCACAACACCAAGCAATTGTGGAGAAAACCGCCTCAATCGGCTCCGTCCCGATCCAAAACTCATGAAGACAGAATCCCACATAAGAAATGTTGATTGTTAACGGTTCAAAACGTCAATAATTTCATCCAATTTTCCCATGTTCTTTTGAAGGAGAAAATGAAGGAGTTAGGGTTTTGATTTGGGGAAGATTTATTTCTGTTGCTTGTTTAAAATCCATAAAACAATGGCTCGTGTGGCATTCCACCAGCTAGTGTTACTTGACGTGGCATTCCGGTCAAATGGGTTAGCCGAAAAATTTAATGGAGGACCAAAATTGTAATTGCAGGACTAAATCTGCCAAAAAAGGACTAAATCTGTGAAGTACAGGACTAAAATTGTCAAAAAAGGACTAAATATGTAAATCAAGAAACTTACAGGACTAAAAATGTAATTGCAATAGCTGACGTGTTGCCTGACGTGGCATTCCGGCCAAACGGGTTGACCGGAAAATTTAACGGAGGACCAAAATTGTAATTGCAGGACTAAATCTGACAAAAAAGGACTAAATTTGTTAAGTACAGGACTAAAATTGCCAAAAAAAGGACTAAATATGTAAACCAAGAAAGTTACAGGACGAAAAGCGCTAATGACCTAAAGTTACAGGACTAAAAATGTAATTTTGCCTTAAATGAATTAATTCAGTCCTGCCTAATGACGGCTTAAAAATAGTTTAAAATGAGAATTCAAAATTTTAAGTTTATTGTAACAAAAATTATACAAACAAATTTAACAAATGGAAAATTTCACTTTGTTACTTATTTACATATTTAGTACTTTTTTTTTTACGAATTAGTCCTGACAATCTCACGTTTGGTTTTTAGCAATTTTAGTTCTGTTTCTAAAATTTTTGTGCTAATGACTTATAGTTACATAACAGAAAATGATATTTACTTCAACGTGAATGGGATCAAAATTGTCAATATATAACTAAATTTGTAAAAAAGAAAAAAAAAAAGAAAGAAAAAAACGTAAGGTGTTAAGAAAACTAAATTCGTCAAAAACGGAGTAAATGTGTAAATAAAGTAAGTTATAGGATCAAAAGCACTAACGAACTATGGTAATAGGAGCAGAAATTTAGTTATACAGCTTAGTAATTTATTATTATAAATTTGAATCATAATATCATCTATAATCTGGTTTGCCTTGAATTTCAAATGCATAATTAAGTAAAAAGCATTGGCAAGATCATGACATAACATTATTCACACAATTTTACAACACCAGCTATCTCTTCTCCACCAAATCTCCCTCTTTTATGAAGCAAAACATATTGAACTCCTACTGATCCTCACACCTATACCTTTTAGAGAAATTCTTACCAAAATTAGGTTTGGTAAATCAAACTAATTATAAAATAAGTGTGATATACTTGTCATGTGATTGATCACTTTTATTGAACTGTACACCAATCACACGATAAGTGTATTACATTTATCATATAATTGGTTCAAGTTCAACCAAATCTCATCTGGGTTAGAATTTCTCTCTCTCCTCTTTCTGATCACTGCATACTGTATCCTATACCACAATCTTGATACATTTCATCAGATTGAGGAAGCATAGTTGCTGAATCCCACGATCTTGACGATGAAGAATTATTCACATCGAATTCATCAGCCCACCATCCAAGATTGTCCTTTGATCCGTCCATCAACTTGAAACAATCAAATTCAGCAACCTGGTTCCCTGTCGGGACGAAACTGGAAAGCCTGTGATCAGTCAGCAACTCGTCAAGTTCAGCTTGAGTAAAACCTGAGCCCGCCGGCTGAATTAACCCCGTGTTTTGTCCCATGATGTTTGATTGATCTGGAACGTGGGTATCAGTGTTCAATCGAAATGAGGTCCCCGATGATGAGAGACAATTGATAGAGTCTGCAACCTCGTCCGTTTTCGATACAGGTTGAGGGCTGATGGGGTTTTGTTGCATCAGGATGCTTTGATTTTCGTTCAGACAATGGAGTGTTTGGATCATCTTCTGCTGCAAGGGGTTCAGTTTAGGCCAAAGTGCTGGATTAGTGTAAAATGAGAGAGGATTTTGAAGGGTTTGAAGCTGCATGTGGAGCTGGAGCCTTTCCAGGGCTGAATTGCTCAGGTTCTGCAAATCATCATCTCCGCTCGGATCTTTGGGTTCCAGGCCTGGAATCGAGGCCCGATTCGTGCTGGATTGTTTGCGCCTGCCAAACAGTTTTTTCTTCAGCCTCGTGTTCCAGTAGTTCTTGATGTCATTATCTGTTCTTCCAGGCAGCTGGGCCGCGATTATAGACCACCTACGGCATAATATGAACAAGATCATCAGAACCTATGCGTTTCAGAAAGAAACAAGAAGAAAAGAGGGTAAATTCATTAAGACAAACAAAATTAAAACCCTGATAAGTATCCTGATTCTCAGTCATTAACATAAAACAATAAGAAAAACCCTAGAAAGAAATATTTGATTCTTAATCAGGAACATGTGAGTTCTCAAACAAAAGCATGATAGACAATGGCAAAAGGACAAGAAATTTCCTGCTTCGATGCTCTTATGTGTGTGTATGTGTCTGTGAGAGAGAGAGAGGGAAACCTGCTGCCTATACTGATATAGAGGTTGCAAATAATGTTATCTTCTTCCTCAGTAAATCCACCATGCTTGATATTAGGCCTCAGATAATTCAACCATCTCAGCCTGCAACTTTCCCACATCTCTTGAGCCCTGTAATTAACAATCATTTCAACCATATTCATCAACACAGACAATCGAAACTATGTATCTACATATACATATTCGAACGAAGACGATTATATACATATATATATATATATATGTGACTTGCCAATATAAGCTTTGAGTTTTGCATCTTCTTCAGGAGACCATGGTCCCTTCTTCACGTTGAAGACGATTTAACTGAACAGATTCATACAACATTCTCTTCAGCAGGAAGACCTGAATATAAGTGGGGCTAGGGTTTCTGAGGTATTGTGTACCTGTGTGGAGGAAATGGTACAGCAGAAAACCAAGAAAGAAGCATCTATATCCTCTCCTTTTGTCGCCAGCTTCTTTGAAATGTTCGATTATTGGGGCATTTAAGTCTTTGTAAATTTAACTGTACACAATTAAATTGAAAAGTTTTAATTATAAGAGCAATTATTGTACTAACAATCAGAAGTTCAAGATTAATCCATATATAAATTTAATTCATATGATAGATATTTTTGCCCAAAAAACAAAAAACACTATGCATTTTGTACTAATTTTTGTGTATGATGAGATTTTGTAACTTTTTTATGGAAAGGTGAAATTAATTTGTGATTTCATGTGTATAAGTAGTTCACCATTAATTCAAATGAATGGTTTCATGATGCTATATATTTGATCAAAGATTTGTAATGAAACTTTATTTTAAATTGACAAATATACTCTTAAAATCTTATATTTATCTACGAAAAAGAATATGTTAGATATTAGATATAATTATTAAATGATTTTCCTTTCTAACAATTTAAATGTTTTTATGATATATGCTAATGGTGATCATTAACTCAAATGGGATCAAAACCAGACTAATTAAAAAAAACCTCCTGCCTTCAAATCTCACCCCTTCCCATTCTTGACATGAAAAGAATGTGAAGGCTTGAGAGCTAAATCGCATTTATTGTCCTGTATTTTAAGAAAGTGGTAATTAAGGACTCTTGCAACCATAATTTAATAGTTTTTAGTAATTAGTAGACTCATGTCGTCGAAGTTTGATTCGCAGGAAATTGCTGATGTGGAAGAAATTAGAATTTTTGCTGCGGAGCATCCAATCAGCTCCTTAGCCGCATAACTGATGACAAAATTCATTTTACACCCAGTATGTTAGGGTGGTGGCATTTTAAGGACAACAGTTACAAAGAGTTCCCAACTAAATACCCATTATTCATTAATTTTGAGCAATTTCAAGAAATTTTTTTCTACTATATTTTTTAGCTTATGTGTATTAGTACACTTGGTAAATGATGATGTTAATCTGATAACAATGTTTGGAACAAAACTGATATCTAAAATAATATAAAGTACTTCACATTCCGACCTCACAAAAAGGAGAGAATAATATTTTTTCACCAAAACTGCCAATTAGCCTTACGTAAATGCAGTTCTTAAAAATATCACCCCTAACATACAGAGCATAAAATGCACTTTAGTCATTATTACATGACTAGGGGAAGATTGGATGCTTGGTTATCAAAACTCAAATTTTAAAAGTCCTAATTTTATCCGCGTCAACATTTCCTGATTAAGTTAGAAAGCTCTAGTGAGCGGAGCCCTAATTATTAAAAATTATTGAATTATGGATTATAATTTACCATCCCCTGTAGCTAGAGTCCTTAAAATGCCAGCCCTAACATGCATGGTAGTAAATGTAATTTATCTTATATATATAATAACTTCCATTTAATTGTTTTAGAATAGTAATATTGTTGGCTAGGATTTTTGTTAACTATCTTCTGAATATAATTAGAAATAAGTTGAATTAATCAATCAAAACCTTAAAACTTAAAATTTGGTCCTATTCCTTTAAAGAAATAAATGTATCATGAAGAATAACCTAGCTACTAGTTTTGAAAATTTTTGTCTTTCACTGCAAGAATTAATACCATGCAACAATACAAATTCTTTACAAAATAGTGGAATTCACTATTAATTTCAATTAGCAATGAATTTAGCAAAAAAAATACTTAATAATCAAATTTTAGCATTGAATTTTTTATTTTGCCATAAATTTTACTAAAAAGATTTGTTAGGAATTCTTTTTTTTTTTTTTTTTTTTCGGGGGGGGGGGGGGGGGGGGGTAGCTATGAAGTTTTGTAATATAAATCCTTTCAAATTATAGCAAATAAATATTTTATTTCTAATGCAATTTTGAAATCGCAAAACCTTAAAATTCTTATCGCTTTGTTAATTTTATCGCTCATTACCAACAAATTTACTCTCTTTTTTAATTTTCTAATTATTGACATAATTTTTTATAGTGATTTTTCATAATTATAACAATTCAATATTTTGGTTTTTTTAATAATGCTTATCAGCAAATGCATTGATAAAATTATAGGTAGTATTGAGGTACTCGCAACAAAATTAAAATTTTTGCAAAGTTAAAATTCCAAAAGCCCAGTAAAATTTCAGGGAGGTAGATGTAAATATACCAATAAATATTGGTGGATCAAATCGATAAATTTATCAATTTATTAATATTAATATAATATATTAGTCGTGGTGGCACGCCGTTCCTGCGTGCATATAATAAATATTTTTTATATTTTAAATATATTATAAATAAAAGTAAAATATACGAATTAATACATGACACTAAAAAAGAAAACTAATTTATTAGTTAATGTATAATTTAGAAAGTGGAATGAGTTAGTTATCTTATTACTTGAAGGGCATTCTTGACTTTACAAAAAATTGGTGCGGCGGTGTCACTAACCACCGTTTGTGAGTGTAAAATCCCTTTTCTTTTTATATTAGTATAGATTAAAATATATTATAAATAAAAGTAAAATATACGAATTAATACATGACACTAAAAAAAGAAAATTAATTTATTAGTTAATGTATAATTTAGAAAGTGGAATGAATTAGTTATCTTATTACTTAAAGGGCATTCTTGACTTTACAAAAAATTGGTACGGCAGTGTCACTAACCGCCGTTTGTGAGTGTAAAACCCCTTTTCTTTTTATATTAGTATAGATAATATCCGTTTCTAAAAAAAAAAAAAAAAAACACACACACACACACACTCAGGCTTGAGAATATTTTGGGCTCAATATATGTATGTACACAATTTGCAGATGACATCATTCACAAATTCGTGTTTTGCTTTTCCCCTTTATTAATTTATTCAATCTGGAATTTTCTGTGTAGATGAAGCCTTAATTTATCCTTATGGATCGTGTCCAAAATTACCACATGAATCTCTTTATTAATAATTAAAATATTAGTGTGATGTAGCGATTGAACAGTATGGTATTACATGCTGCCAGTTGTTGAAAGCCAAAACATAAATTTCTGCAAAAACACGGTTATCTGATGTCAGGATAGTTTGATCAAGAAGCTGCCTTCGACATTTCGCATGGCTAAAAAACAGGCACAATACATTAATTTACTCAAAAAGCCTAAGTGTTAACTTTTACTATCCATCTTCTTGTAATTCAGACCAAAGAATAATACAGATTTTCCATCCTGTTCGTTTGAATCTTTCAATCACAACAGAATACGTACATCAGGAAATTTCGATGACAAAGAGGTTTATATATATATAGTTAATTTGCTTTCATGTTTCTAGATATTCTTAATGCATGTAATTAATTGAAATATGGGAAAATCACGTTTTTGGTTCTATATGTTAGGGGTTTTGTACAATTTAGTCACATTTATCACGATATTTTCACATTGGATCATAAATCTATATCTTATTATTAAGGAAGAGTACCTCTTTGGTGTCTTTCCCTTTTTTTGTCTGTTTTATATATTTTTTGTTTATTCATCTTATAACTTCTCACTTCTCTCATTATCTTTTGGTATTTAATTATTTTTTTTTATTTTCATGCAACTTTTTATATATTAGTTTATTATAAATTTAAGGGATAATTACACTCATCTCTCTGAGATTTGATGTAATTACACGTAAATCCCCTATAGTTTGAAAAATTACACCTAACACCACTGAGATTTGCTTCCGTCTAACAAATTAACTAGTCCCTCCGTTAGTCCAAATTCACTAAATTTACTGATATTAATAAAAAACTAAATAAAAATTTATATATACCCTCGATTGACTTATTACTAACTTATTGTAAGTCAAATAATTTTTTTTGAGCTAAACTACCTTTTAACGGTGAATATATACCTTCTCATATGCATTAACGCATAAAAACGTATTAGGGTAATTTGATCATAAAAAAAATTATTTGACCTACAATAAGTCAGTAATAAGTTAATTAGGGGTAAATATAAAACTTTTTTATAATATTTTTATTAATATCAGCAAATTCAGTGAGTTTTGACTAATGGATGGACTAATTTGTTAGAAGAAAGAAAACATGAGGGGTGCTAGGTGTAATTTCTCAAACCATAGGGTCTTTGTGTAATTACACAAAACTTCAGGAGAGGAGAGTGTAAATTGATACTGTAAAATTTGTCGATATTAAACAATAAAAAAAAGTTAAATATTGAATATAATTTTTCCCTCAAATATGGTCGGTCCGAACTAACGAGCTAATTGCATGCCAATAAAATGCCTAGTTCAATTGGGAAGATTACATTATCATTAATAAAGAAAAAGGTTAAAGGCAAAATTCGTCCTGTAACTATGGCCATTTCCCATTTTAGTTCCTTAACTTTTAGCGATCCCATTTTAGTCCTGTAACTTCTCAAAATCGCTCAATTTCAGTCCTCCCACAGGATCTGACAAGATCTGAGCAAATTTCGGACGATTTTACCCCTTTACTAGTTTAAAGCACGAATTTTAGTCCATTTTCAGTATTCTTGCAATTTTTGCAACCTTTTCATCCATGCTCGATCAGAATGGTATCAGAGCCAGGTTTTATTGAAGAAAATATTGTTATATTGCATATAATTATTATTTCCTACTAACGGAGGAGACTTTTCAAGAAAAATAGAACCAAACAAAAGTTCGAGTTACAATTACAACAGGGAATATTTCCAAATTCTGAAAAGACAAAGAAAGAAATTCCTTTGGGAAATTCTTAAAAAATGTGACAACAGTCCCAAGAGGATTGATTCGAAACTTCTTACAAAAGAAGAGGTTGAAGAGAAGATGCGGGTTTTCCAAGTCCGTCAAAATTTACCAGAAAAGGCGGTGAGGCGTTTGCATTCCACCGAAGTACATGGTACAATTCCAGCCAGGAGGAATGGAAAGGCTAAATTCTTGCACCAATACATATCTAAAAATTATGATTAGAGGAATTGCTTGAAAAGAAATCGAGGCGGATACCTCGAAAATCTCTCAAGATCTGAGGGAAATTCAGAAGACGGTTCAAGACTATGGACATAGGTTATCTAATATACCTATGAAAATAGATTCTTTATGCCACAAGATGGACGAGATTCTTAATCCTTCCAGATCTACACCAGAATCTTACAGATCTGAAGATAGAAATTGCAGATCTAAAAAGAACCAACGGGAGAACCCTGAAACATCCCTATCCAGACAAGAAAGGATCAGGGACGCCCTTGGGACAGTACCTCTTCTACATCAGAAGGGGAAGGCAAAGGAGATTCCAAAGCCAAAGACATGAGATGAACAGATCCGAGAAATCCTTAATTCCATAAAATAATGAAGGTAACAAGAGCGGATCTATCATATCTACAGGAATTGGTTGAATCCTTCTCCCAACTTGGGATTGTGGAATTAGTCAATGTTCAAACCAATGAAGTTACTCCAGCACTACCACCGCCGGAGGGGAGCACATGTTCCAACGAGTCTCCACAGGATCACCTAATGAGGGAAAGTGCAGATTTCCACACCAACGCAACACCAACATTTGTGGGAACCAGACTTCGAGAAAATCCAGGGAGAAATCCCAGAAGAGCCCCTGAAAATACACATTGGGCAAGAACAATGCTCCAGCAATTGCATCCATATAGTGCCGTACTAAACCTAGATGTTATCAACTTCCGAAATATAGAGAAGTTGATAGATGAATGGGAAGCAGCCATAAAGATAGCAACAACCACCCTAGAACTTGATAAAGAAAACTTCATAAAATTTGTGGAGTTAAGCTTTGAGGGTTCTGTGAAAATTGGATGGGATAATACCCCAGCTGATACTAAAGCCAGTATCCTTGTCGGAGATTCAAAGAGTGTCACAACAAATCGGCTAGGGAGGCTTATCAAGATACACTTCATCGGAGATGGATACTTCGAAAGAAGTAGAACAGAAAAGGCTAGAGAATATGCACAAGCTCTCTTTAGCCTTGAATTAAGAAGCATTTGCGCAGTAGACGAATATATTTATTGGTTTCGCAAGTATTTCTTTCAGAGTGGAGTAGCAGTGGAAGTGGCAGCTCCAATGTTCTTTGCAAAAATCTGCAATCCATGGAGGAAAATGTTAATCCAATCATACAAAGTACCGGAAGGACAGATGGATTCAGTAGCAAGGAGAATGTCTCCTCAAAGACAAGTTGAAGGATTGGTGTTATCAAGCATCCATCCAGAAAAACATGAAAAGACTGAGAGGTACGATTAAACAAACTCCTCTCTGTTGTGATAATAAGATTTTCCTACTTATAGGAGAATCAGGTGAGCCAAGGAAGAGGAAGAAGCAGAGTAATGACTCATATCCTAAGAATTCCAGAAGAACCCCTTTTAGGCGAAGATCATGGTGGTCCAAATCAAAGGTCAGAACATATAAATCTAGACAAAGGAGCGGACCAACAAAGGTTTCATCGCAAGGGTCTACAAGATCCACAGGAAGAACCCCTACGAGGAGAACTTTCAGACGGGCCCATACCCGAGCCAATGAAAGTTTTAAAGATTGCAACTGGTGGACATGCGGAGCAAGAGATCATATAGCCCCAGACTGCCCGTAGAAACGTGGTGAATTAAGAAAATTTGAAGCCACAAATGACCCTAGGCAGTCTACTATGGGGATTTGGTACCAATATACCAATTTGAGGATCTTCCTTCAGACGAAAGCATCTATTAAGAGGAGATAGAAACTAATTCGGATGAATCTTCAACCGAGTCAGAATAATTACAACGAAGGGTATAGGCTTCAAACCTCTAAAAGCCTGTCAGGATTCTTTTCCAGAATGACAGTGTCAAACAAAACCATGGAAAGAATCATGCATCAAGATTCTAACCTCAGTCCATATGATGGATTTAGAATTGGAGGGATTGGTAAAGTCCTCAACCAGATAGGACTGAACCAGAGAAAACATCACATAATCTACAAAGTAAATTCAGGTAAGTTTGCTATTCCCATGGAATTTACTGGTAATGTGATGGAAATGCAGCTTATTCCTAAAGAATAAATTCTTGAAGAATTAAGTAGGCTTAGAGAAGAAATAGCAGTTACTATGAAATGGATCCACATAGGAACTATTGAAGTAGTAATAAAAGCAACTTTAAGGAAGGAATTGATTCTGAAATACATTTATCAATAATGGATAGGAGAATCAATAACTTAAGAGATGGTTGTCTTGGAACAATGACAGGTAATCTGTATGCAGGAAAATTGATGTTTGATATTCATCCTAGGATCGCATACAACCTAGCTAACCAGGATTTTAGTAGAGTCTTAACCCTTCATCAAGATTTAAAAGAAAGGATTTAATGAAAGAAGGTAATAGACCATATTCTATAACTTATAGAATTGCTTATGCCCTTTCCAACACATACCATTCTGATTTATTCCTTAGGAAAGAGTATATCGATATTCCTAGAATTTTCAAGGAATTCGCCAAGGTAATGGCCAGATCCAATTAGGATACCTAGAATATGTGGTGTTAATATCGTTATTAAAGATCACCCAGTCTTAGATCGAACAATTAGTTCTAGGACGGAGTTTAGTAGTAGATGTCCTTTTCAGAAGATAGGATCATAGGCTACAAAGAAAGGAAAAGGAGTTGTTAAAAGTTTTTGACTCCTCAAGAGATTAGGGTAGATAACGTAAAACTTAGATGCCCTGAAGGATGGAAAGAAATACAAGTTATATTTTACATCACTAAGAATGAAAACTTTTTTCCTTGTGATGACTTATATCATTTACAGCAGCCTGTTGTTGGTAGATATGAAGGCATGTTAGAAATAGCAGGCCATGAAATTCTAGTTGCAGTGTTGTAGGACGAGAAAATGGGAGTATGATTTTGGGGTTAAGTTTCCTCAAAGATCATAAACCATGGGGAAGAAAATGTAACGGTATGGAATTCTGTCTTGATGGGTTACAATAAGAATTGAATGACAAGCCCCTTTTCTATATACATATCTGTGGGTATGTTGTATGATCAATATAGGACAGAATATTTTGCAGCTTATATTGACTCAGGATCAGGAATTTGCACAGCAAAACCTGGAGTTTTCCCTAAAGAAGCAAGGGAAACCTTACCTGTTATTGCAGGAAGGGATTTTTCACAAAAAAATCCTAATACTCAATACTGAAATTTGGGAAGCCAAAATCATGATCGGAGGAGCATTTGGAACGCCTTGGTTTAGGGTAAAAACACCTCTCATCTACTTTCATGATACAGGTGCTGATATCTTGCTAGGTAATAATTTCATTCAAATATTTGCAAGATATATGCTGGATAATCAAAAGAAATATGTTAATCTTTCCTACTAACTGTGGTAATGAGATACAGGTTTTGCGAAGAGAAAAAGCATTTAACAGGTTAATGCCTATAAATTTTCGCAGCAAGCGTGGTGATTTTGATGCCAAATTAACTCATCCGAAAATGCAGGATAAAAGAAAATTCGGTAAAGTTCTTTTGTCTTTCAGGCAACAGAGACTCATCGATAGCGATAGCTTCTACGAGGAATCTGAGAAAGAGATTAAGAACCTCAAGGAACCATTGCAGGAATTAAAGACCATGGACATAAGCGAGGAATGCAAACTTTCCCTCGAAAATATCAAGAGGCCCATCCCAGAGAAACTTCAGTGAAAACCCTCTGGCATGGTGGGATAGGAATAAGATCGAAGCTACTCTTAAGATTAAAGAGGAATGCAGATATGAGTATGTTCGATACAAACCTATCCAGATGAACATGGAAGACAAGAAGGATATGCAAATGATTATCAAAGAGCATATTAATCTTGGTCTCATTGAGCTTGGAATCTCTGCCTACAGTAGCCCTGGATTTCTGGTAAGAAACCATGGTGAGATAAAAAGAGGTAAACTCAGGTTAGTAATTAACTATCAAGGTATTAATAAAATATTAGAATTGATGGTTATTATATTCCTAGTAGAGAACACTTGATTGATTGCATTAAAGGTGCAAAAGTATTTTCCACATTTGATTGCAAGTCTGGTTTCTATCAGATTAAAATGGAGAGTGAATCAAAAGAAATTTACTGCATTCTCCACACCACAAGGACAATATATCTGGAATGTACTGACAATGGAACTAGCTAATGCACCCCAGATATTTCAAAGAAAAATGGATAATATTTTCAAGGATTATTGCGAGTTTATGTTTGTCTACATCGACGACATACTAATTGCATCCAAAAATATGAAAGAACATATCAAACATTTAGAAATATTTTCTGATGCATGCTATAAAGAAGGTTTAGTACTTTCTGAAAAGAAAGCTACTATAGTGGTCAATAAAATCGAATTTTTAGGAATTCTAATTGACGAAATAGGTATTGAGCTACAGGAGCATATTATGGAGAAAATCCACAATTTTCCAGACATACTCAAAGATAAGAAGCATTTACAAAGCTTCTTGAGAGTGGTGAATTTTGCAGGTATCTTTATAAAGGATCTTGCAAAATGTAGAAGGGATTTCAGGTCACTTTTGAAGGAAACAGAAAGTACAAAGTGGAAATGGGAAGAAATCCATACGCAAAGGGTTCGTGAACTGAAAAATTTTGCAATAACCTGCCAAAGCTTGCAATACCACAAGACAAGGATGAATTGGTGGTCTACACAGACGCCAACGATTATAGATGGGCAGTGTGCTCATGAAATTGACTACTACAGGGGAAGAGCCTTGTAGATACACTGGGGGGTTGTTCACCGAACAACAAGCCCAAGTGTAGCACATCAACGAGAAAGACTTCTTTGCAATTTGGAAGGCGTTTAAAAAATGGCCTTTATTTTTACTTGCTAAAGAATTTACTTTGAAAGTAGATAATACCAATGTTAAAGCTTTCTTGAAAAATAAATTAGAATCTGAGATTGAGAAAGCGCGTATTATCAGATGGCAAGCTGAATGCCAATATTATTGTTATAATGTTGTTGTTATAAAATCTCATGAAAATGTTCTTGCAGAATTTCCTGACAAGATATGGAGGCATTTAAAGCAAACTCCATCATGTTAAGGCTTAGGCACCGCAGAGAAAACCTCGAGGAGCTTAACAAGAAATTTGGACGGTTAGCTGTGAATGCACAAGTGGCCGGATAAATCCAAAGAGCTGATCTTGACACTGTCCAGATCGCAATAAGAACTACCATGGTGGCTTCAACCTCACTATGGAATGACCTTCAAGAGCCAATTCGGAAGGCATCATCCTCGGAGATGACTGACGATTTGCGAAAGCATGATCATAAACATGCCCTTAGAGTACAGGACTCTAGACCTCTAGCGGCAAATTCAAGTACTGCTTGCACAAGGCCATCACCAAACTCTGGTGTAACAGCGACAAACGAGTCACAGAGAGTGCAAATCTCTATGATTCGAGTCAACCCAGCGCCTCTGGGGTAAAAGAGGAAGAGATTAGCCTTAGGCCAATGACAGGCACTTCTAAGGCTAATACCAACGAATTATCTTCTTCTTCTTCTACTTGGCAGGTTTATCAACGGATGTGGGAAAAATTGATTTCCCGCAAAGGAGTTAACCCAAGCAAGACCATTATCGAGACATCCAGAAAATACAACAGGGTCTGGATGATGGAAGGGTCTGAACCCGAAGAAGTCCGAGAGTGGTATGAGTTTGGAGCTCTAGCTTTAGTTCATACTATGTCACCAAGTTTTCCAAAAATTTCAAAGTTACCGGAATGGATTAGTGGGGCGGTATATGATTCATGGTCAACCCCCACCTAAAAAGAGGAGATATCATGGAGCTAAAATTTATATCAGCAGCTCCAAAAACTGCAGGGAAGGGGTCGCATCCGGCGTTCCATTTCATCAAACTGCAGAGACCAGACATGGTAGTTTTTAACAAAATTAAAGCCGCCTCAAAAGAAGCTCCACTGGTGTCAGCCATTAGTGAAGACGACATTTCCACCAGAAGAGCTTGGGTTTCATGGGTCTGTCTCAGTGAGATGGATAAAGTCAAGTATCCATTTAAAATCTTTTCTAACAAAGTGAATGGATCATTCCTGCTAAACTCCATGACAGGGAAAAGTACTGAATTTGCAGAAAGCATGTTCGAGAAAAAGAGAATGCTCATATGGGATAACAAGCTACATGCAACTGAGGTCACAAGGATGAAGACATGCAACATGCTGCATGTTGGGCAATAGCATAACCATGTACGCCCTTGCTGCAAAAAACAAGAACACCACTGTTTGGAACTAAGATACGGGTCACCCAAAAGAAACCCGAACCAAAACCGGACAAGGGTAAAATGAAGAATTATTACAAGGAGAAGTAACACTCAAAAAATATAAAAATTCAAAAAGGAGACTGTCGGCAGAAAACAACAAAAGCCAACGGTCAGAAAAAATTAAAAGAAGCCAGCTAGCAATTAAATGGCCGACAAGCCATCATGAATACCAGCTGGAAAGAAAGATGACGAATGCAATGACGTCATCCAGATGGCGAACGCAATGACGTCATCAAAAACAAGCTTGGAATCCGCATTTGGCGTTCGCATATGGTTATAAATAAGGGAGCAATGAAGCAGAAGGGGATCATCAGAAATTTCCTCCTACTCTTCAAAGCAGAACATTCCAAGTTTCTATCTTTGTAATTTTTCAAATTCTTAGTTTATGGGGTTTCCCCAAAGAGTCTAGCCCTCTACCATATGAGAGGCTAAATAGGTGTCTCCTCCAATGGAGGAAATAGTATTTATGTAATATTTTATATATTTTTATTCAATAAAAAAGGCTTCTGTCCAACTTGTTCACCCCAAATTTTATTAAGTTTCTGTTCGGGAGTATCTTCTACGCCCTAAGGTAGGAAACGAAATAGGGTTGTGCTGTTTTGTTACTAAAGGAACCAAGTTCTTGCGAACCATCAGCTGCGGTTGTGTGGTTGGAGGAAGTCCGTAAAAATCGAGGACTTGGGATACCCGGAATCAAGGCGGTCAAACCAAGGTATGACTTTATGAAGGCTTAATGATATTACGGAAGCATGTTGGGCCAAACTAGAGCATGTATGGACTATATTGAGTTTTTCTATAGAAGGGCAAAATGATCACTAATTTGGCTGAAGGACCAAAATTGAGCAGTTTTTGAGAAATCGAAAAGCGAGAGGACTAAATCGGGAAAACGTTAAAGATACGGGACTAAAATTGCCTTTAAACCTAAAGAAAAATAAGAACATTAACTAAAATCTGGAGAAAAATGAAAGAAACAAATAAAGAAATGCCCAAATAGCAAACGGAGAAATAGAATTTCGCTCACAACGAAAAAAAAATAACGAGGGTTTAGATTCTCCTTGAAAAGATGATCGCGTGCATAGATAGACAATCACCACATAAGTCCTCCAAGATCAAAAGTTACTATTGTTCAAAATTCCACCGTCAAACCATACACTTGAAGAGCACACTTCTAATTTTCGTCGATCCAAACGCTCCTAAAATGCATCAGTTCACCTCTTATTTTACATGGTTAATACTTTTCACCAACTTATTTGACTCATTGATTACGGCGTCATCAAAACAAACATTATCAATTATCCAACTTTATTAAGTAGTCCTGTTGGCACAATTTGTGTAGTTGCTTTAAGACACCCTAAAAGCCAACAACTTGGGCAGTGTCTGAAATGTTTTAATTTATACCAATTAGAACTCGAACAAGAATTAATTATACGGATTAAAATACAGAAAAGCTACGCAAAAAACAATTCACAAAATTCAAAAAGGCGACGGAACCCCATCGACTGGTGGAAATTACAAGCGGAAAACTATGAAAATTTTCAAAAAGTTGAGAATATAATAATGTCGGAATTGACTCAGATATTCAGAAAAAACATGGCTTCTGCTTGTCTTTCTCTCAAGGTTAGAATCTCTCTCTCTCCATTGACACTCCCAATTTTCTTACATCAGCAGAGAAGACCACTTCCTCCTCCTATCTATTATATGAGTTTTTTAAGGAGAATTATTGTTTCTTGATAACAAGATAAGCTTTGGTCATCATGACACCATATATGTAATAATAAAGATTTGTATCAAGAAATTAATGCCATGTTCATAGATTTCTGTTGTTTACAATTAGTCCATCTCAACAAGCTTTTGACCAATTTGATGTAATGTCTAATTTACTTGGTTGATTTTTATTGTATTTCTACATACGTAAAAAAAAATTCGATAATTATTCGAGTTTTTCAAATATAGGTTGATGTTTCATTCTCGAATTAGACGACATGTCTCATTTAAAACATCTTATATGATGTTGACTCTTATTTTAAGATAAGTTTTTAAAATGTTAGGATAAAATAAGGTTACAAAATTTTTATTTAATAATTAACGCAATTAAAATGGAAAGTTTGTTAAATAAATTTTAAAAAATAAGTCAGCCACATATTACTTAAACGAACTTATAAGTTTCTAACATCCTTTTTTTTTATTAAATTTTATAATCTCCTTTTTTAAAAAAATTACAAGAAATTCTTAAATATTTTATAAACTTTTCAAACATCTTATAATTATCTTTAAGAAAACTTGGAAGCAAAACCCAACACCCTCTAATTTCGTAACTTACTTATCTAATTGATTTTGTTTAAACTCAATTTACTCAAATATGCCATAATTCTTGTCGTTCCGTCTCTTATCACAACCTTGAATTGCAAGTACGAGTGTTTTGGTTTACTATCTTCTCAGACATGTTTAAAATTGTTTCGTCTTATGTTAATTTGTGTACTGTAGTTTTTATTTTTCCATTGTAATTAAGTGATTACTAATAATTAATTATATGGAATCCAAACATTCCTTCTTTGTTCTAAATATTAATTATTTATTGCACAATACATAAAATCATCGTCAAAAAAGGAAAAATTACATAATTATGGTTTTGACATTCTTAAACGACCGTACGACGTCATTTCACTATCTAGAAGTACTGAAACATGTACCTCTCAAACTGGGCTAGTGCAGTAGAGCAAAAATGTGATGAGACTTCTCAACAAAGTTGTTGTCAAATCATATGTTTTTCTTCTTCTTTGACTTCTTAGTGCATTTGACAAAAATCTTGACAATGTTAATGTTGTAATGTTTAAAAATCTTAAGGTATGTTAATGTCCTAATCAAGGTTCTATTAATGTCAATTATTGGAATGATTGTTTGACTTATTTCTTGTATAGGTTGAAACATGGTGTAGCTTTTAGTATCACAATGGACTTTTTTTTCCATATTTTCGACAATTTATAATGTATCGATACTTTTGACAATATTATTCTGTATAGCGTTAAAAACAGACCACGTTATTAATATGATTTTAAAATATTTTGAGCTAGCCATTTAGCAAAAAGGTGGTCTAAAGGGTTTAAAATGAACGTTTATCCGCATATTGTTAAAAAATAAGCTGAAAAATATTATTTTACGGCTTTTATTCTTTGAACTATTTAAATTGAGTTGATTTGAATCAAAAGTGATAAGCAGTTCCCTACCAATTTCAACTGCAGCTTATTGATAAAATTGTAATTGTTAAGTTTTTTTTTTTTTTCAAAACTACAACCTCAACTTTTTTCACTTTTAACTTTTGTTTTCAACATGCCCAACTTTGACTGATGTTTAACTTACCACTTTGTTTACAACTTATTCTCACTATAAAAGTAAAAGCTATTGCAAACACTTCTTAAATATATTATTTTGGGATAATTACACTCCATCTCCAGAGTTTTGTATAATTACACGTAAACCTCCTATGGTTTGAAAATTACATTTA
The DNA here is from genome assembly GCA_034509725.1 of Sesamum angolense. Classification (NCBI taxonomy): domain Eukaryota; kingdom Viridiplantae; phylum Streptophyta; class Magnoliopsida; order Lamiales; family Pedaliaceae; genus Sesamum; species Sesamum angolense. The sequence continues at coordinate 12,405,418 of JACGWL010000011.1, read as the reverse complement.
GTATCCATGAGGTTTGCTTCCGTCTATCAAATAAGTCCCTCCATTAGTCAAAAATTTATCGAATTTGTTGATATTAACAAAAAATCAGAAAAAAAAATCTATATGGCTCCTGATTAACTTATTATTGACTTATTGCAAGTCAAATAAATCTTTTTGTGATCAAATTATCTTCATATGTCTTCATGTTTTAACACATGTGAGGAGGTATATTTTCACCGTTATAAGGGTAGTTTAGTCCAAAAAAATATCTGGCTTGCATTCAATTTTTGCTAATATTAGCAAATTTAGTAAATTTTAACAAACGAATGGACTTATTTGTTAGACGAAAGAAAACCTTTGAGGTACTAGAAATAATTTCTCAAACCACAAAAAATTATGTAAAATTACACTAAACCTCAGAAGATGGAAAGTATAATTATCCCTATTTATATATATATAAAAAAAAACCCGGATATGATTGATGACATTTCTTGTTCGCTTCATATACGTAAAATATCTTTTTTCACATTTTATAAATTTATGGGTTGCCAAAAAATAAGATTAATTTTAACAATAATATTACATATCTAAATTTATTCTTGTTCTCTCTCGTCCAAGTTTTTTTTCTTCCTTCAACAACATCATAATTTACAAATCAATCAACAATCCCTCCCAACATATATATTGGTCGAAAAAGATTAAAATTATTAAATTTTTAAAACTACATATATTAATTTACAAAAAACAATTTATACATAATTAAAAATATCATCGTTCTTAAATTATAAGACTAAAATTATATTTTTTCCAATTCAAGTATATACATATACATTGGATCCGACAATTAATATTAGAACCAGAATCATATGTTAGACCAACAGAATCCTTAGTCAAATAAAAAACCCTAATGCATGTCAATGATGACAGGGTTTATTTCTGTCAAAATGGTCTACTTGCATGTTCAGTTCAAAGTGGAGGAGTTGGTACATTAATTAAGAAAATCTTAGCTAGTAATCATCATCTTTTCCATGCTCATGCACTCATAAACTCCAAATCATATCCAAACTACAATTGTAATAATATTTCTTTTATGGTAAATCCACTTGTTGTCTGCCACCTGGCACTAAACCATAACGTAGACGAACATCGTATGGAATATGCTAACTTCAACTCTGATTCTCATTCACTAGTCAAATAACAAGTATAATAATTATATCAATGTTATAATTACTAATGTTTTTTTGGGTAAATGTCTTTTAGTCCCATAAAATAAGATTAGAATTTTTTTAGTACCGCAATTATGGCTGGAGACTCTTTTTAGTCCCTTTAAAACTTAAAATCACACCTTTTTAGTACCAAAATCAGAAAATCAGAATGTCTTTTTAGTCCCAAACAATGTCAATTAGACCCAAAAATCACAACGCACCTGACTTTTTAGAACTAAAAATACGTGATTATGAATGTTATGGAACTAAAAGCGACGCTTGACATATAGTTATGCTACCAAAATAAATTATGCCCTTATTTTATGGGACTAAAAGAATATTTTGTCCTATTTTTTTTTTTTTTTCATTAGATCAGTCGTATAATAAGTATATATATATATATACATCTGAAAAACAACCGAAATTGAACTGAGAGCTAAAATTATGAAATATACGAAATTGAAAACCTTAGAAAAGGTCCCAAAAGAGTCGCTCCTTGCAGCCTGAGAGGTTGACAAAAATGCACAAGACAATTATGTACCTAGATTCTTACATTGATGTTTATTGTCTGAGGAATAATGCATACCCTGGTACTGACTTTCCTGCTGCCCTAATCTATATATTAATTCAACTGTTATTATCTCAATACGCTTTTTATAAAGTAATCCACTAAAGGCCGCAGTTGCTGAGATCAAATGGTGTCCTAATCCCACAAATTAACTTACAATTAAGATGTCTTAACAATTAATGTCAAACCTCATCCAAAAAATTAACTTCACCCTCATAGCCCAATTATGTGATCTTCTTCCCTTTGTTACTTCAATATAAAATTTTATCCTATTCGGGTATTAACGCTCAAACGTCGAGCACTCATTAATAATAATAAGAAGAAGAAGAAGAAGAAAAAAAGTTTTGGAACGAACAAAGCAGTTCACAAAAGCAGTATTAGAATTTGTATACTGTAACCAGTTTCATCGCTTCCAGTGATTAAAATTCAAAAATTGCATGTGTTCAGCGACGCCAGAAGACGACCACTTTTGGCATCGCTTTTGCCGTCAGGTGATCATATGATCAACGTTTTGACATCAAAAAAGCATATTAAATTTACCAATGCATGGCAATGTAGAAAATCAATCCCTTAGCACTTGTCACCAAATCCCAGTGGCAAGTGAGAAGTTGACTTTAGAAGAGAAGAGTTGATGCGTCTCATGTATTAGGTATGAAAGTAGAAGAGCTTGTGGAGCAAATATGGAGTAATGGAGATGATGGTGTCATGGAATTTGACCTAAAATTTGTTAATCAAAGCAGGTGATGATGCCACTTCAATTATTAACAATGTGGTTGCCACTCACCTAACTGCTATACTTGTAAATTTGCACATATTAAATCCATTTGTAATTTAGACACAGATATGCAAGTAATCAGGTCAGATCAAAACCAATCACAAAATAAGCCAACGTGCTTTATTGATTTGACATACGATTCACGAAAAGTAACCAAATAACACAAAAATTTTTATACCAATAGCATGTCGCTTAGTTGGCTCTAACTAAAACCCGATTTTGAGAAAAACTTTACGCACCTACATCTAACCAGTCACATTGCGAGTAAGATACAAAATGAATCAGAAAAGAATATCGATGCATGTCAACTAGGACCAAATAACACGAGCATTGTAGACCCAAACTATAGCACAATCGAACATTACATGCACATACAATAAAGACACAATGGAAAGACTCAAAGAACCAAATAAAGCACCAAAGATTCAGAGTTAAAAGGTCGATATCCAAGTGAGATCGCTTGGAATAATCTCCTCATTTTCTCGAGTATCCAAAGATTTAAACATAATGAAACACTTCAGCCTTCAAAATCACAGATATCCCAACATCCCAGAAGGTATGAGAATGAAAGGAATGCTCCCTACCAAGTTTATTAACCAAGGAACACATAATACTCTCCCTCAGCTTTCTACATTCAAAATTTTAGTTAACTAACAGCTGAGATAAAAACCTTGTCAAATATATTGAAAGTTGGAATGTACAATAGAACTAAATTTAAAGTTTAACCGAGTACAAGACCATTTTCTTATCGCTACTTAAGTATAATATCTACATGTCCTCTGGCAGCCGCCAAAATCAGACACGAAAGTGGGAGACGCATCAACACCAAGAACCACATGACCATCTTCTGACATTGTAGCCAACAATGACCTGCAAGATTCAGTACAAGCCTTAGTATGTCGTGGGATGAATAAATGGAAACATCCATAAAATTGACAAATCCAACAACTTACAATCCGGCAATGCAAATCGTTGGTCTCCCCGTATTTTACAGTAAGTTTAACCTAGTTATACCATGTCTGAGGGCATATTATTGCACTCCATGAAACAAGCAATATTATTAGAGTTCATGATGAAGATAATCGTATAATGTGGATTATAATTATCAGAGGTATTCGCTTGTCTATATGGCCTCAGGCGCTCTAACAAAAGTAAATGCTTCTTGTCACTTCAGGTTCATAGCTGCCGCCATGTTTCTCAACTTCTGCGAAATTTCCGAGAATGAAGGCCTCTGTGCTGGATCAGAAGCCCAACAACTTTCCATTAATGACTTCCATTCAGGGTCGCACCATGTTGGGATTTGGGGGCGCAACGTGTTGTTCACAATCCCACCTATGTGTGATAAATAGAATTTTTAATATATCAGAAAACTACAACCTTAGGAGCAAATACAATGGAAGGAGAAAAAAGAAGGATCAGTTAAGATATACATGGAAGTTAAATCTTTCATGTCAGGGAAGAACCAGGTAGATTGTTGCTCTAAGGGCAAATACTACGATATCAAAGTCAAGTAGTTGTTGGTAGTACGAAAGCACAACTATGAATATAAGATGATTACACAAACCGACCTTAAATGTTAGGTAATTACAAACTATCCCCTTCCCTTCTCTAAAATTACAAAGGTCTCCCTCCAAATACAAATGTTTACATACAGACCTGGTTCCCGACAGAAATGGCAATGCGATAAAAAATTTAATGGCTTTTTCAATTTACCCTTAGTAATTCATCAAACTCGGAGTATTTTTGCACTCAACAAACTATACATTGTTTAGTTAACATTTTTCTGTAATGCACTAGATGATACCAAACTTAGTGTTATGTTGTTTCATCTTCTCATCACCTTTTTATACATCCATCTTTATATATGAAATGAAACAATGAAACATTCCTCTACCTACACCACATAATAAATGAAGCTATATAGAACGGTTAGAGTAATAATGGCGTTGAAATTATATTAAGTCATATTCATCACCACAAATTCTTGAAATAATTTAAATGTTCCGCTAATTGTTATAATTTTCACTAACACGGCATAGTATATATTTAATTTGAACTAATGTAACAATCACTTTTGTTGACTTCCTAGTGCAATTGGTTGTAAACATTACAAAATAAACATATATTTAAACTGTAATATAACACAGAATTAGCAGACTACACATCAATGAGTTGAGCTTGCGATGAGCTCAGCCAGATTTTAAAACTCGAGCTTGATGAGTTTATTCTCTAAGGCTTGAGCTCGAGCTCAGCTTATCTTTGAAAAGGACAATTTTCTGTGAATTTTTTCCAGTGAAGAATTTCTGAGGAAACAAACATGTGATGAGAACTAAACGTGCAAAATTATTTTCTACAAATAAAACCAAACATAGACAAAACCTTTTTTATAGTCTGCATGAGTTGTCAGTATATTGAGAGAATCTAAGAGGATTAAGAGCAAAATATAGATATGAGAGTAACTTCTCATATCATTCGTCCTTCTCCAGTGCAGGCACACATTCTATATTTAGAATCTGTTGATTTGGACAGGGAGCCATAGGGATTATAACTTCCATGTCCTGGATCCGGGGTTTCTCAATTTACTTGCTATATTAACTTCATAATAACTGCAATACAAAAAATGCTCAACTCCTAGCACAGCAAATTGAGAATCGGAAAATTCAGCAAAAATTTCAAGACAAACTAGAGTAGCATGTTAAGTTTCATTGAGCAAATCCTTCTAATAATAGGAGGTATGATATGCAAGAAACAACAATCACTAAGAACATTTATCGTTAAGTAACCATTCTTTGCATTGGAAGAGATATATGCAAGCGCAGCACTAATCACATATGAGACCTCCAACTAGTATCCCGAGTGACGTACGCAATATGCATCTCATACTCCTTTCTTCCATTACTTCCAAGAAATCTTTTGATAAAGCATAAAATAGAAAGGGCATGTGGTTAAAGGTCTTCACATATTGTTAGAACCAATAATTAATTTGTTACAAAAAACATTTCATGTTAAACTTTTACCCAATTCATGTCGCTCATGTGTAATGTTAAAGAAATCAAAGATACAAAAAATCTATATATTCAGTCCACAGTGGACGGAAACTGCTGCATTCGCTCATACCAGCGACATGTCACATGCCCCAAACCCGTTATTTCATATCTAAAAATCTTAACCAGATGTTCCAGTTTCAGGTCTCAGGATGTAGGACAGTGGTAAGAAGTGGAATCAAATTGCTCATGAAATTGCAAAGAGTACAATATAGAAAATCTAATGAACCTGAAGTAAGATACTCATTTCTGCAGCATGGAGTTTTGACACATGCACGGCGGGAGAGTAAGATACAGAGTGATGGCAGAAATAAGCACACCGACAAGGACTTAGTTTAGATGTAAAAATATGAGACATGTAAATCTGGATGACGGTAAAAATACTGTTCCGGTTTTACAATTCAATCTATTAGTTATTTCTTAAAATACATGTATGGAACCCAGACTTTGAATAACCAACAGTTTGGGGCCAAAATGGAATACAAACTGTGGTAGGTATTCAGAAAGGGTGAAACCATAGCATGTCTGATACTCTTATATGCCCAGACTAACACAGAGCACCCGCTTAAAATATAGCACAAAATGATAAGGTTAAGACAGTTTCATGTACATGAAGTCCATCAACTAGATTAGCACGCCAGTTCATACATCATATCTTTGTTGGTAAGTCTAGTCACTAAACCCCTCAAGGATAGCCCACATTTAGAGAAATAACATGATTGAACAGATGGCCCCAAACTATAACCTGTTAAATTTTGACAACCCACACTGTGCAATAAAGCTTTACTTGGCAGTTTCAGCCTAAAATCTTAATACAGTCTATGATGAACTTGCTGGGCGATCCCCAACTTTCACTTAAAGAATAACTTGATGCACAAAGTGCAATGATGATTACAGGGCGGCTCCCAAACATAGAGCAGCAACTAGCACAGTATTTTGACTAAGCCCATTTATCTCTTTTCTTTAGTCTTGGACAATGATCAAATTCAGAATTCTCCCCTGACAGCTCTTACGAGAATTACAAAACAATGTTCTAAAGAAAAGGAATGAATCGGACAATTTTATAGTACGTACCGATTATAGAAGCACAGTGCATATCTGCATAAGGCTCATCACCAGTAAGTAACTCCCACATGACAATCCCAAATGAATAAACATCAATCTGGTATGCAAAAATTGAAACATCTGTCAGTGAGTGGGAGAGGGAGACAGACTCGGAAACAGAACGACTAAAATTGAGCCATTGGTACCTTTTCTGTCACCATATTACTCTTTCCACTCAGCAGTTCTGGTGCCATCCACGGTAATGTCCCACGAACACCTCCAGACACTAAAGTATGTTGTTTTACCTTCGATAATCCTAGATCACCAATCTAAATGGAAACTAAATCAGAATGACAAAATTAGTTGTCATAAGAACAACAATCACCCAAAGAAGAACCAGAACCCAGCAAACCCAACAGAAGAAGGACAAAGAAAGAAAGAAAGACTTCAGATAGACAAAGTCACACCAACAAGGTTGCAGTACAATATCTGATTGCTTACATATGGTGACAACATAATGGAAACTTCTAATGACTTTTAACAATTCTTATTAAAAAAACTAATTGTAAAGGATGCTGCATACAGTAAAATGCAGTAAAGAAGCTCTAATCCGTGGTCAGCCACTCAACCTACCTTGCACACTGGACGATGTGGATCTCTCATATTTACCAGCAGATTCTCACATTTTAGGTCAAAATGAACAATATTTTTCCCATGCAAATACTCCATACCAAATGCAGTATCCATCGCAATTATGAGTCTCTTACGTCTGTCAATGGTCCTGTTCAAAAATAATAATGCAGTTGCATGAATAAGTGATATTGAGAATATGCTTGCTAATAACAGAGAAGCATACCTGTCCTTTTTCTGCAGAAATTGTTTCAGGGATCCATTAACCATGAATTCAGTCACAGTTGCTAAAGATCCATCAGGACCATCACGAACTACTCCATAAAAAGAGACAACATTTGGATGGTGCAATGAACTTAATATCAGAGCTTCCTTCCAGAAATCAGCAATCTATACATCAATTGAGATGAAATTAGAATTTAATGCCACTGCAGAAATACAAATATTGCAATAAATCATCACTGGAGGGAAGAAGACAAAAACCCATAAAGGAACATCATTGCCACCCAAAAGTACTTAAAGGCAAGAACTCTGAGAATGTTAATGATGCACATTGTGGAACTGAAAACATCAGACAAAGTATCTTCTCCATCTAGAATGCAAATAGAGAAGTTCGTTAGAACATGTCCACATCACAAGGAAAATGCACTCCACATATATCACATTTAATTCTTCCTAACCTAAAATCTTTTGCAGACAATATCTTACTATAATTTATCAAAGGAAGAAAGATCCTACCACATAGGAATCTGAATCCCACAATTGCTAATAAGTGCTCCAAACTGTGTAGAGCACATCATAATGTATGCATCAACTAGTGAGTCCATCTTCATATAAAAATAGATGGTATACGTGGCATTTATCTATAGGTACAAGTATCTCAACAAATTACACTGGTGAAAATAATCCAGCTCCACAGTTATCAGGCCATCATATCATGGATGAGACCTTGCAGGGTCCTAAATGCCACAAGAACACAAGAAGCACAAAATACCAGAAGAGTAATAATAAAGAAGCACACCCTAGCTAGAAGCAGGACTAGCATAATGCTAAGTGGAATTATGTGTTAAAGAGAGCTTAAAGAAATTAATACATTTAATAGCTAATGAAGAAAACATTATAATTTCTATTCTTCCCTTCCCATCCAATTCTGGTCATCTGGTGTAAACTATCCGTATGCATTTACAACTTGTTAAAATCCAATGAATTTCACAACATAGAGACATTCATCACAAATTAACTTATTCTGGATCAGAAGGATTTAAGTTTGAGAGGAGGAAAAAAAAGGAATTATGTCATTCCAAACTATCCCTGTCAGCCAAGCAACAACCCCTTCCTGAGGCAGACTAAAAATGATTGAACTATCATCACATGAAAGAACTAGGAAAGCACATTTTATATGAACATCAGTATCAAGTACAAAATTCATGAAATGAAAGTTTGATGGAAAAAAATAATGCTTAGAAATGAAGATGTAGAGGAAGTGAGGAACATTGCAGCTAAAGAAAAAATGCAAATGAATTAAATAGAAACATACCAGACGTTCCCTTTCAGATGGCCTTCCAGCAAAGCAGCTGGCTTTTATTCTTTTTATTGCTACATCTGATCCCTTCCACTTTCCATGGTATACAGCACCATATGTCCCTGAACCTAATTCCCGAATCTCCTCGAGATCTTCATTTTTTATTGTCTACAAGGATAAAGAATACAGCAAATAAATGGTATGACATCAGAAGACAAGAATCAATTACATATATATCCCAGATAAGAATAATTGTCTCCAACGTATGCTGATCACATGCAGATGTAATCAGCTGGTACAGAAGCATGAATTCAGCAGCTAATGGAGATAAACTTATGGACATGGACGAGAACCTGCAATCCACGGTCAATTGCTTCTGCCTCGGCTTTTGTCAGCTCTATCTTGGAGGGATTCACATTGTCATTATCAAAATCTACCTCCAAGTCTGCATTGCCATCCTATAAAACAAGAAACGTGCTTTATGAATGACTCAAATGGACACAAATTGTAGCTCAACTGATTCTTACCACTTCATCTTTCCGATCATTTGCCTCCTCTTTTGCGAGACCATCATGCTCACTGCACAAATCACTATTTCTTTGAACTTTAGCTTTCACCTCCTTTAAGCTCAACAAAGCTGCCTCTTTCACAGATGCAATTAACTCGGGCAAGAATTCCAGTTCGTCATCTGGTACCTCCACTGGAGTGCCAGTATTAGTTTTGTCTACAGTTACAGCACCACCATTTCCAGAAGCAGGTTTGGGAATCTGAGAATTGATGAACAAAGAAGGTGCTACAGCATCTGAGTTCTTGCCAATGACACCACAAACACCAGAACCTTTGGCCTCCCCTCCATTATTTTGCTCTTTGCTCCCTTCGTATGCACTGTTCTCGTCTGGCCTAACTGATTTAGTAGTTTCAGTGTCATTCTGGGAGTCTACTCCAGGAGCAGCAATTGTCGCTGACTTATCATCAACTAATGATGCAGGATCAGACTTAGTAAATGGGTCATTAGAAGTGGCAAGTTTAGTCATGGAAGGTGCTGATTGGATGGGTTCCAAAGTACATGGATGATGATTCTCCAGATTGTATGCATTAGGTGTTAGCTTTACAGCCTGGATATGAGAATGCTCTGGCATAAGAGACCCATCGAAGCCCGTAGATCTTTGTGATGTCTCAGGCCAAGGATTCTGATTATCTAAACCAGTTCTTGGTCTGGGACTACCCTCCACTGTACCTCGTATAAAGCCATAGGAACAGAGCCATTAACTAGCTGAGATGAAACAGATGTTTCGTACGATGGACACCCTTGCAACGGGCTATGAGCATTTCTCCATACAGTTTGTGGATGAATATGGCCATGAGGCACCTGGTATAGATTATCGGTTCCATATGTATACGGAGGATTTCCATAGCGAACAACACGCTCTTCCAAGGATGGCGGATGAACCTGTGATCCAGTTGCTACAGCTTGGTCTTGAAAAACTTGACTACCGTAGTCTACCCCAGAACGAGCATAACGCTGATCATCAGGATGGATATATTGTGATTGTACATGGTGGCCTTCACATACATTACGGTGCCCCAGTGGAATGCTCATACCATTTTCCGCAATATATCCATCACCCAACCTTCCAGAGACAGATGGGTGTGGTCTTGATTCCTCAGCCCAAGGATTTGGCTGATGTGGAGAAACCCAACCCCTTTCATGACCATGGGTCTCAGGGTATATGGATCGCGGATCATTTTGGTCCCGGCAGTAGTATGGAGAGTGCAGGTTTGCATCTGAATTCAACATGTACAGTTCCCTGTTCGGGGGGCATTCAGCACAAGAATTAGGGACCTGAAGATATCCGTTCCCCATGTTTGGTGGTTCAAGATGTGGCTGGTCAACAGGCTTCCAAGAAGAATCAGGATAAAGTTGATTTCTTGGAAACGCCATGCGGCAATGCTCACAAACACTGTTTCCGTTGGACCCTTGCAGTATGTTACCAGGAAAACCGGCCTTTTCATTAACAACAGACCCCGCCGGAACCAAGATCACATTGTCTGTGTATTGCGGCGGTTGCTCATATATGCAGTGAGTACCTACTGGCATTTGGTTGTAATCCTCAGGCATTCTATCAAAACTTCTATCTGAAATGTCCCCATATGTAGCTCGATAGCGAGCAGAATCATCAGGCATTCTATCAAAACCTTTATCTGAAAACTCCGCATATGGAGTTCGATAGCGAGAGGACGAAGGTGAAGTTGGAAATTCACCAACAGGTCTCTGATCTATGTTTCCGTGTTGTCTCGGGGAATAGTAAGCAGGACTCCACGGGGCCTCCATCTCACTAAACCTTTGAGTAACCGCTTGCTGGAGTTGTCCTGAACCCAGGCGAGGAATTGTCAGGTGCCTTAAATTCATCTGAGCAATCGGCAATTCCATGTTCCTCTGGCAATGGAGGCCACCATCTAGACTCATATGGTTAAAGTACTGCTCAGCAGCATGGACATCATCTAACGACCCCATTATCAGAGACTCACCAGGCTGCTTCCTAAAGTCAGGAGACTCATTAAGGCTGTTCAGGGCATCCACATACCTCCTCTCGTTATCTCTTTCATCTCCTTCTCCAAAATGTAAAGAACTATCTTGATCAGGATGCGCAAACAAAAATATCCTCAACCTAGTAAACCCATCCCCTGAGCCCAACTTATCGTACTCCTCCATCATATTAGTGACATCATCATCATTCACAACAGATACAAGAGCATCGAGATCCTCATCGGGTTGCTGGTATTTCAACACAGTTGCCCCTTCAAAGAGCTCCCTCATCTTCCCCATGAGTTCTTCATAAGTAATATCTCGTGGGACACTCACAATACGTGTCTCACCTCCAACATATCTAAGCTTCCCATCTTGGGGGCGTGGCAATATACTACCTGAAAAGCTACACAAGAATTTTATACGCTGATTTTCATCGTTAGAGCACGGGGCAGAGTCGGAGGTCACTGTAGGGCTATCCATCAAGTGCACAGCTCGTTGTTGCTGATCAACAATGGCGTTTTCACGTTCAAGCTCTACCTTACTCAAATTTTCCGCTCCGTGATTATTACACATTGGATGTTCCCATTGGCTACCAACACCCGTTTGCTCCCACTGCCAATCCCAACTCCTCGTCGAAAACTCAACCCACACCAGCTGTTGACAGTAAAAAGATCAAAACTTATCCAATCAATATTCATCAGAAAACAAGTAAAAAACCTAATGTTCATATTTTAGGTCAAGAAAATATTCCAAAGATTAAACCATTTCAAATCAATAACCCAAATGCATAACCAAAAAAAGCCAAACTTCTATCGCAGATTGACCGAAAGAACTAAGCTGCAGCCTGATCAAATCCCACAAATTAAAAGCGCATATACACAAACAAAAGTAACATCAGATTACCTGAGAATGGGGATCCCGACAACACCAGAGCCCTGAATTTTTCTCAAAACCCAAAATTCAAGAAAACCCCAGAAAATCCCCCAAACCTTACAGATCTCTCACAACCCTTTTCGTATCAAAAACTAATAATGACAATATTAAAGAAAAAACAAGGGTTGTATACTACTATTCACTCAGAAACAAACACCCGGAAAAAATTACAAATAGAAATCAACAAGATTTCAGGCACATAACCGGGAATAACATACAAACATATTAATTTTTTAAAAAAAATTATTAAAATAGAAGGAGCTTTCAACGTATTAGCATTTGAGAGGAGGGAGAGTTGCAGAGGAGAGAGGCCATGGCTGGGAGGGGAGGGAGGGGAGGAATGTCTTGGCGTTTGGGGATGGTGGTGTCGCCAGGTAGGGAGACACGTGGCGCCTTTTGAGTTCTCGGAATACAGGCATCAATTTATCTGCTCTAACGGCATATTCTCTCCACGCCCCAAAGCAGGAGCGTGTGCTAGTGCTTTTCCTATTTCCTTTCCTTCCTTTTAGGGGAAAATAAATGAAAAAACCAAATCCAAAATAAAAATAAAAGGTAAATTCCAACTAATTTTCTTTAAATTTGATATATTAGTTATTTTAAAAATTATTAATACCCTTTATTTTAATGATCGTCTTTAATTTTTAATAGTAAACTAATTAAAATATTATTGTGAATTATAAATTATTATTTTATTATTTTTTTATTTTTTAAATTTTTTTATCTATGGAGCGGACGATTATTTATAATTTCAAAATGTTCAATTTGCATCATCCAATTTTTTTTATAATTTTTTAAATTAAAATTAAAAAAAATACAATAAGAGTATAATTGATAATTTCAGTCCTCTATTCAAAAATATAATTTATCATATCAGAAGTATTAATGATTTTTCAAATAAAAATAGGGTATTCGTAATTACGTTAAATTAAGGGGAGCTTGAAATTTGCTTTTAAATAAATTATTTATTTAAGATATAAAAAAGTATAAAATAAAAGATAATATACAGCCATATAATAATCGTTATCATTATTTATATTTTTCTTAGAGTCGGTGAATTAAATTGTTCTTGAAAATTAAATGTGAACTTAATTTTTATTGTTATCTAATATTTTCTAGAGTCGGTGAATTTTTTTTTTTTTTTTCTGAAAATGGAAATGAAGCCCGCCATTTTTTATATTATTTTTTAAATAACTAACAAATTTATAGGGGGTCTTTTTTTTTGTTAATTATATTTTGACATCCGAACTATGACCGTTTTTTATAATTAATATCTAGATATTTTATTTTTTTATTTTTTTGTCGACTACTATCTCAACTTTATAATTTTGTATTTTGTCATTTATAATTATTTTAAAAAGTTTTGCCAAAAAAACAATCACATGCAATGCACATGTGATAAGGCTGGAATGATATGATATTTTTACATATGCACAACATGTGATATTTTTCCAACAAAAAAACCAATAAAAAAACGTTCATACATGATGAAGTGCAAATTTTGCAAAATTGAAATTGTAAATTGACCCAAAAAAAATTCTGATAACAAAATGTAAAAACGACTATATTTTGAATGACAAAATGTAATTTATCTTCTTTTTTTTTTTTTTTTTTTTTTTTTGAAGATAAATTGTATAAATAAAGTAAAACAGAGTACAAGTACAACAAGGTTGCTTTGACAAGCTTCAAAAGCAAAAGCATATGCCTATGTCAAGCTATATGCCATATTCTATACAACACGAAGACGAATGTGTTCTAACAGCATATTCATGAATCCATGTGAACTAGTCGAAGTACAATGAAACCTTATGTTTTTCTTTCAATCCAAATATACTCATGCTGTCAAATCGCTCTAACTGTTGTGTTCAATAGATGAGAATTTCGCCAACGTCTACTAGCCCAATAAATCCCCAATTGCCAATTTACATAAGGCCTAGAAAATCGAATTCCATTCTAATAGACGTTTACGTCGATTTTCATTGATGGATAGTAGAATTCATAGAGTACTTTTAGCACTTTAAAATATTTCAGTGTAAGTGCTTTTTTTTTTTTTTTTTTTTAGTGCTTGTGACGGATTGTGCTTTAAGGACGTTCTTTGAACTGCGGTCGTGATGCAACAATTCAGACTGCCGTCGAATATATCAATCGTAGGTATTTGTGAACGGCGTACTATTATCTTTACATGTATCGATTATCCATATTTCAAAAGGTGCCTCGTGAGGCCTATTTATTTTATTTAAATGTACGAGGATGTAATTATTTATCTATATCTATATTATTATAAAAGAAAATTTTATTGTCATACCAACTTTTAAATAATTCAATTTTATCCTTTAACTCATTTATTCCCTTTAATAAAGTTTTATCATAATAGTAATATTAAATTTTTTTTTAATAAATTTACTAAATTACCTCTCAAACTTTCTCGAACTACTGTCCCATAATTGATAACCAACTCATAAATAAAATATTAATTATTTGTAAGTTTTAAATTTTTTTACCTAGAGATTGAGTGTGTTGTGTAGCACTAATTTTACTAAAAATAATCTTTAGATCAAAAAGCACTTTTCTAACAATAAATAAATTATAAAAACTTATTTGTTTATGTAATATCTAACATTTATTATTAATATTATATTTATTTATAATGTATATATGTAACTTTTTATCCCACACAATATATGTAAATTAAGTGTTGTAATGCTGAAGTGGGTAGGAGTTGTCATGAAGCTAGAGCCTACTCCAAACTTATCTATTCTCTTTGCAAGCTGCCAAAAGGTACAACCTATGTTCACATACCAATATGCTTTTTGCTATTGTAAGCATATCAATTTTGAAAAATAAAAAAAGAATTATTATTATTATTATTATTATTATTATTATATAGGGTCAATTACAATTGACTTTTTTCAAAATTTATTATAATTATAAATATTTTCTATTATTTTAAATTTTATAAATACTCTATTTAAGGGATAATTACACCCTACCTCTTGAGATTTAGTGTAATTATACGCAGACCATTTGTGGTTTAAGAAATTACATTTAGTATTTTTAAGATTTGTTTCCATCTAATAAGTAGGTTAATCCTTTAGTTAAAATTCACTGAATTTGATATTAAAAAAAAAGTAAATGAAGATTTATATTTACGCTTGATTAACTTATTACTAACTTATTGCAAGTCAAACAAATTTGTTGTGACTAAACTACCCTTATAATAGTAAAAATATACTTCTTTACATATTGTAAGATGTGTAAGATAAATTGGTTATAAAAATATTTATTTGATTTGCAATAAATCAGTAATAAATCAATTAGGGGTAAGTATTGATTTTTGTCCATTTTTTTGTTAATATCAGCAATTTTGGACTAACGAATGGACTTATTGTTAGATGGAAACAAACCTCATGGTACAATATATAAATTTTCAAGCCACGGGAGTCTATGTGTAATACACCAAACCTTAGGGAGGAGAATGTAATTATTCCTAAAATTAATTATCAACTAATAAATACTCCCTTGTGATAGCTCATTGTGTAGTGGTATTGTTAGATTGCCATTTTCACGGTTTTTTTTTAAATTTTTTATAATGAGTGAATATTTATAATTATGACAAATCTTATAAACTCCCATTATAATTTATTATTATTTATTATTATTATTATTATATTATTATTATTATTATTATTATTATTATATAACCATAATAAAATTTTATTCCTGGAATGGTGAGCCACCTAATTGAGTTTATGCATATGAATAATAGTTTCGTTACTAATGCTTTCACATTTCTACGAGAAAATTGAGTGGCTTGTAAGTTGCGAAATATTGTCTCCACAATGAGACTTTTTCAAAAAATAAAATTGTGAAACTCGTAAAATTAAATCCGGTAATACCCCGTAAAATAAATACCAATCACGACACATATCGTATCAATTGTTGTGAATGAGAAATCCATAGATTAAAGTTTGGATTTTCAAAGCAAATGTATCAGCAACAAATTTGGAATTTTAACTCCTGCTGCTGTTACTAGCCGTGTTTGGTTGTTTCTACATGAAATTCAAAGTGTTAATTGAATGATTACTGGCCATTTTGGACTACTGCAAATTGTGATTAAAATGTCATTTAGTGCCATAATTGGCTGAATTGAATATTGCACGTCAGGATGCCTATAAAAGGCCAAAGCTCTTCATTCTTCAAGATACAACCACAACAGCAACATATATTTTGAACAAATTCTCTTCTCTCTTTCTCGGCAACTTTTATCAAAATTTTCAGATTTTGATCTCTTGTTTCTATAAAGGCTTTTGAGTGTTTGTTCGAGGTGTTCTTCGGTATAGTGCTTAAACCGAAAGAACTGTAACCGTCTTATCCTGGGAGAAATTACGTAGCACCCGGCGCACTTTTGATATGGGACATATATTTTCTTCAAGGCAAGCAGTGTATTCTGCGATTACCATTGGACTGAGAATTGTTACGATACAATTCTCGTTGTAAGTTTACTATTTAATTTACTTGTCGTAATTGCGTTTCTAACTGTTATCTTTTATTTGTTCAAACGTGGCTTTAATTGCTTTTGATTTCTAAATCCGATTGTTATATTTCAAAATATTATTTCATTACTTGAAACTGAAATTTTTCCAACAATCTTGAAGAAAATATACAGGTTTTGAAAAAATCGGATTTTTGTTGGAACGTTTAAAACAGTTTGTAAACGTTGGTTTTTAAAACTCGTTTTTCTTTTTTCTTGAACGCGACTTTCAATTTCCTAAAGATATTAAGAATGGCCGAGCCAATTTTTGTTGCAATTCCGATCGCACCAAAAGTCGACTTAACCGGTTTACCGGATAGGTTTTTGGGCCAATTTTTCAAACGTTGGCAACAACGAATGAAGATTTGGTTAACAATGAAAGGACTTTTAACAGTGATTCAGGTGACCAGACCTGAACCTACTAATACAGATCCTAAAACTGCTGAGATAGCGCAGTGGACTGAGAGGGATCAAATAGGCCGAGGAGCGATTTTGTCAGCCCTGTCAAATACGGTCTTCGACGTCTATTGTTCCGACTCCTATACTGCCAAATCTCTATGGGATGAGTTGGACCGGAAATATAATACTGAAGAGCAAGGGCTCGAAAAGTATTCTGTTTCTAAGTTCATGCGGTATTAGATGGTTGAGGATAGGTCTGTAGCTGAACAAACTCATGAGATTATCAACCTTGAGCATGCTCTGGCTGATGCTGAGATAAAGCTTCCTGAGAAGTTTCTGGTCATGTCCATAGTGGACAAATTTCCCAAATCCTGGGAAAATTTTGGCATGACACTCAAACATCAGAAAGGGAGATTGTCTGGATGATCTTATGATAGCTATCAGCATTGAGGAAGAGCATAGAAATCAGACCCATAAGATGCCAGTTGAGCATCAACCCAGGGCCAATCTAATAGTGGGGAAACAGAGAGTGAATAAGATTAACTCGAACTCAAAAGCCATCAATAAAGGCAAGACCACCAAAAATAAGAAACCAAAAGCAAACAAACCATGCTGGAACTGTGGGCAGGTTGGACACTGGGCCAAGCTTTGTCCTAATAAAAAGGCCAAGACTGGGCAGGCAGTTGTCAACATGGTTGTGGGAGGCTCTAGCGGTGCTAGCACCTCAGGAGCAACTGAAGGGTATGTGTCTGTGCAACCCGAACTTCTAACTATTTACGAATCTTGTGATTGGTTAATTGACACTGGAGCGAATGTGCACGTTTGTGCTGATAAATCTCTCTTTGTCTTATCAGGCCATCACTGGAAAGACAGTAAGCATGGGGAACTCTAGTACTGCTGAAGTACTTGGGATAGGAAGCGTGGACTTGAAGTTTCCTTCAGGGCGCATTCTGTCGTTAAAAAGAGTTCATCATGTTCCCACTGTCAGAAGAAACATTATCAGTGGTTCTGTAATAGTTAGGGAAGGATATGAATTAGCTTTTAAATTTAATAAAGTTGTGATTCAGCAATTTGGTATTTTTGTTGGTAAAGGTTATTTAGACGATGGCTTATTTAAAGTTCGAGTTGAGAATAATAAAAATGTTATATCTGATTCTATTATATTGAATGTTGAAACATCTACTTTGTGGCATAGTAGGTTAGGTCATTTGAATTTTAATTCAATCAAACGGATGATGAATTTAAATTTAATTCCTAGTCAAAATATTGAACGAGATCACAAATGCCAAGTTTGTGTAGAAGCTAAACAAGTTAGGAAACCCTATCAATTAGTTGAAAGGGATTCAGAAATACTTGATTTAGTACACACAGATATTTGTGAGTTCAATGTGGTTTTGACCAGAGACACAAAACGTTATTTTATCACTTTGATAGATGATTGCAGTAAATACTGTTATGTGTTTCTCATGAAAAATAAGGATGAAGCCTTAGATAAATTCATTTTGTTTAAAAATGAAGCAGAAACCCAAACTGGTAAGAAACTTAAAAGACTAAGGTCCGATAGAAGAGGAGAGTATGAGTCGAGTAAGTTCACTGAATATTGTCAAACTTTTGGCATTATTCATGAAGAGACTCCTCCATATTCCCCTTCATCTAATGGAGTAGCTGAAGGAAAAATAGCAAAACATGATTCTCCTACTAACCTCCGGGTTACCAAAGTATTTGGGGAGAGGCTTTGAATACGGCTTGCCATATTCTGAACAGAGTCCTCTGAAACACAATACGAGTACTCCTTTCGAATTGTGGAAAGGTAGGAAACCAAGCCTCAAATACTTTCGAGTGTGGGGGTGCCTAGCAAAAGTGCTGGTCCCAGAACACAAACGAAAGAAATTGGGCCCTAAGACTGTTGATGCAGTGTTCTTGGGCTATGTGGAGACAAGTTATGCTTTGAGATTTCTGGTTATTAAATCAGAAATTCCAGGCATTGAGGTCAACAATAGTTGAATTTCGTGATGTTGTATTCCTAGAAGATGTTTTTCCTATGAAAACAGGAATACCTTCAAGTGTTTCACTTGATGATTCACTTGCCTCTACGTCTATTCCTGAACATGTGGAAAAGATGACTAATGTGGGGGTTAATCCTAATAGTGCTAGTCTGACTCATGAAGAGTCAAATATACCTAGACGGAGTAAGAGAGCTAGGGTTGTCAAGGATTTTGGAAGTGACTTTGTCACTTACAGTATCGAGGACGATTCGGTAACTTTCAAAGATGCTATGGCTTCTTTGGAAGCTAAGCAGTGGAAAGAAGCTGTCAAAAGTGAGATGGACTCCATTGTTTCTAACGGAACATGGGTACTAGTCGATCTCCCTCCGGGGTGTACTACTATTGGGTGTAAATGGATCTTTAAGAAGAAACTGAAACCTGATGGATCTATCGATAAGTTTAAAGCCAGATTGGTGGCCAAGGGTTTTAAACAAAATGAGGGAATAGACTATTTCGATACCTATTCTCCAGTAGCTCGATTGACTACAATTCGGGTGCTTATTCATTGGCTTCGGTGTATAACCTCTCGATTCACCAGATGGATGTGAAAACAGCCTTCTTGTATGGTGAACTCGAGGAGGAAATATACATAGATCAGCCTGAGGGATTTGTAGCTCATGGTAACGAGCGCAAAGTTTGTAAACTTGTTAAGTCCCTCTATGGACTTAAACAAGCACCCAAACAGTGGCATGAAAAGTTTGATCAAACTATTATTGCGTTTGACTTCACTGTAAATGAGAATGATAAGTGTATATACTGCAAAGTTAAAGGAGATAGAATAATTATTTTATGCCTGTATGTAGATGATATTCTGTTAATAGGATCATGTATAGAAATCATAACTGAAACCAAGTCATTTTTAAAGAATAAGTTTGAAATGAAGGATATGGGTGAGGCTGATGTAATTCTTGGCATCAAGTTGATTCGTTCAACCGATGGGATAGCCATTTCTCAATCTCACTATGTTGAGAAGATACTTGAGAAATTTGGTTATCAAAACAGTAGAATTGCAAAAACGCCTTATGATTCTTCTGTAGCTTTATTTAAAAATGAAAGTGGTGTTTCGGTTGCACAACTAAGGTATTCCCAAATTATTGGGAGTTTACAGTATCTGGCAAATGGCACGAGACCAGATATTTCATTTTGTGTCTCTAAGCTGGCTAGATATACTAGTTGTCCTGACAAAACCCATTGGGGTGCTTTGGATAGGGTACTAAGGTACCTGAAGGGCACAGTGTCACTAGCCATTCATTATGGCAGATTCCCTACTGTTCTTGAGGGATATAGTGATGCTAGCTGGATAGCCAAAAACTCCGGGAGTAATGGGTGTTCAGGGTATGTTTTTACCTTAGGTGGGGGCGCAGTCTCCTGGAAGTCTGCAAAACAGACTTTGATAACCCGGTCTACTTTTGAAGCCGAGTTATGTGCGTTGGATATGACTGGTACCGAGGCAGAATGGCTATTTGGGTTGTTATTGCAACTTCCCATTGTAAGTCAGCCTCTTCCACCTATTGCTGTACATTGTGATAGTCAAACCACAATTGCAAAGGTGAGAAGTCGTAAATACAACCAAAAGACCAAACGACACATCCAAGTTAAACTAAAGTCTATAAGGGCATTAGTGTCAGACAGAGTAATTGGCATTGACTTTGTGGGAACATAGGACAATGTAGCTGATCCTTTGACGAAAGGATTGGATCTGTCACAAGTAAATAAATCCAGATTGGGGATGGGATTGAAAACCCATCAATGATATAACTACGATGGCAACCCAACCTACTAAGTGGAGATCCCACAAAGAAGGTTCAATGTGGTATTAGCAAGTCGTAGGGTATGTCAGAGCACCAAAATAAAATGATACTTTGCATCTGGAGTCTATCCCCTGTAATTCTGGAAGGTGCTGATACTGCAAGTATAGTAAGAGTTTAGCTCTGAATGGGGTCAAGTCTATTAGACGAGATGATAGCAGTGCATCTCTAGAGACGCCCAGCTAAGTGAATGTAGTTGTTTGGCCGCAACTAAGGAATTGGGTTATTCCTGAAAACATTCATGAACAGGATCAGGACACATGGCCTATAGTGTCAACCCTAAAGATCAACCCAAAGCCGGTGGCTTGTTGTTACTAACAGACGTTGTCACACTCACAGGCTCAAATTCAAAGCATAGTTCCATTTGACCTGGTGACAGCTGACGTTAGATAACTTAGGCAATGGTTCAAACCCGAAGGTACCATTGTTGAAGCAAGTCAGAAACTTGAGTTCAAATCTATGTATTTGTGGGGGATTGTTGTGAATGAGAAATCCATAGATTAAAGTTTGGATATTCAAAGCAAATGTATCAGCAGCAAATTTGGAATTTTAACTCCTGCTGCTGTTACTAGCCGTGTTTGGCTGTTTATACATGAAATTCAAAGTGCTAATTGAATGATTACTGGCCGTTTTGGACTACTGCAAATTGTGATTAAAATGCCATTTGGTGCCATAATTGGCTGAATTGAATATTGCATCAGGATGCCTATAAAAAGGCCAAAGCTCTTCATTCTTCAAGATACAACCACAACAGCAACATATATTTTGAACAAATTCTCTTCTCTCTTTCTCGGCAACTTTTATCAAAATTTTCAGATTTTGATCTCTTGTTTCTATAAAGGCTTTTGAGTGTTTGTTCGAGGTGTTCTTCGGTATAGTGCTTAAACCGAAAGAACTGTAACCGTCTTATCCTGGGAGAAATTACGTAGCACCCGGCGCACTTTTGATACGGGACGTATATTTTCTTCAAGGCAAGCAGTGTATTCTGCGATTCGGTTAATTCTTACGATTACCATTGGACTGAGAATTGTTACGATACAATTCTCGTTGTAAGTTTACTATTTAATTTACTTGTCGTAATTGCGTTTCTAACTGTTATCTTTTATTTGTTCCAACGTGACTTTAATTGCTTTTGATTTCTATTCGATTGTTATATTTCAAAACATTGTTTCATTACTTGAAACTGAAATTTTTCCAACAATCAATTACGTACACTTAATATATGAATTGTCAAGCAGACTTATATAAAAACGATTTACAAATATTGTCCTAGTCATGTACCTTGAATGTTCAACAAGAGAGATAATAATACCACAAAAGAAAATTCAAGAAAATTAATTTGACAAATATTACTTTAGTTCCCCCTAATACCACTTTCTTTTTTTAAATTTCAGCTCTTTGAACTTTCCACTTGTAGGAAAAGCAAAAGGAATTGCATGAAAATCAGAACATCATACCTAAGTTTTATATCAGATAATGCAAAAATAATAATAATAATAATAATAATATATAATAATAATAATAATAATAATAATAATAATAATATAATAATAATAATAATGAAAATAACAACAACAACAATAATAATAATAATAATAATTGTTTCGTCGGGAAAAAAAATTATTTGATATGCAACAAGTCAGTAATAAGTCAATCGAGAGTAAATATCAATTTTCATTCAATTTTTTTTTTATTAATATCAACAAATTCAATGAATTTTAATTAATTGAAAGACCTATTTATTAGACAGATACTAAGTGTAATTTTTCAAACCACGTGACGTTTATGTGTAATGAAAAGAAAAAATATATTACTAATTTATCCATGTTGTACTTATCATGTAACTGTAGTTACATTGTAAGGGCAAATTGAAATCTCATATGTAATTATGATTGGTGGCCAAATTGGTTTGTCTATATTAGATGTCAGAAAGAGTTATAAGATATTGTGCAATTATTTGAATTTGCATCATATTTTATACTAACTTTATGAGTCAAACAACTTCATAATAAATAGTGCATTTGAATCTAACCTAATTCGATCCAATAAATGGACGTAAACGAACCACTTCTATATCTATACTAATATAAAAAAGAAACTTCTTATACACTCACAAATAGAAGTTACGTGACACCACCGCATTATTTTTTTGAAATGTTAAAATTAGCCTTTTTATTATCTCCTCTATGTATCTGTATCTATATCTTATATATATATATATATATATATATATATCTAAACTATATAAAAAAGAAAATGTCATTGAACTAATAATATAACTAACTTATTCAAGTTATTAAATTTTATTTTAACTGATAAATTAATTGCTTTTCTTTTTTTTAATTTGATATATGATTTATATATTTTATTCTTATATAATATATTTTAAAGTGTAAAAATTAGTTTATTATGTGTACACAGGGACATCGTACCACAACGGCTAGTTATATAAAAAAGAAAATGTAATTTTTACTCACAAACGACGGTTACTTACACCGCCGCATCGATTTTTTATAAAGTAAAAAATGTACTTGAACTAATAATGTAACTAACTTATTCAAGTTTTTAATTGTACTTTAACTGATAAATTATTTTTTTCTTTTTTCCTTCTTTATTTCTTTTTTTATATTTAATATATTGGTTTATATATTTTACTCTTATATAATATATTTTAAAGTGTGAATAATTATTTATTATATGCACACAGGGACGGCGTGCCACAACGATTAATATATAAACAGAGGACTCATTTTCACCATTCGTTTCCATACTCAAAAAAAGAAAAAACTACTCTTTAAAAAAAATTGAAATTTTTTAATATAAACGAACAATATCATCTACTATGTAAGAATATGATCGCAATTAATGGTAATAATTATGAAAAGATAGACTAAAATGATTACACAAGCGATCTTTAAAACATCCCGAAATATTGTAATTGACCCGTTCAAAAATAATGATAGATAGAACTATAAAATTACTCCGCTTACCATATTAGGAAAGTAAATACTCCTCCATTCACATTTTATTTAAGAAGAAACCATTATTTTTTCTTTGTGTTGAATCCATCTAAATTGAATTTGACTTAAATGTCGAGGTCTTTTTGAAAAATACCCATACATTTTTAATGCAATTAATGTTGTGCTACAGATTGACTTTAAAAGGGAATTAACTTAATGGTCACTAAGTTCTTAATTAGCTAGGTCATAATATGTCGCAATTTTGATCGATTACGTGTGGTATTACAATATTTTAGGATGATGTATCATAATGTGTTGACAAACTATATGACGTGTTCGATGTTAATGGGCTTGCTTCTTGAGCCTGTCAATTCAGTTAGTAGGAGGTAAGTTTGTGGGCTTTTCTTCCATGCTGATTGACAACTGGGCTTATAACCAATTGGACGGATGTGTCTTGTTTGTGGGCTTAATCCATGAAAACTTTAGGGAGCATCATTAATTATCATAAATGATTTCTCTCAAAAATGCGCTACAGTTATAAAATAAACCCAAAAAATAATTGTAGATAATCATAAATCAACCACAAGTACAATGTACGTATTTATAAAAGCATTATTATAATATGTTATAATTATGCTCTCGAATAGTACTTTTATGTTACGTTCCTTTAAAAAAAAAAAAATAGTACTTTTATGTTCATTTTACCCACACGTCTGAAAGAATCCATATACTAACTTTTTGGTTGATTTATTCGTTGTAACTTCTAATAAAATATTGTAAGTAAAATACTCATATATAAAACATGCCAATATCCTTTCATTTTGATTATTATTTTAATTTACAAAACATACTTATTTTAAATTACTAGACAATAAATTTTAACTATTAAATAATTATTAGGTATAGAAACAATTTAAGCTCGATGGAAAATATATCATTTATTTTTCAACTAATCAGTTAGTAATTATAACTACATCCCTATCTAAAAACAAATCTTACGCAAACAGCGATATACTTTATAGTTGTAATTGCAACTACACCCCTATTTAAAGGCAAACTTTACACAGACACTAACACGC
Organism: Sesamum angolense; assembly: GCA_034509725.1. NCBI lineage: Eukaryota > Viridiplantae > Streptophyta > Magnoliopsida > Lamiales > Pedaliaceae > Sesamum > Sesamum angolense. Next base: position 12,380,369 of record JACGWL010000011.1, on the reverse strand, counting down.
CTTAGGGTGTAGCTATAATTTTATAAAATATAAGGGGGTAGTTGTGTAGTTTAATCTAATTTCAGGAGTATCAATGTACTCTATCCTAAAAAAAAATATACTTACATCTACACCTCCTCACATATTGTGCTTTTACACAAACTATCATTGTCTTTTTAAAAATTACAAAAATAACTTCTAACAGCCTTTAAAACTAAAAAAATGCGCCTCTTGACCCGATCAAACTTTAGTTTAATTTTACAATAACAGAACCACCCTCAATTACCAAAAAGTAGAACGAGTATCAAAGTAATATTTACGGGAATGAATAATATGACCTACTATATTTTTTATTATTTATACTAATTTTTAATTAAAATTTAAATTATTTTATTAACTTTTTTTTTATTAAATATCTATATAAAATTACATCTCTTACTATTTTAAATGTTAAATTATTCAACTAATATATTAATAAAAATTAGTTACTATTTGTATAATTTAACAAAAGACAATGATATTTGTATAATTTGAATTTAACTTCAGGGGTGTAAATGTAATTTACCATTTTGTCAAATATCAAAATAACCTCAAACCTTTTTCACTTAGTTAGAGTCGTACATATATGGCTGAAAAAATAATCAAATTATTCGATATTGAAATCAATCGATAAAAATTCATTTGAACTCGATTTGTTACATTTAACAAATCGAACTTGAACAAAAGAATTTATTGGATAAACTTTTGAATTCGTCTCGAGCTCGATTATATTAGTGCAAAAATAGTAAAATATATTTAAAAATATCAAATTATTCAAGATCGACTCGAGTTTGATTCAATTAACACTCGCTTGAGCTCGACTAAGATAATAATTAAATCATATAAATAAATTTGAATGATAATGTGTTGGATTCGACTCAAATCATTTGCACTTCTTCGTACATATGCATCGACCAATGTTTGTGACAAAAATATGACGTGGTTGAGTTCTGCTCATGGCCGTCACACTCTGGAAATCCAACGGCTCGTATTCCCCGATCGTCCCCTCCCACGATTCCACCCACCCCAACTCCAACCTGAACCCCATCCAAAATCGATAGCCCAGAATTCAGAGTTTGTGCGAAAGTGTATATAAAATCAGCAAGAACAATCACTGCTATTAAACACTACATCAGTAAGCGAAAAAGCAGAAAGCAAAATCCATAAAGATCTCCAACTCTTCTTCTTTACTTTTGTTCTTTGACACTCGGCCTTTAGTCGCTGTCATCATCCATCCAAAGTCTGCACGAACCACTTCTTTCTCTCAACCTTCCGCACACACGCAATCACGAAGAAAATCGTTCATTGAATCTGAGGAATAGCCGCAGCGGAGTTTGTTTTTCACCTCAACTCAGGTATTTATCGGTGATTTTTGGTTGTATGCGTGTATTAGGTGTCTTTGTTTAGCGGAGATGGGGTTTTCGGGTGGATGGATGCATTTGGGGATCTGGGTTTTTGAGGAGGAAATTGAGATGGGTTTCTGATGTTTGGGCGAACTGAGATCTGTTTGACTTTATGTAGAAATCTGTTGATCTTATCGTCTTTCTTGGGTTTTTTTTTTTTTGGGTTGAGGGTTAATTTATTTGTTTTTCTGTTTTCTTTTTTGTGGTGTTTTTGAAGTTTAAATGCAGACTAGGTACATGGAGAGAACAAACTCTATGAAAGGTAGAGGGAAGCGGAGCTTGGAGGGTGGTGGTGATGAAGAGCAGGAGTCAGAGAGAAAAAGACCTGCTTTAGCTAGGTAACAAGATTGCTATTGTGTATTCCCCCTCCTCCTCTGTGGTCCAATTTGAAATTTGCATTTGTGTATCTTTTGGAAGGAAAATTCATGATTTTTTGTTGTATTTAATTTGTGCTGGACTGTTGTAGTTGGTTCTTTGTTACTTGAAAAATTATTTTTTCTCTTCATTTGTTTGCGAAATGTGTGAAAGCTGAGCAGAAATATATGAAAACTGATGGTAGCAATTGGTGGCCCTCGTTAATTTTATATTGAAATTACAACGTTGTTGGGTCAATTATGTCAACATGATCCACAATTTGCATGGAAAACATAAGTTTGCTGTTGTGGTAATTGAAATTGATTGTAAGTGATGTAGTGTATAGAACAGATGAGAGTCCTGGATCATTTGCTAATCCTGCACATAACTTTGAATTTCCTGCTTTGCATTCAATTAAATTGCAGAATGCGGGTATGCTATGGATGAATTCCTGTTGTGGTAATTGAAATTGATTGCAAGTGATGTAGTGTATAGTAATAGAACAGATGAGTTGTCCTTGATCATTTGCTGATCCTGCAGATAACTTTGATTACCTTCTTTGCATTCAATTAAATTGCATAATGTGGGTTTGCCATAGATGAATTCCTGAATAATGACTGATCCAATCTGCAGGAATAGAATATACTACATTTTCCGTCTTTGAATTCAGTTACATCAAATAATGGCTTGAAAGCTTAATTTGACTACCCTTCATTGGTTGTATTTTGATTCTATTTTCAGAAGTTTGAACACTGTTTCTTGCTTAAATTTCTCTTGATGTGTTTATTCCTTGTTTGAATACTCATTGTTTAATATCTTGTTAAGATTCTGTAAGTATACATCATAGATATTCTTATATAGAGTTCTGCAACAGCTGAGCTTGTTGTGTGCTAAATGGAGTAAGGATATAGATTAGGATTTTACTTGGATACAGTACAACTGTGTACTGTGACTGTGTGACATAAAAATGAGAAATTAGTGTCAAGCTTCTTATAGCTTGTTCTTTGCAGCTTTGCTAAGTCTTCTCCAAATGCGATTTGGATGCTAACTTCCAAAATTTTGTAGAATCTGCCCTTTTTCTGTGAACAATGTTGCTTATACTTGAAAAATATTGGAACAAATATGATTGACCATATTTTTGTTGCAATGGATTCCCATATTGTGAATTTAAGTAATTGCATAGTTGAGTTAGTGTCCAAAATTTTGGTGGATTTTTAATTTTTCTATTGCTGATTTTCAGGATTTGTTATTATTATTAGGGACTTTGGTGTGATGGGTCTTTGTTTTTTCCTCTATTTCGATGTTATATTTTCTTGGAGCCTTTATTGTGCAGTTTGTTGAACCAATCCACATGCCAGGAATGAATGAGGGCCACTTTAATGTTAAGCACTTGCAGAACTGAGATGTTCCGTTAAGTTTATAAATTGATTCAGGAACTGTATATAATTGTCCTTGAACATTGTGGTTGTCAATTAAGAGAATAAGGACTTCGTTGTTTCATTTCAATTTTGTTCTAGCATTTTTATGGTTGGAGATACTTTATGTAAGTGTTCTTATGCAAATTGAAACTTGATTGATCTAGTTGTGGAAAAATTTTGGACTTATAGGGTAGAAAATATAGATGTTCTCTATTGTTTGTGTTTCCATGCATGAGAAGCTGGAAACTTTGAAATGTTGTTGGTTTTGATATTTGTGAAAGGAACGCTTTTTATATGATAGTGGTATTTTAATATTTAAAATCAACATGTTAGACCAATTTTAAATCTTTTGTTCCACAGATGACTATCATAGTGGTTAAAAAGTTACTTTCTTAAGCAATTTGTGGATTGTAATCATGTCCCACAATTGTGTCATCTCATTGATGATTAAAATTGGTACAACATCAATGAGGATTTTCATAGCAAGGCCGTTCATTTGTTGCTGGGGGACAAAGAAGCTAGTGGTGGTGAAGAATTAGTGCATGTCATATGCACTGACTTTGATCTACATGCTCTGCGCAGTTCTGTTCGCTTAGAAGCATGAATTTGGTGAAAGCTCTGGCAAGTGCTCATGCTGCTTATAGGACATGCTATATGTGGATTAAGTACAAGCTTCACAGTGCATAATTTGTTCTGGACTTGCAAAGCTGTAACACATAAGATATATATCATGTGCATTCACACAGTATACACACATAAATATGCATGGGCGGTGTTGCTGACAAAATTTGCCATCTAAACATCGGTATGAATGGCCATCAACATGTCTTGGTAGAACCAAATTAACCAGTGACGTCCTTGATCTAGGTGGATATAACTGTCTACAATTTGTGGCTTGATGAGACAATTTGTGGCAAATGCTTTTGATGCTACATATTATTATTTCATTCTCAGATCCAATTATTCCCTCGGAAATGTCAAATCCTAAATAGTTCTTGTGGCTTTCCATGTTTTCACCATGGAAACAATGAAATCATACACATTCATTTCTAGAATCCTTGGTTTGAATGGTATTCAAATTCAGAACTAACTTTCTTAAGTCAAGATTGCAACAAAAACAAAAACCCATCTTTTCAACACTAAAATCTTGACAAATGCTTAACTCATCGAGATGCTGGAGGTGAAAATACGCAATGGAATAACACCATATGTGCTAAATGTTCTTTTTTTTCTTCTTCATGTTTTTGCTGCCTTTTCAAGTTTATTTCTACCATGACTCTCTTTGTTGTTGCTTTTGTGTAACCTTTATCTCCATTTGATCTGCCTTCTAATATCTAGACTTTTTGTTTACTCAAAATGATGCTAAGGGAATTAAATGCACTGATTGTCTAATGAAGTAGTGTGTTTTATGCAGTGTTATTGTGGAAGCTCTAAAGGTGGATAGCCTCCAGAAGCTTTGCTCATCTTTGGAACCAATACTTCGAAGAGTGGTAACTCTGAATTCCTTGTCAATGCTGTTATCAAATGTACCTGTCTCTGTTACCACTGGTTTGGATATGGTCTTGAAAGGTTAAATCCAGATTCTCACTGGATAATGCCACCTAACTATCTCCTTGGATTATTTTGGTGTAGTGGCAATGAGGACCATAAGACCTTTGTGGATGTAAACCTAGAGAAGCTATCTGATCTTTATTCAAATTCTTCCCCAAAATTTCACGTGCACGATAATCTAATATTCTAGAGATTACACGGCCTGTTAGTTGTGCCCTTTTTACAATGATGATATCTTGTTAGGCAGTTGATGTTACTCCAGACTTACTTTGACTTCAAGTTTGGATATCTTTTTATGAAAAACTTAGTTGTAACACTCATCTTCACCATGGACACATTAAGTATGAACATTATCTGCAAGTTTTGCTTTATTCATAAACTTTTCTTGAATAGGTTAGTGAAGAAGTTGAACGAGCTTTGGCTAAGCTGGGCCCTGCCAGACTCAATGGAAGGTTTGATAATTTATTTCTTAACTTGAACATGAGTATCGCACTGCCTTTTTATTATGTGGAGACCCATTATATCGTTACCTGCTCAAGTTTGGTATAAGATTTTAAATCTTTGCAAGTACTTTTGAAAATTCTAATTATGTTGTCTCTGGAAAAGTAAAGTTCATTTGAGTTATGTTGTTAAAGGCTGCATCTTGGTCATGCTTGCTTGTATGCATTATTTGCTATGAGATTTGAATTGTGGGAAGTTTAGAGAGAAGATGCATGGAAAGAAGCATAAACTAAGCATGAGAGGAGAACCTTTTCGAGTTATGACTACACGGACCTTACTACAAGGAAATAGATTGCATGAGGATGTGCATAATTGTTTACTTCTTTACCTAGAATGATGAATATGCTCTTGAATTAAAAGCTTTCATATTTTAGAATGTCATATTTGGAAGCATAGTAATAGGTATGCGCTCCTCAAATTGATGCAGTAAAAAATTGCTTCTTGCAACGCCAAATTCCTATTCACTTGTATTTAAGTTATATGATTTTGTTTCTATTTCCATTTTACATTTTCTGGTTGTGCCTTTATTGTTACAGATTATAGTAAATTCTTTGCCAAACTTTTGAACTGCCATTCTTTATTATGAATTGGTCATCTTTGCTCTCTGTTGGGATTTAGCAGCTCTAATATGTGTTGTGTAATTATTTGTTATTCGTAAAAGCCTCCTTTTCAATGTTAAACTGACCTGTTTATCAATTCATCTCGTCTTTTTTCAGAAAGTAAGACCATATGTCATATACTTGTTAGAATTGCATATGAATCAATGGAAGTTCTCGGCCACGTAATTGTGCCATCATCTCTGACGTAATTCCATCCGTTTCTTTCTCTGTTGTCTTGTTAAGAGAAGTTACCAAAAAATGGCGATAGATACTCATAGTTTGGATACTTTGCTGTTTATGTGTGTTGCTCTTTTAGTATACTTTGCCTGCCGTATATGGAGAAATTGAAATCCTTCTCTTGAAACCACATAACAATACATGCATCAACTAACCACTTGTTGCATTTTCTTGATTACTTTTGTATATCTGTCAGTAGTTTTCTCTAACTATGTTGTATAGTTTAAGCTGCCTTGTTCGGTTATTCCTAAGACTTTGAGATTTCAGGTCATCGCCTAAACGACTTGAAGGTCCAGATGGGAGAAACTTGCAGCTTCACTTTAAATCCAGGCTTTCTCTTCCTCTGTTCACAGGAGGGAAAGTAGAGGGAGAGCAGGGTGCTGCTATTCATGTAGTACTAATAGATGCTAACACAGGTCATGTTGTGACTTCTGGACCTGAATCTTCTATGAAGCTGGACGTTATTGTGTTGGAAGGTGACTTCAACAATGAAGATGAGGAAGGTTGGAGTCAGGAAGAGTTTGAAAGCCATGTTGTGAAAGAACGTGAAGGAAAGAGACCTCTTTTGACTGGGGACTTACAAGTCACACTAAAGGAAGGTGTTGGAACTCTAGGAGATCTCACATTTACAGATAATTCCAGCTGGATAAGGAGCAGGAAGTTCAGACTTGGTCTGAAAGTTGCATCAGGATTTTGTGAGGGCGTACGCATACGGGAAGCAAAGACTGAAGCTTTTACCGTCAAAGATCACCGAGGGGAATGTATGTAATTCTGAAAGAAAAATTTTCAGTTCTTGCCTTCAACCCAAGCATATTAACATGTTGGTACCAATACAAATAAAATACACAGAGGAACTTGGATGACATTAGATACATCAAGGACTACAAGTTCAAACATGGCAGTTCAAAATAGATATGCAACTGAGAGATAGAGGGAAAGATAATATTAAGATTGATATGTGTAATTAGTATGATATTACAAGCAGCAATGTAATGTGTGATTTCCACATGTTAAGTTCAAGGCAACTATATGCAACTTTTTCTATCACCATTGTCTAATTCAAGTATTTTATAGGAATCAAGAGAAAAGGATAAGAGACAGGCATTAGATCAGCAAAATGCATTCAAAGGATTTTAAATTTTTTTATTCTTTTTGTTATGTGTGTGGTTTATTTTCTTTTGGCCCAAAGCATTCGTATGTCCTTCAACCCTGTTTACATGTCTTCAGGCTGGGTTGGGTGGTGCATGCATTATAGTTTCTTACCAGCTAGAAATATTTACTTAAGTGTTTTCAATTCTTACAGTGTACAAGAAACATTATCCACCTGCCTTGAATGATGAAGTATGGAGATTGGAGAAGATAGGGAAGGATGGATCATTCCACAAGCGGCTTAACAATGCAGGGATATTTACAGTGGAGGACTTCCTGCGCCTTGTGGTCAGGGATTCCCAAAAGCTGAGGACTGTAAGTATTTGTAAACTATCTTGGCATTTATAATATCTTTTGGTAATATGAGTCCCTGATATCTGGTTTTGGCAGATCCTTGGAAGTGGTATGTCGAATAAGATGTGGGAGGCCCTCATAGAGCACGCCAAGACTTGTGTCCTGAGTGGGAAGCTTTATGTATATTACCCTGATGATACTAGAAATATGGGTGTTGTCTTTAACAATATCTATGAGCTAAGTGGCCTTATAGCTAATGATCAGTATTATCCAGCAGATTCTCTTTCTGAGAGCCAGAAGGTATGGCAGTATGCTTCTAAAATGAAGATGCATGGCCTAGTAGAACTATTTGGTTTCTATTATGCAATTCATGAGCCTTCTAGTTATGCTTGGATATAAATTTTTCCTAACATTTCTGGCTTGAAGTAAGGAAAAAGTTGTTATACCATATATTCATGCCCATCGTTTTGGTGCCAAAAACGGATATAAGATAAATGTTGAATCATGGATTCAGTTAGATTTTTCTTCGAGAGATCCGTTTTGTTGTAAGGTGTGGTTCTTGAATCTTGATTATAGTTCTCTTCAATGTATTTTATTGGGTGTGCTCAAAATGTACTCTTGGCCAAGTATTTGATATATCTTTATATTAAGATAATGCTTGAAAGATGCAAATATATATATATATATATATATATATATATATATATGTATGTATAATATTTTGATCGATGTAATATATAAAGATGTAAAATATAATTATTTTTTGGGAAAACAGGAGATGTATTCTGAGGAATAAAACAAATGTTTGGTCTCATTTCATTTATGAGGGGGATGGAAGCATCCCCTGGACAAACCAAACAAAGCTGAAGTTTTTTGGATGTCTTGAGTTGAAAGGTACTTTTTAGCTCTTAAAAGATGTACCTTCTCCTCTTTCGTTTTCTTACGTATGAGCCTGTTTATTTTATTCTTTCTTAGCTTCAAAATTTTGATGGGATCAAAATTGGAAGGTTGCTTGTAAACATGTGTTTTGTGCATCTACTGCATATTCTCCATAACTTTTAGTCCCCAAGCTGGAAATTTTGTTTACATCTCCACCTGATTTACTTGTCTAATCAGTTATGGGTATCATCTATGGCTGTCATCTTGGAAACTGTAATTACTCGCCCCTCATATAAACCTCTGACTGTATCATAACGTGTGTATAATATGTGTAGGTATATGTGGATGCCTGGGTGAAGAAAGCATATGACAATTGGAATCAAGTTGTGGAGTATGATGGGAAATCACTGTTAAATTTCAAGCAAACTAAGAAGTCGAGTGCTCTTCCTCTCGGGCCAGTCAATTATTCCCATTCAGTAGAAAATCAACTTCCACCACAGAGATTGCCAGTATCAGTTCCTTCTGAGTCTTCATCAATTGATCAGAGCATGCTAATTGGCGGTGAGTGTCAGCTAACTGAAAGTAGCTTTCTTTAACTCCGCTGAGAACTAAACTTGGCACTTCTAGACAATTGGATTACTAACGATCTTTCCAATTAGGATTTGCTGCCGACTTGGTTTTTGAAATCAATCCAACTAAAAGCAAAAGGCTGATATCTCAGTTCCATGTTTTTTGCTCTTTCCCTTAATAGATTACATTGTTTATATGTTCTGATATTTTATCTTCCTATTGAACATGAATGAAATTGTGAAACAACTGAATAAAAGATGTTGATTAACTAAATTAACTTCTTTCATGTTCTTACAACTTCTACACCATACTGTTCTGATTTTTATCTTATCGTTCTTACTTTCATTTTCGCACATTCATATTGGTGTTGGCTTAGTTGCTTTTGTGATATGAGGAAAAATTTCCTGCCTTTTGGTTGGCGTCTCTATTTGCAGGTCTGTGTAAATTCACTATTAGCTATTATGTCCCCATGTCTTGATAATTCTTTAGTAACTTGCTTTGCTGGACACGGGTATTTAGTGATGTGGCCAACACTTTCCTGAACCTTTTAGCATATTATTTTGTTTACCTAAAATCAGCCTGAAATAGCTAAGCTAATGATTCAGGTTCTGACTTGTCAATCTTGAGATTCACATCCTTGTTTGTGCTTGCTTGGAGCCTCCACATGTTTGTTATTGTTCCCTTCCTGAATTTGGATTTAAATATTTTTTAAAGGTAAATTACAACTATGTCCCTTGAGGTTTGGCATAATTACAAATACTCCCGTTCTTTGAAAAAATTACAAATAGTCCCCTCAAATAGAAAATAATTATGTAGCCTCTAGACAGTAAAGTGAACATTACTATTTTACCCTTGCTGGGTTTTTTAAAAAAATAAAAAGAATATTTGAAAAAATGTAAAAAAATCTTAGGGTGAGTAAAATAAATATTCCATAGGGGATATTAGTTTATAAAAATATTTTAAAAGAAATCTGAAAAATATATAAAATTTTAATTTATAATACAGAAGGGGATTTTGGTCTGCTCAATACAAAAATTAGATGGAAACCCAACGGAAGCTAACGGAATGGGCTCGTTGTTGGACGGGCATTAAAATAGGGTGTATTTGTAATTTTTCAAACAACGAGGACGTATTTGTAATTATTCCAAACCTCAGGCGAGTTGGTTGTAATTTACCCATTTTTTAATTTTGTCTTTTCAACTTTTTCTTTGTGGCTCTGCTAATTTTTATGACTTTCAATTGCTAACAGTTATTCATTGTTTGCCATAGTTGTTTTTTGGGTCCATGCTTTTTCTGCAACTCTTTGCTATTGAATTCTATGTGAAGACCAAGAAATTGGCAAGTCTAGAATTGTAGGTCGCTGGCTGAATCTTGTGGATGGAGGGAGGACTAGCTTACTAGTTTCATATCCTCCACTGGTTTCCGCCCCTCTCTGTCTATTCTCTTAAGTTGGTGACTCTCTTGACTGTTAACTTGAATTTGACCTTGAACACTCATTTCTGAGCCTGATCAACATGTGCATTATGATTGGTGCAGCAAAATGCTGAGTGGTTAACATTTTATTTTGCCAAACCAGGTTTGGGTTATAATGACAACATGACTGCCAGATACTCCACCCAGTCTCCGCTTATAAATTCGAGTTCACGCACCCAGTTTGAACCCGCCGGTTGTACTCAGCATGACCAACAGGTCAACCAGCCCAACCAAATTGATAGTGCTCCGTATGATAGTAGGGTTGGCCTTGCCCTTGGTCCCCCTCAATCATCATCATCATCCTCATTCCTAGCAAGCAATGCATCTCTTCAGCAAGCTAGTCTTAATCCGTTTGAAGACTGGTCCACTAACCGCGATAAGGGCGTCGATGACTTCTTGTCAGAGGAGGAAATCCGTATGAGAAGTCATGAAATGCTTGAGAATGAAGATATGCAGCACTTGCTTAGGCTTTTCAGCATGGGAGGCCATGCCTCTGTTAACGTGCCTGAAGACGGGTACAACTTCCCTTCGTACATGCCATCTCCGTCTCCAGGTTTCAGTTATGGTGAGGATCGAACCCGGTCTGGGAAGGCTGTTGCAGGTTGGCTTAAGATTAAGGCTGCAATGAGGTGGGGCATCTTTATCAGGAAGAAAGCTGCTGAAAGAAGGGCTCGCATTGTGGAGTTGGAGGATGAATAAATATTGTTGAGAAAATAGAGTTCAGCATTGTTAACCACTACATTTGACAACTTCTGAAACTCTTCCTCAGTGCCAGTAGGACTCAGAGCTGCATGAGAAATATGTATTCTCAGGAGTCTTGAAGACCTTTATTGCATGTTTCAAAATTCAATCATTTCGTGTACAGTCACCCTGTACTGTAAGTTGCTTATAAGACCTCCTTATCAACTTGGTTGTTGCTTACTTTGTGTATGTATGGTGAACATGTATTGATCTAAAATGATGACTTTTGAATTGCTTTTCATTTGTGTAGGATTTCCATGTCTAATTATGATAATTTCTTCTAAGCTTCTTGTATTCTGAATCTGATTATTACTTATTGTTCTATTGTATTTCTCTCTCCCTCTCTTGATGGGATTTGCTGGATGCTTCACCGCACAGCCATGTCACAAGACATGGAAATATTAAAGATGACATATGTGCTGATACGACTCTTTCTCATCGGGGTTTATATCAATCAGTGTATTAGCTCTACATGCGAACGGGTAATGGGTTCTCCGCCCATTGGTGATGCTTTTACCATGGAATTCTGGGTTGACTCTTAAGTTATTCACACATGAATGGTGGCTGGTTTAAAACAATTTTTTGTATCCGAAACAGGCTGTTAATACAAGCGCGGTTGCAAATTTAGGTCGAGGATTTCATAGACAGAATATTTACAATTTAAACACCTACTTATTGGGAAATTCTAATTCAAATTGAATTTAGTCGAATTTAAACTAATTATGTATCAAATTTGATTTTATTGAAGCTCTTTTCTTGATTTGTATCCTTGGCTCGTTTACGCCTTCCCATCTCTTCAAGAACTAAAATTTACATGCCTGAGAAGGCACATCAATCCTGGTTTCACTTCTATCACCCTCTTGAACGATTCAGATTTCCCCAGCAGTTGATAACTTTTCCAAAGTCATGTTCTTCTAGACAATGTGCAGCTGTTAATGCTTGCACTACCCAGTACGCCCCCTTCATAAATAAATGCACGTGCATTGATTGAGTTTCCCAAAACATGCAGACTGTATAGATCTTTCAAATTTCTTGACTACTTGTATAATGACGTACATCTAATGAAGAAATATACACAAAACCAAAAAAAAAAAAAATAAAATCAAAGAATGCTACAACCTTGAATACAGAAATATACTGTATATGCCTGTGTACTATTTCTATTTGCCAAGAATGTAATAAAATACACTATATATCTATATCATCTCTTTATGTTCATCATGACACATTGGTAGTGCATTCTGCTGGTAAACCGTGTATGAATCGCTTTGTGTCGGTGCAGTAATTGTATACCATGTAATTCTTCTGCACCAACTTCAACCTTTCTTGGCTTGATGTATCCAGTTCCCTGTTTAGCCATGCACTGCTGCTGTTTGAAGTTGAAGCGGGGACAGAGTGCTTAGCGGTGCAGGACGAGGAGCCGGCGGACCAAACACAGGCGTCGGCCCTGAAATTCCTGTAGGAGGCAGTGAATGGAGCCTGACTCCAGTCTATCTTCACACGGCCACCTCTTGTTGCCCAATCGTCGGCATTCCACAGGCTGGAGTATAGCCTCATCGGCTGCTTTTTTGGGTATGGAACTCCTATGGACTCTAAATTCTTGTACTCTCTGATGGGCGTCCCATCGACTGAGAATCTGGAAATGAATCAAGAAATATCATCAGATTGTGAGAATTTCAACTGTTAAATCCCATCAGCCCAATGCTACCCTGGTGTGTCCGCGAACTGTCCACACCCGGGCCATTGACCGTTTTGCAAGAACCACACAATCAATTCATAAAATCAATCAAACAATCGTATAAAAAAGTAGATAATTTAAATACCATCAGTACTCACATGATTCTCTGGGGATTCCAGAGGATGGAGTAGGTGTGGAAATCAGCAGTGGGATCGAACCAGAGGTAAATCTGCTGTTCCCTGCCGCCCCCTCCCTGGGTGAACACATTTGTCTGTAGAATATAAGGGTCACCACTGAGGTTCCCCAAGAACTCGAAATCGATCTCATCATGCGCCGGCCCTTGCGAAGACAACTGCAGATCATCACGACGAATTTGGGTTGGTGATTTTCACAACAATGTAGCAGACAGAACTAATGCTGGAAAAACAGGCGGCCTGAAACTTACGAAATAGGCAGCGACAGTCCCTGCCGAGTTCCCAGGGACCAGTTTGAGCTGCATATCGATCTTTCCAAACATGTACTCGTTCTTGGACTGGAATCCTGAGCCCGACACCCTGTCCAGGGAGAGCGTCAGAAGCTCGCCGCCTTTCAGGATTTTAGCACGGCCATCGCCCCACGTAACGTCGACATCTTGATGAAAATTACCGGCATACGCTGCCGAAACGAATCCGAGCACTAAAACAGGCAGAAGAACGGCTGCTAGAGAAGAATTCGAACCCATTAAGAGTTATCTAAATATTTTGACACAGAAATTGTTGATTCTTGTGAGTAGGCGACTGAGAATTAGACCCTTGTCTTTGATGCTTACATGAGCTATTTTTATAGGTGGGGAAAGGCAGACGAAGGTGGTCCGGGAGTGGGGTGGGGGTGGGGGTGGGGTTGGGAATCAAGAAAAGTGTTAGCTGGAGACAGAGAGATGGGTATTAAAAACGCATGGTTACCAAATGTTCAAATCCAGGGGAGTTATAACGCATACGCGGTTTTGTAGGGAAGATGTCCCTCAGTGGGTCCGAGTTTCCGGGTTTTGGGTTCAAATCCGGGTTGTGGGATGGGATCAAGTCTTAATGGTTTGAAACCAGACCCGTTTTGATGTTTTCTATATTTTAATTAAAAATTTATTGTATGTTATATGCTTATATAAAATATATTTGAATATGTATAATTTATTTATACATACATATAATACATAAATTTGATATTTTTTATAAATTAAAATAACAATATAAATAATTTATAAATATTTTAGTATTTATATAAATAAGACATATTTAAAATTTTTAATATTTTAATGCCTGAAATAAATAAATATATAAATATATATAATTAACCTTTCGATAATATTATTGTCTATTTATATATTAATAGTAATATTATTTTTTAAGAAAATATTTATTTTATTATTTTAAAAATATTATCCAAGTCCATTGGATCCAATTTGATGGGTCTTGAATTCAGGGCGGATTTAAATCTGTATTCAAGTTCAAGTTTTTCTTGACGAGGGCCATTTTAATTTTGACGGACCCACCCTAAAACCCGCCTCGTTGCCACCCCATACTGGGTGTAAAAGCAAGTAGGTGGGATAGGGAAGAAACTTTAGGACACAAAAGTAAGCATAAATGATGGGGATGGTTGCGCGTCTGTTCTGAAATCGCAGGCTGTCATTGCGCTGCGTCGTAAATGGTTTACGGACGTCTGTGGGTCACGAGTCCAAGTCTCATAATAATTTAGTTGTTGCCTCTCATAGTTTATTATTACTCTAAAGATGGTGGAATTTCAAAATCTTGTTCTTCTAAATATATTAATTTCACCAGTGGTCTCCCCTTTTACTTTTGAATTTCAAATCAATTGATATTGGTTCAATTTCAAATGCTGATGTTATTTTGACTTGCAGTCGGGTATACTCGATATGTGTGTATTTGAATTTTATTCGATCATTATAATATTTTTAATTTTAAAGGGATAATTATATTTGTTTTTTTTTCTAAAATTTAGTGTAATTATAAATAAATGATCTGTATTTTGAAAAACAACATATAATATTCATGTTATTTGAATTCTATTTATCAAATATGTTTCGCCATCAGTTAAAATTCACTGATTAACAAAAACGTACGTGTGTATTTAAACTTTATTAGATTATTACAATATTTTAGTTTTGAAGGGATAATTATTATTCATATATTTTTTTAAGTTTAGTATAATTATATGTAAATTATTTGTGTTTTGAAAAATTATATATAGTATTTATATTGTTTGCGTCTGTTTAACAAATAAATTCCATTGTTAGTTAAAATTAACTGAATTTGTTGATAAAAAAAATTGAATAAAAATTGATATTTTGTCCACAATTGACTTATTGCAGGTCAAACAGCCTTTTCTTTTGACTAAATTATTCTTATAATGGTGAAGATGTATCCACTCATATGTATTAACGTGTGAAGATGTATAAGGATAATTTGATTATAAAAAAGTATACTTGACTTGAAATAAGTTTGTAATAAGTCAATCGGTGATAAATATGAATTATCTATTTTTTTTGTTAATATTAACAAATTTGCTAAATTTTTACTAACGACATGACTTATTTATTAGAAGGAAGCAAATTTAAAGATACAAAATATAAATTTATGTGTAATTATGTCAATAATTAGGAAAAAAGAGCGTAATTATTTCAATTTTAAATGCACCTGAATAGCACACTATATATTAATAAAACCAAGTGATCGAAAGATAAGATTATTAATTTTATAAAGAAAAATAAATATTTGAGCCTATTTAGCCAATGCATATTCTTGTCGGCTAAAAATAATTATTCTAAGATAAAATTTTATTTTTCGTCATGTAATTATATGTGTGTTATTTTTTGTTTTTTATCTTTTATTATTTTAACATATTTAGTGTTGTAACTATTGACAGAATAATTTTAATCCTATATATTTTTACTAAACACATTTAATCTTGTAATTTATAAAAGCTAACAGTTTTAATCCTACTTTGCTGGCAACTGAAATATGATATCGGAAAAAAGATGCGTGTTTTCATGTGTTAATTACTACACAATTAGACTTTTAATTCATAAGCTTTGCCCTAGTTCCTCACTTAAACCCTAATTTCCTCAAACTCCCAAATGATTACACAAACACATAACACAAACCCCAACATATATTATAGAAACAAAATCATTGGCCAACCCTGTAACTTTCACAGGAGTGAAACCTTCTTCCTAGATTGTCATTTGTCCAAGATGTCCTCAATTGAGCAGGTCTTTGTAGTTGCAACTGAATAATTCTCAGAGATTTCTGGTTACTTACTGATTACTCGCAGAGTTGTTTGAGCAAAAACATCTTCAAAATGAATTGAGTGTTGGGTCCAAGTGAATTAGATAAATTTTGTATCAATTCATGAATTGGACGGGAATAGATAGATTTAGGGTGAAAAAAAATAGGGTATCAAAGTAGAAGGGAAAGTCGGAATCTTTGTTTGAGAATGTGTGGGACCTTTGTGAAAGATGGATTTATATTCTATTTCTCACAACATCAACATCTTCCGCGAGCGGGCATCGTGAATTTTTTTTTCCCAGCAACCATTTTTTTTTTCCGGACTAAAAACATGACTAAAAATGTTAATTTTTATAAATTACAGGACTAGATGTGTTTTAGTCTAATATATACTGGACTAAAATTATTCTGTCAATAATTATAGGACTAAATATGATAAGGTATCATAATCATAGGTCTAAATGTGTTTGTTCAAACAATGAAGGACGAAAAGTGCAAAAAAACCTATAGTTAGTGGATGAAAAGTGAATTTTTTGCCTTATTCTAAAGTCCTTACATTTAATAAATAGTATAGATATACAATTCACGATCTAGGTTTTGCATGCAATAATACCAGCAATGTAACCGTATGAAAATAATAAAATTACAAATTATTTAATTTAATTACACGTAGATTTTTCGTAGTTTGAAAAAGTATATCTAGCATTCATAATCAAACACACCCATAAGTGAATCAAAATTCACCGAATTTCTATTTTTTTTTCTTTTTATTAATATCAACTTTGGTGAATTTTGACTAATGAAAGTTCTATTTGTTATGTTAGGATTTTAGGTGTAATTTTTTAAATCACATAAAATCTACAACTAATTACATCAAATTTGAGAAAAGAATAATGTTGTTGTTGTTGTTGTTTATTATTATTATTATTATTATTATTAGTATTATTATTATTTAAATGTTACATTTGGACGCGGGTTGGTATTTATTGACTAGTGTACATTGAATTCAAACACTCGTCAACACACGTATACGTGTGATAATATCAAATGAAAAAAAAAATTGAATTGTGAGAAACTCTTCACAAAATGTGGCGCTAGAAATATTATGAAATTTTAGAGGGGTTTTATTTGTAATTCCGAAAGTTGAAAGAGAGATTTGGGCAATTTATAACAATTTTTAATTGTGGATGGCATCAATCATCATGTTGTAAGTTGTAAGATAGATATATTGGGATAATTTCACTTCTCATTCTTTGAAATTTAGTGTAATTATACATAGAATTTATGTGGTTTGAAAATTACATCGAACATCCCTGATGTTTGCTTTCGTTAAAATAATAAGTCTCTCTACAAGTTAAAATTCACTAAATTTGCTGATATTAACAAAAAATTCAGAAAAAAAAATCTATATTTACCCCCATTGACTTAATACTGACTTATAGCAGGTCAATTTTTTTTTTATGATCAAATTACCCTCATACGTCTTCACGCGTTAATGAATGCGATGAGGTGTATCTTCACAGTTATAAGGGTACTTTAGTCCAAAAAAAATTATTTGACCTTCAGTAAGTCAGTTTTAACTTTTAAGTCAATTAAGGATAAATATTAATTTTCATTCATTTTTTTATTTATTAATATTAGCAAATTCAGTGAATTTTGACTAATGGAGGGACTTATTTGTCAGACGAAAGAAAACTTCAAAAGTACTAAATATAATTTTTTAAATTACAGAAGATTTGCGTGTAATTATATTAAATCTTAGATAAAGGGAGTGTAATTATCCTTAAATATATTGTAATAAATAGAAGAGAGAGCACGTGATCATGATTGCAGCTGCATCTGGATGGATTTGAGAAGCACGTGCCCATAATTACAACTTCTGCAGTTGCCAGTTCGATGAAAAGATCCAAGACAAATTATATTAATCATGTGGATTGAAAGATCAAGATTTAAACACTTTGTTTGATTCTAATTTTTTTTATTAAAAAAATATGTATTTTCTTGATAGATAGAAAGAGAAAAGGTGGACATATGTGTGTGTGTGTGTGTTTTTTTAAATTGTTTTTAATATATTTGAATTTTGTATTTTTTTTATTAGTGTAGAACACTGGAAAAATTTCGATTTTTTCTTATGAATTACTATCGAAAGTTAAAAATTATAGCAATATACTAATTAATTACAGTTGCATAATTACTATCGTGGTCGAAAGCTAAAAGGTTAGACATATCTAAAAAATATGGCAAATGGCTTGGCAGCTAAAATCATTATAAATATTGATTAATCGTGGTAAAAATTGATGTTATTTAAATGGACGAAATTGCACTTTTAGTCTTATAGGTACATGGGATTCAATACTTTTAGTCCTTTATGGAATTTTCTAAGTACTCCTAAAATTGAAAAAAATCATCACATTTAATCCTACTAGTTTTCGTTACACGCGGTTTCAGCGGGGGTAAAAAAGATCATTGTAAGAAATGAAAAAAAAAATATGAAAAGAATAAATTATAATAATAAAATATAATAAATGTGAAGAATTAAGGTAAGAGAGGGATGTGGAGCAGTTAGTAGTTA
The DNA here is from genome assembly GCA_034509725.1 of Sesamum angolense. Lineage (NCBI taxonomy): Eukaryota > Viridiplantae > Streptophyta > Magnoliopsida > Lamiales > Pedaliaceae > Sesamum > Sesamum angolense. The sequence continues at coordinate 12,361,654 of JACGWL010000011.1, read as the reverse complement.
AGAAAAACAAATAATTGTGAAATTATTAAAAAATATTAAAATTACTAAATTGACCCAAGTTTTTTAAAGGGAATAAATGGTATGAAGGGTAAATTTGGGCATTCTAAAGTTGGTACGCCAAATGAGTTTTCTTTTATAATAGTATAGATGCTTTACATAATTTTCAAAATGGTCCCAAAATTCTAAAAACTCAATACGTTTAGTTCGATAAATCCCGTAATGCAAAGGACTAAATGTGTTATGGAACTACTATGTGTCGAGTTTTTTAATTTTAGCACCATTTCAAAAATTCCGTAAAGCAGAGGACTAATTTTGCCTAATTTTTTCAATTTGTGAACCATTTTAAAATTTTTGGACTAAATATGTTGAACTCCCTATTCTATGGAGCGAAAAGTGTAATTGTTCCTATTTGATTGTTGTAACAAATATTGACTTATCATGATTTTTGAGTTGCAATAATTTATAATGTAGAAAATAATTTATTTTTTTAATAGTAATATAAACACAAATAAGATAAAATATATAAAAAAACTATCATTTATTTTTTAAAGATAAACAGGTAAGATGTTTTTCATTGTCTTTCTGTCAATAGAATAATAATGAAAACAAACAAAAGTCAAATTATCATTTATTTTCATTTAAAGGCTGCCAATTATTCTTGAAAGTACTATATTAAAAAAAAAAAGAATATTTCACAATATACAAATATATATAGTTTAATTATAGTAAAATATTGATTAAATTAATAAAAAAATAGGATAGCAATATATTTCTAATGTTTTTCATGGCCAAGTAGCTAATAATCTTCTAGATAATAACTATATATATATATATTATAATTTTTTTGACTAGTTTAATTTTCGTAGACAATTAAAATAAAATGAGAAAAAAATGCATTTTTAATCCCGTAGCTATATGGCGTGATCATTTGTCATTGATTTTTAATTTGCAATTCAAAATTATAATTAAAAAAATAGCACATTTAATTCAAATACAGTTGAAAAATACTAAAAATTCGTCAAATCAACAAATCTGGCTGAAATATTAAGATACCCAAATTAAAGGATCACGTGCCTAACATGTGCTGTTTTTTTTTTCTGAAAAATTTAGTATTTTTTAGGCGATATGTTTATTAAATGTCCTACTTGTTTTGATAAATATAATTCATAATTGCAAATTAAAAATTGGAAAGGGCTAAAAGTGTCAATCTTTATAATCATAGGATCAAACTTGTATTTTTTCGAAATGAAAAGGTAATTCGTTTGTTGTCTAAAATCATTCACTTATTATTTTTAATTTTTTCAATAAGAAAGATATATAATCAAATTTATAATTAATCAATTATAGAATAAAACTTTTAGGGATAATTACATTTTCTTTTTCTGAAATTTGGTATAATGATACATAGATCCTCTGTGATGTGAGAAATTATATTTAACCACTGCTAAACTTTGTTTCTATCTAACAAATAAGTCTAATCGTTAGTAAAACTTTACTGAATTTGCAGATATTAAAAAAAAATCAGAAAAAAATCTATATTAACCCAGGTTAACTTATTACTGACATATTGATGGTCAAAATCATATCTTTTTATAACCAAATTATCCTCATATGTCTTCACGCATTAATACATGTGAAGAGGTATATTATCACCGATTTAAAGGCAGTTTAGTTCGAAAAAAAATTATTTGGCCAGCCGTAAGTCAGTAATTAATCAATCAGGGATAAATATCAGTTCTCATTAAGTTCTTTTGTAAAATAGGCAAATTCAGTAAATTTTAATTAATGAAAGAACTTATTTATTATAAGGAAGCAAATTTCATTGGTGCTAACTGTATTTTTTCAAAATATAGGAAGTATATATGTAATTATATTAAACTATAGATGTGAAAAATGTAATTATCCCAAAATTTTAAGATAGAAGGAGTGTAATAAAAGTTAAGTTTGAAAGCTGGTCAAATAAATTAATCTCAAATTATATAATTAATTAAGTGTAAACGAAGTGGTCCAGTAAATTCATATCTACAGTTCGTCTTTCGATGTATTTTTTATATTAGATAATGTAATTAGAATCTTGGAATTTGATGCTTCAAAATAATCTTATGTCAGAACAAAGTTCAATATAGCTTTTTTTTTTAATAAATATAAAATACAATTTTAGTTGACTTGTAGATACGTGGCAACCTAATAAATAATATAAGTTACGTAGTGAGTAAGATAATAATATAAATAATTATATAATTTACTGTTTAAAAAATATTATATCATTTAAATAAGGTATATTATTTCTTGACTTATAATTATGGAGTATAAGTAAGAGTGTATGTGGTGCGGGTTGAGTCAATTTATGTAATATTTTTGGCCTAATTCAACGTTTGCGATCTTTAAGAAACTTTGCTACAAACCCAACCCGATAATCATCAAAATTTCACTTTGCTATCTAATTGGGTTGGGGCGGTTTTTGCGAGTTTTAGTATAGAGTTAATCGTCTGTACAATTATATTAGTATTTTGTAACAACTTGTACTTTTGTTATAATTATTTAGGTAAATTACAACGACCTCATCTGAGGTTTGACATAATTACAAATACCCCCTTATTGTTTGAAAAATTACAAATACTCTCATAATTTAATGACCGTTTAACAATTAGTCCAATCCATTCATTTTTTATGGTGAATTGACCAAATACCCTTGTAAATTAAAAACTATAACTTTATTTATTTAATTTTTTTATGTACTAAGTGGATAATTTTTTTTATATAATTTTTAAAAAATTTTCATCCATCCCACTCAATATTTTTATAAGATTTTAATTTTTTTAAAAAATACAATAAGGGCAAAGTTGATATTTTTATACCTCTATCCAAGAATTACATAATTTCATCAAATATCAGGGGGTTATTTGTGATTTTTCAAACAACGAGGGGGTATTTGTGATTATGCCAAACATCAGGGGAGGTGGTTGTAATTTACCCTAATTATTTGTCATAATAAATATATTTTCCTGTAGTGTTAATTATAAAAAATAAAAAAATTTGGTATATAAATTTTAATGTGTAAATAATAAACACTTATACATGATTATATATTTATTTTTTTTAAAAATAAAAATAAAAATAAAAAAATTACAAATTTTGTACGTATAAGATTGTAAAACAAGTTCTTATTTCGAATTAATTATATAAGAAATCGATCATAATAAAATACAAATATTAACCAAAAATAAATTGAAATAAATAAAATAAAATAATTATGAAAATAGATTGTAACAAAATCATGATATCATCTATTTCAAGTTCTTCCATCTATCAACGGTATAAAAAATATAGAAGATTGCCAATAACCAATAATTAGTGAACTAATTGATCTCATTTATATATTCATACATATATATATATATATATATATATATATATATATATTATATACACACACACACACACACACACACACACATATATATATATTATATATATATATATATATATATACTAGTGTATGCCCCGTGCTATGCACGGATTAAATTAATTGGTCAATAAAATATATTTTATAAAAAACTTAATTGTGTAAAATTCAAATGAAAGAAATATTTTAAATTAATAATGCAAATAGATTTTTATCTTCAAATTACATTAGATCAATATCGAAAAATTAAAATTCACAATATATACAAAGATATATATCAAAGAAAATAATTGAATAAGTATTACTTTGATAAACTAAAAGACAACCTTCTTCGTATTGAAGAAAGTCACAAAGAATAAATTAAAATATAATTTTAATAATATATTAACATCATATTCAAAATTTAGTTAATAAAATTCAGGGAAATCCCAAAGAAGATAAATTGCAAATTATATGATGGAAATATAATTAACTCGTTGAAGTTCAATTATATAATGTATGAAATAAAATAGTAAATCAACCAAATGGTTAACTAATAAAATCCCAATTTTAACACCAAAATAATAATAATTAACACAAAAATCTCATGAAACAAAAATTGATAATAAAAAAATTAAAAATAAATGAAAACATTCGCACATAAAAATTTCATGATCTAATAAAAAAATAATAAATATAAAATTTAAAAAAAATGATTATAATTACATAAGAATCTTATTATTTTATGAAATCATGAACACAAATTGATAATAAGAACAAAATGTAAAAACAATGAAAAGAATTTTGATATCATGAAAAGAAAATAGGTAGTAAAAAAGTTAAAAATTAATGAAGAAAATTTCGAATATAAGTAATTTCATGAACTCATAAAAATGATAAATACATATTAAACAATAATAATTATAATTAACACAAAAATTATATAGTTTATGAACTCATGAAATCAAAATTGATAAATAGAAAAAGTAAAAAATAATAAAAAAAATTGATTTTTCATGATCTCATGAAATGAAAATTGATAGTAAAAAATAAAACACAATGAAATTAACAAATTTCAAACATAAAAAATTTCATGAGCTCATAAAAAATGATAAATACAAATTAAATAAAAACAATTCTAATTAACACCAGTATCATATATTTCAAGAACTCCTGAAATAAGAAATGATAACAAAAAGAGTAAAAAGCAATGATTTTTTTTTTTTATCTTTCATGATCTCATGAAATACAAATTAATAATAAAAAATTTAAAATAAATGAATTTTTTTTCGAACATCATATATTTCATGAAGTCATAAGAAATCATCAATATAAATAAAACAAAAAAAATATTATAATTAGCGCACAAATTATATATTTCATGAACTCATCAAAAAATTATAATGAAAAGCAATGAAAAACAATTTGATCTTTCATGATCTCATGAAACTAAAATTGATAATAAAAAAATTAAAAATCAAAAAAAATTTCAAACATAAAAAATTTCATAAACTCATAAAAAATAGATAAACACAAATTAAACTAAAATAATTATAATGAAAACAAAAATCATATGTTTCATGAACTCATGAAACATAAATTGGTAATAAATAAAACAATAAAAGAATACATTTTTTTTATCTTTCATGATCTCATGAAACGAAAATTGATAATAAAAAAAATTAAAAATCAATGAAAAAAATTCGAACAAAAGGTTTTTTTATGAACTTATAAAAAAAAAATGAACCAAAAAAGTGGACATACCATGGCAAACGATGATCACCCTTTTTATTAGTTATAAAAATAAAATTTCAATAAAAATTTTAAATCTAAAACATAACGAGATATGTGGTCTTCTCTCTTTTGTTTAATTTGGAGTATAGTTTTAACTACAAAAGCATATTAAAAATAGTTTAGAAATTAAACAAAAACAACAAAAATAACTAAAAAAAACTATATTAAAAAAAAGTTTATAAATTAACAATAACTACAAATCTAATTAGAAAATATTAAGAACCAAAAAAGTGGACATACCATGATAAATGATGATATCCCTCTTCATTTGTTATAAAAATAATGTTTCAATGAAAATTTTAAATGTAACTTAGCATGCGGAAAGTAAATATACAATGATTACCTAAATAGGAAGTTATAATTTAATTATAATTTAATTATAATTATACAATTAATTAATTTGATAGCTAGTTACATGCAGAAAGTAAACACAATGGCTATCTAGATGGAAAGTTGTGATTTTAATTATTATTAAATGAAAGTTAACATAATGTCATCAATAACATAATTTAAAAAATTCAAAATTATGTACGAATTAATTTGATTATAATTTAAATTATATTTAAAAAATTAAGTATGTGAAAATAGTTTTGTTTCAATGATTTTGAATTATTAATTTTTTATTTATTCATTATTCATAATTAAGTGTGTGCAAAATTTTAGAATTTGTTTTGGTAATAAATTGGAAGAAATTAACAATATTGATAAATTAAAGGAATTAATTAGATTTTTTAATTTCATGCAAATGTTATATGAATTTAGTTTGATAGTTGAACTTTACAAAAAGAAGAAATCAGAATTTATAATAAAATTAAACCAATAAATTAGATAATTCATGCAAAATTTTATGTATTTAGTTTTTATGTTAACTCATATCTTTTAAACAAATTTATTCTTGCTAAAAGTTAACAAACCAATTATATATATTTTTTTTGTAGATAATTACATAATTTTTAAAATTTTGGTCGAAATTGAACTATTAAGGTCAAATATAAATAATAATAGATAATAGAATAAAGATGATCATGCCGAAAATATAAATTTTCAAAAATAATAAAAGATAATTTATTTAATTTATGTAATTTCTGTAAATTTCTATTTTTCAAATTTCTGAAAAAGTAATTTCTGGCATTTTGTTTGCTTTTTTTTGTAATTTTTGTGCATTTTGCTGTAATTTGAAATTTTTTTATGTAATTTCTATAATTTCAAAAAATATATATTAAAATAATAATTTCTAAAAAGTTAATTTTCAAAGTATGAAATTAAATTAAATAATATTAGTAAATGTAAATAAAGTTAATTAGTAACTATATTTTTTAACTCAAATGATTAGATGAAGTGAAGTTATCTATGCATTAAAGAAAAATAATTAGAATGCAATGTAAAAGTTTAATTAAATTATTAAATAAAATCGGTATATAATGTGCACTAAAAATATATATGTGGGATATATATCTCTCTCTCTATATATATATTAGAATAAATATTATCAACATCACAAATTGAATATGTTAAATGCATTGAAAATCATGGCTTATACCATTAATGCCTACTTACCAAATAGAAAATTTTTATAATTAAAAAAATTTAAAATTTTAGAAAATTAGGATTTTGTCAAAATTGAGCAATTGGGGTCAAAAGACCGCCTTCAAATAATATTATATATATTATATATATATATATATATATATATGTATTATACAATACGAACAAAAAGTATCATAATTATTACTATTGTCTTGAATATTAGTTTATGTATCAAAACTTTTGTATAAATATATGAATAATTCTAGTATATTATTATGTTCTTGTTCTTGTTCTTTTTGTTCTTTTTCTTCTTCTTCTTCTTCTTCTTATTATTATTATTAGTGAACATGGTCTATGTGGTCTACGTGAATATTATGCGTATAATTAAAAAAAATAAATTACACAAAAATCTTCTTTTTATTTTATTTTATAAAAGTTAAAGCTACAACCTCGGAAGGGAGTTAACAAACATACCAGCCAAACAAAATGCGATATTGGCTCTAAGCCCCAACGTAGGAAAGCAGAGGAGCAAAAAGCGGGATCTAGACTTGTGCAAAGTCGCCACTCATACTCTCCCGCTTCTCCTTCAACAACCCCCGACCACAAATCTATATATATAAATAGAGAGTCCGCAAGCAAAAGAATGAAAGAAAGAAAAACATAATATAGAGAAAACGCACTTTGAAAAAGCCGTCTAAGTTAATTTGAAATTGTTGGTGTGCGCTGCACAACCTACGACTAATTAATGATGGCTTTCCGAGGAATGGGACTGCTCATCCTACTGCTTTCCATCGCCGCCTTGGCCACGGTGGCGCAGCCCAAGGAATACACCTTTGATCTCGGGCTGATGGGGGAGCCTGACGGCCACGGACTAATGGCAGCCGCCTTGGAAGACGAGGAGTTCATGATGGAATCTGAGGCCGCACGCCGCCAACTCGCGCCCAGGGAACGCACGTACCTCGGCTATGGCTCACTTGCTAGAAACAATGTGATGTGCAACGCGCGCGGGCAGTCATACTACAATTGCTACGGCAACCAACGTGTCAACCCCTACCGCCGTGGCTGCAGCAAGGCCACCAAGTGCGCTAGAAGATCCCGTTAATATCATTATTTTAAGTCCTCTCAAAATTAGGTCTGATCACACCTATCTAATCGTACGATGATAATTTTTATTCCATTTGTCGTGTGATTTATTTAGAACTGATCAAACCCCAATCAAGTATGAAATTTGACATGTTTTTTTCTTTAATTTTTTAATTTTCTGTTGTATTTTCTTATTTAAACAATCACTCGTAATTTCTAATTTTTTTTGTATGTTGAATTGATCAATATTTCTGAAGATATAATTTTTTTTCTTTTTTTATGATTAAATTTTTAGGTGGATTTCTGAAAATGTAATTTAACTATCATTAATAATCAAGATTAAATTTATATACGTTTTCTATTAATTCAAAAAATTAAAATTTGAAAGGAATTTGAAATCCACCCACATTCATCGAAACATGGTTTAAAATTAAAATGGAAGAATTTTAAATTCTTTATATTTAGAATTATCCAAACATATTTAAAAGATTTGTTATGATGGATTTGTTCAAACCCTTCAATTCAAATAGTTCTGGATCTTTGTTCATCCTTCGCCGTAATAATATCTCTGGGTTTGCAGTACAACATAAGAGAACTTGGAAAAATATAATTTGTAATATATATTGCAGAAGTTTTTCTCTACACATTTCATCTTCTATCAACGCCTATTCATAAATGGAAGATTCTTGATCATGCAATTGTGATTGTGATTAAAAACTTACTCAAGAAGCTCTGCACTATCTAGAAGAATGCTCAAAATCTAGGATATTTTTTTAGACTTCTTTAGATATCTAAGATATTAATAAAAAACACTTTAATTTTAATATTCCTCCTTAATATGTTTTTGGGAGACTCCGATCCGCATGTTTAGCTCTTCAAGCTTGTTATGTGCAAGTGCTCTAGTAAACATATCTGCTAGCTTGCCCTTCCGTGCTGTAATACTTGAGTTCAATCTCTCTTCTGGTAGTTGCTTCCCGAAGAAAATGGTATTTGATGTCGATTCCTTATTGCTAACTTGTTATCGCAGTAGATTGTTGTGGGCTCTTTCTAAACGAACAATTTGGAGGACGTTAGTGGGCTGGAGGAGCTGCCCATTAGGAGGTCCAACAGGCAGTCTGCTAGTCTGCAGCCAATTCGTTCCTCTGCTTTTTATGTTAAAATTCTACTTTTTTATGAAATTTTGAGCGAATTTTTCTGATTTTTAACATTTATGTTTAATAATACCATGTTAGTAATTAAAAAATATTTAGAATAATTTTTCTATAATTTTTTTTTGCTTTTTTTTTATGATTTCTATGTAACTGTTGTATTTTTTTGTTGTTTAATAGGAATAATTGTAAATTTTATTGATTTTGTAAAACTTAAATTTATTTTTGAGTTTATATTTTTCTTCTGATTTTCCGTAAATATATATGATTTTCAGTAAAAAAAATTAATTTTTGAAATTGATAAAGAACTTTTCTTTTTTTCTTTCTTTCTGCAATTATTATAATTTTCTGTAACTTTATTTTGTAAATTTCTGAAATTCTCTTGGAAGTTTGCATTCATTTTTTCTAATTTTTTTTCTGAAATTTTCTGTACTTTTAAGCATTTTTCTATAATTTTCATTGTTTCAAAACTGATATTTTTTGGAATATTTTTACTGTAACTAATAAAATTAGAAAACACTACAAAACATTATAACATTTAATCATGACTAATTGTCACGATTAATAATAAAATAATCGTAACAAATAGTCATTAACCACGGTCATGCGATGGTTGTTGACTGTGGTATCTGCGAGGGTATCCAAAATATTGCCATGCAAATATATTTTACCATGACAAATAACTTTTTTTTATCGATTTTACCTAATCGTGGTTGATAAAAATATTTACCATGATGTTTAGTCCATAGCTATTTAAATTGTAGCCAATAGTTATTTTTTCCCCAGTGAAATTATTAAAATATATAATTAGACCACATAATTATAATATATTGATTATTATGAAAATAACTGTATAAATATATATTATTTACAACAAAAACAAATATCGTTTTCCTGTTGTGAAAAATGCATTTTCTCCGTAATTATGTGAGTTTTTTTTCTATTATTTCCTGCAATTTTTTCAGATCTTTTTGAAATTTTGTATAAATTTTATAAAATTAGGTAGCTTTATGTAAGTTTCATGTAATTTTAGTGATTCCTAACTACTAACAGTTTTAGGTCTCTTTTTCAGCTCAAGTATTACTGGAATTGCACGGACAACGGGATATTCAGAGAATTCACAATCTTTGTTGGGAAATAACGAGGAGGCCGATTTAGCTTAGACCTTTTTTTCAAAAAAAAAAAAAAAAAAAAAATTTTTACTAATTTTTAATTAATATATATTGAATTATTAATTATATTTTTAATATCAGTTAAATTTATTTAATATTTCAAAATTTATAAAATTTTAAAAAAATTATAAATTAAAATATAATTTTAATTATGGAAATTAAAATTTCGAAATAAATAAATTTAAATTAAAATAATTAATAATAAATAAATTAAAATATTTTAATTTAATAAAAACAAAAATAGAAGTAAATCTTAAAAATAAAAGTTGTAGCATATTTTATTGTAACAAAAGATAACAACGTGTAAACATAAAATCGTTCCAAATTTCATTACAAAATCCCACTACAAATTCAATTCAACTAATATTTCAGCATAAATGCAATATTTGTAACGAAATTATTTCCTCCTTTACAAAGTTTGTAATACCACCAATAGGAACGGGCAGTTGCCATCAAATTTTTTTGGACAATCTTGCCCTTATATTATATATATAGTTCAAAAACTTTGTTTTTTTAATAATTTTGTATTTTAAGTTTAATTAAAGTTTCTCAATTGAAAAAAAAAGTCTTTTTAATTATAATAAAGTAATTGAAAAAAATTAAATAGTTTGAATTTTATTATATTTTACAGACTCAAATTAAGTAATGAATGAGTATAAAAATACACAAAATAATTTCATAAAATAATTTATTAATTTAATAATATAATTAAATTATTAACTATTTATTCTTTCAAAAAAAAATGAACAATTAAATTGTTTATTGAATATATTTTCTTTAAGAAATATGATAAACTCTTTATATTTATTCATTTTTTGTTAAAACAAATATTTAACTATATACTGGTTAAGCATATATATTATATATTATATATATATATATTCATCAATTTTTTTTAAAAACATATATAAATTTTGTTGGTTATATTATATTTATTGTGTATTTACTATATAGTTTAATTTTATCCACATAATTTTAAATTCTTTTTAAAAAATTAATTAAAAATTTTGGTGATGTTCTAATGTGCAAATACAATAATATATATATATATATATAATATAATATATATATAAAAATAATATAATTATTCAAAGCATGAGGCGTATTTTTGTCCAACCAAGGGGGTAAGTATCACATTTATTAATTTAGGGGGGTAAGTGTTACATTAGAGATAGTTCAGGGGCGCAAAGTGTATTTTACCCTTTTTTAAAGGGTAAATGTTATATTTGTCCCGTAAGTTTTTGTTTATAATTACTTTAATTCCTCAAGTTCATTTTTTGATTTTAGCATCTTTAAACTTTAATTTTTATTTCAGATTCGTCCCTCAAATCATTTTCTGGCGAAAAATGGCCGGAAAATAGAGTTTTGGAGGGCAAAATGATCAATTTAAGTTTTTTTCTCACTTTAATCCCTTAAGATTATTGAATTTATAAATTTTCGCGATAGCACGGGGTTCATTAGTGCCAACAAATAAGAAAACGTCCAAACCATATTAAAACTTCAATAAATTAACGCGTTGAGTGAAGAACATGTAAAATTTTAATATGTGATGATAATTCCAACATGTGGACACTAAAAAAGGACTAATTTGAACTTTTTACAAACTTAAGGGACTAAAGTAAGAAAAATAAACTTAAATTGATCATTTTGCCTTCAAAATATCTATTTTTCCAGCCAATTTTCACCGAAAAATGGTTTGAGGGACCAATTTAATACAAAAATTAAACTTTAAGAATGCTAAAGTCAAAAATGAACTTGAGAGACGAAAATGATTTTAAATGAAAATTTAAGGAACTAAATATGACATTTACCTTTTTTTTTTTTTTTTTGAAAAAATATGTTTTCGTGATAGATAGAAAGAGAAAAGGTGGACATATGTGTGTTGTTTATTTAAAAAAAAATTTTTAATATATTTAAATTTTGTATTTTTTATTAGTGTAGAACACTGGAAATTTTTTTGTTTTTTTTTTTGTTATGAATTACTAACATGGTCGAAAGTTAAAAATTATAGCAATATACTAATTAATTACAGTTGCATAATTACTATCGTGGTCGAAAGCTAAAAGGTTAGACACATCTAAAAAATATGGAAAGGCTTGGCAGCTAAAATCATGATAAATATTGATTAATTGCGATAAAAATTTTTTATTTAAATGGGCGAAATTACACTTTTAGTCTTATAGGTACATGAGATTCAATACTTGTAGTTCTTTATGGAATTTTCAAAGTACTCCAGAAACTGAAAGTTCATCACATTTAATCCTATGCTTTACAGAATTTTCAAAATGGTTTCAAACTTCACAAAAACTCAAAACCATTTAGTTCCATAAATCCCGTAATGCAGAGGACTAAATGTGTTATGAAACTACTACGTGTTGAGTTTTTCAATTTTGGGACAATTTCAGGAAATCCTGTAAAGTAGAGGAGTAATTTTGTCGAATTTTTTCAATTTGCGAACCATTTTAAAAATCTTGGACTAAATATGTTGAATTCCCTATTCTATGGGACGAAAATTGTAATTTTTCCTATTTCGATCGATGTTAGAAGTATTGACTTCTCATGATTTTTGAGTTGCACTAATTTATAATGTAGAAAATAATTTATTTTTAATAGTATATTAAACAAAATAAGATAAAATATAAAAAAGACGTCTTTCTGTCAATAGAATAATAATGAAAACAAACAAAAGTCAAATTATCATTTATTTTCATTTAAAGGCTGCCAATTATTCTTGAAAGTACTATATTAAAAAAAAAAGAATATTTCACAATATACAAATATATATAGTTTAATTATAGTAAAACATTGATTAAATTAATAAAAAAATAGGATAGCAATATATTTCTAATGTTTTTCATGGCCAAGTAGCTAATAATCTTCTAGATAATAACTATATATATATATATTATATAAATTTTTTGACTAGTTTAATTTTCATAGATAATTAATATAAAATGAGAAAAAAAATGCACTTTTAATCCCGTAGCTATATGGCGTGACCATTCGTCATTGATTTTTAATTTGCAATTCAAAATTATAACTAAAAAAACTAGCACATTTAGTTCAAATACAGTTGAAAAATGCTAAATTCACCAAATCAACAAATCTGGCTGATATATTAAAATCCCCAAATTAAAGGATCACGTCTGTAACATCTGCTGTTTTTCGAAAAAAAATATTATTTTTCAGGCAATATTTATTAAATATACTACTTGTTTTGATAAATATAATTCATAATTGTAAATTAAAATTGGAAAGGACTAAAAGTGTCATAGTATCAAACTTGTATTTTTCCCAAATGAAAAGGTAATTCTTTTGTTGTCTAATATCATTCACTTAATCATTTATTTTTTTCAACAAGAAAGATATATAATCAAATTTATAATTAATCAATTATAGAATTAAACTTTTTGGGATAATTACACTTTCTTTTCTTAAAATTTAGTATAATTACACATAAATTCTCTGTGATTTGAAAAATTATATTTAAGCACTACTAAAGTTTGTTTCTATCTAACAAATAAGTCCAATCGTTAGCCAAAATTCACTGAATTTGCAGATATTAAAAAAAAATCAGAAAAAATATATATTAACCTAGGTTTACTTATTACAGACTTATTGCATGTCAAAAATAATTATTTTTTTATAACCAAATTATCCTCATATGTCTTAACGCGTTATTGCATGTGAAAAGGTATATTTTCACCGATATAAGGATAATTTAGTTCAAAAAAAAATTATTTGACCAACAGTAAGTCAGTAATTAATCATTCGGGCTGAATATCAATCCTCAGTAAGTGTTTTTTTTGTTAAAATAGGCAAATTCAATAAATTTTGACTAATGAAGGAACTTATTTATTAGAAGAAATCAAATTTTAAGGTGCTAACTGTAATTTTCAAAATATAGGAAGTATATATGTAATTATATTAAACTATATATGAGGAAAGTGTAATTATGCCAAAATTTTAAGATAGAAGGAGTGTAATAAAAGTTAAGTTTGAAAGCTGGTCATATGAATTAGTCTCAAATTATATAATTAATTAAGTGTAAACGAAGTGGTCCAGTAAATTCATATCTACAGTTCGTCTTTCGATGTATTTTTTATATTAGATAATGTAATTAGAATCTTGGAATTTGATGCTTCAAAATAATCTTATTTCAGAACAAAGTTCAATACAGCTTTTTTTTTTTTAATAAATATAAAATACAATTTTAGTTGACTTGTAGATACGTGGCAACCTAATAAATAATATAAGTTACGTAGTGAGTAAGATAATAATATAAATAATTATATCATTTACTGTTTAAAAATATTATATCATATTTAAATAAGGTATATATTTCTTGACTTATAATTATGGAGTATAAGTAAGAGTGTATGTGGTGCGGGTTGAGTCAATTTAGGTAATTTTTTTGGCCTAATTCAACGTTTGCGATTTTTAGGAAGCTTTGCTACAAACCCAACCTGATAATTGTTAGAAAAATAAAAAACAAAAGGGTGATGGAATAATAGGATATGATCTGCAAATCGTGTTCTGGAAATCACTTTTCTTAAACAATATTTTGACCCCAGCCAGGAGTGCTGCCCCTTGGACCCCGCTAGGGGCGTCGTCCCTAGGATCCCACAAGGGGGCGCAACCCCCTTGGCCCCCTCTCGATTTTGGACCCAACGAGTCTAAGTCCTAAACAAGTGTGCACTCCGCACATCATAAGCTGTTTAGGATTCAACACGCTCAATTACACTAAATAGCTAACAATAATCATCAAAAGCGCATTTTACTGTCTAATTAGGTTGGGGCGGTTTTTGCGATCTTGGTATAGAGTTAATCGTCTGTAGAATTATATTAGCATGTTGTAACAACTTATACTTTTGTTTATAATTATTTGGGTAAATTATAATGACCTCCCATGAGGTTTAACATAATTACAAATACTCACTCATTGTTTGAAAAATTACAAATACCCTCTTAATTTTAATGACGTCTAACATTTAACCCAATCTATTCATTTTTTATGGTGAACTGACCAAAAATCCTTGTTAATTAAAAGTTATAACTTTATTTATTTAAAAATATTTTTATGTGCTAAGTGGATAATTTATTTTATATAATTTTTAAAATTTTTTCATCCATCCCGTTCAATATTTTTATAAGATTTTAATTTTTTTTAAAAAAATACAGCAAGGGCAAAGTTGACATTTTTATACCTCTATCCAAGAATTACATAATGTCATCAAAAATCACGGGGGTATTTGTAATTTTTCAAACAATGAGGGGGTATTTGTAATTACGCCAAACATTAGGGGAGGTGGTTGTAATTTACCCTAATTATTTTGTCATAATAAATGTATTTTCCTGTAGTGTTAATTATAAAAAATAAAAAAATTGGCATACAAATTTTAATGTGTAAATAATAAACACTTATACATGGTTATACATTTATTTTTAAAAAAAATAAAAAAAATAATAAAAAAATTACAAATTTTGTACGTATAAGATTGTAAAACAAGTTCTTGTTTCGAATTAATTATAAAATCGATCATAATAAAATACAAATATTAACCAAAAATAAATTGAAATAAAATAAAATAAAATAATTATCAAAATAAATTGTAACAAAATCATGATATCATCTATATCAAGTTCTTCCATCTATCAACGGCATAAAAAATATAGAAGATTGCCAATAACCAATAATTAGTGAACTAATTGATCCCATTTATATATTTACATATATATATATATATATATATATATATATATATATATATATATACAATACCAACAAAAACATATCATAATTATTACTATTGTCTTGAATATTAGTTTATGTATCAAAACTTTTGTATAAACATATGAAGGATTCTAGTATAGTATTATGTTCTTGTTCTTGTTCTTTTTCTTCTTCTTCTTCTTATTATTATTATTATTATTATTATTATTATTGAACATGGTCTATGCTGTTTATGCAAATATTATGCATATAATTAAAAATAAATATATTATACAAAAATCTTCTATTTTTTTTTTTTTTTTATAAAAGTTAAAGCTACAACCTCGGAAGGGAGTTAACAAACAAACCAGCCAAACAAAATGCGGTATTGGCTCTAAGCCCCAACCGTAGGAAAACAGAGGAGCAAAAAGCGGGCTCTAAGCCATTCATACTCTTCCACTTCTCCTTCAACAAATCCCCGACCACAAATCTATATATATAAATAGAGAGTCCGCAAGCAAAAGAATGAAAGAAAGAAAAAAACATAATAGAGAAACGCACTTTAGAAAATGCCATTTAAGTTAATTTGAAATTATTGGTGTGCGCTGCACAACCTACGACTAATTAATGATGGCTTTCCGAGGAATGGGACTGCTCATCCTACTGCTTTCCATCGCCGCCTTGGCCACGGTGGCGCAGCCCAAGGAATACACCTTTGATCTCGGGCTGATGGGGGAGCCGGACGGCCACGGACTAATGGCAGCCGCCTTGGAAGACGAGGAGTTCATGATGGAATCTGAGGCCGCACGCCGCCAACTCGCGCCCAGGGAACGCACATACCTTGGCTATGGCTCACTTGCTAGAAACAATGTGATGTGCAACGCGCGCGGGCAGTCATACTACAATTGCTACGGCAACCAACGTGTCAACCCCTACCGCCGTGGCTGCAGCAAGGCCACCAAGTGCGCTAGAAGATCCCGTTAATACCACTATTTTAATTTCTTTTGAAATCAGGTCTAATCACACCTATTTAATCATACGATGATAATTTTTATTCCATTTGTCGTATGATTTATTTAGAACTGATCAAACCCCATTCAAGAATGAAATTTGATCACCAAAAATACACATGTGCTGCTTCACGAGATTTTTTCTTTAATTTTTTAATTTTCTGCATTTGTATTTTCTTATTTTAAACAATCACTCGTAATTTCTAATTTTTTTTGTATGTTGAATTGATCAATATTTCTGAAGATATAATTTTTTTTCTTTTTTTATGATTAAATTTCTAGGTGGATTTCTGAAAATAAATTAACTATTATTAATAATCAAGATTAAATTTATATACATTTTCTATTAATTCAAAAAATTAAAATCGAAAAAGAAATTTGAAATCCACCCACATTCATCAAAATATGGTTCAAAATTAAAATGAAAAAATTTTAAATTTTTTACAATTAGAATTATCCAAACATATTTAAAAGATTTGTTATGATGGATTTGTTCACACCCTTCAATTCAAATACAATATAAGAGAACCTGGAAAAATATTATTTAATTTGTATTGCAGAAGTTTTTCTCTACACATTTCATCTTCTATTAAGGCCTATTTAAAATTATAGGAATTTAGAACCTAATTATATGTTATTTACAAACTAACAAATTGTAATGAAAATTCAATCTTAATTTATTGATTGCTAATTTGAAGGCATTCAATTTTTTATTTTTTATTTTTTGGAAATAAGAGAACAACTAATAATATTTGTAAAGCCCGTCCCTCTTTGGCTGTATATACGGAAAAATGTAAAAATGGAATGAACAATTAAAAATATGGTAACATAATTAACTGCAATTATTATATTAAAATATTAGTTATTAACTTATTCAATATTGGTTGACTAAACATGACCGTTCCTTATTAAGTTGTATATATGAAAAAATATAGTAATAGAATCGATATTAAAATATATTAACTTAATCAATATTTAATATTGATGGTCTAAATTAACTATAATTACGTATTAAAAAAATTAATTACTAATTTTTTATAATCATAATTAAAAATATAAGTAATAGGAATATTAAAAACAACCAATAGGAATATTATTATAATTAAAAAAATTCAACATATTTGCAAATTAGCATTTGATCAAAATTGTTCAATTAAAAAATTAAATCAATTTTGAAGATATGTGTTAAACTAAAAAACAATTATTACATTCAAAATTATTAATTTCAAATAGATAATATTAATACATGTATATAAAATTAATTATTATGCTTTTTAAATCCAACATTAAGACTACATTTATGAGGAAGTTATATTTTTTAATCAGATATTTCTATTAAATAAATACAATGAGGTGTAAAATTTAAGTAATTTTTAATTCCTTTACTTTTTTAAGAAAAGCAATTCCTTGACTTGTGATCTATTTTTTCTATTTGTCGTGGACTTGGAATATCTTCTATTGTTTATAAAGATAGATAAATATAAATTAAATAAAAATAATTATAACTAACACAAAAATCATATATTTCATGAACCCATGAAAAAAATTTGATTTTTTTTTATCTTTCATGATCTCATTAAAAACAAAATTTGATGATAAAAAAAATTAAAAAGCAATGAAAAAATAAAACATAAGAAATTTCATAAAGTCATAAAAAATAATAATATATTTATGAACTAATAAAAAAATTATTAAAAATATAATATAATCTAAAAAATCAATATTAAAGTAATAGAATCAATAATGAAATATGTTAACTTAATCAATATTTAATATTGATGGCATAAATTAACTACAATTACGTATTAAACAAAATTAATTACTAATCTTTTATAATCATAATTAAAAATATAAGTAATAGGAATATTAAAACAACCAATAGGAATGTTATTATAATTAAAAAAAATCAACATATTTACTAATTAGCATTTATATCAAAATGGTTCAATTCAAAAATTAATTCAATTTTGAAGATATGTGTTAAACTAAAATAAAGATTATCACATTCAAATCTATGTATTTCAAATAGATAATATTAATACATATATATAAACTTAATTATTATACTTTTTAAATCCAACATTAAGACTACATTTGTGAGGAAGTTATATTTCTATTGATGAATAAGTTATTTTTTTTTAATGAGATGTTTCTATTAAAAAAAATAGAATGAGGTGTAAAATTTAATTAAATTTTAATTCCTTTACTTATTTTAAAAAAATAATTCCTTGAATTGTGATCTCCAGTTTCTATTTGTTGTGGACTTGAAATATCTTCTATTATTTAAAAAGATAGATAAATACAAATTGAATAAAAATAATTATAATTAACATAAAAATCATATATTTCATGAACTCATGAAACAAAATTTGACTGTAAAAAACACACATAGTAACTTTTTTTTTTTAATCTTTCTATGAACTCATTAAAATGATAAGCAAAATTAAACAAAAATAATTATAATTAACACAAAAACTATAATTTTATGAAGTCATAAAAAAATTAAAAATTCAAATGAAAAATTTTTCAAGCATAAGAAATTTCATAAACTCATAAAAATTGATGAATACAAATGAAATAAAAATGATCGTAATTAACACAAAATTCATACTTTTCATGAACTCATGAAACAAAAATAGACAACAAAAAAGTGGAAAATAATAAAAAATTCAAATTTTCATTATCTCATTAAACGAATGTTGATAATAAAAAATTAAAGATCAATTAAAATAAATTCGAACATAAGAAATTTTATCAACAAAAAAAATAATAAATATAAATTAAACCAAAATAATTATAATTAACACAAAAGTTCATATATTTCATGAACTTGTGAAATAAAAACTTATAATAAAAAATAAAAATCAATAAAAAATATTTTGATCTTTATTGATCTAATGAAACGAAAATTGATATAAAAAAATAAAAATCTGTCAAAAAAGTTCAAACATAATAAAAATTTCATGAACTCATTAAAAAAATAATAATAAAAATAAAAAATATTATAATTAATGCAAAAATCATACATTTCATGAACTCATAAAAAAACTTGATAGAAAAAAAAGTAAAAGGTAATGAAATATTTTTTCGATCTTTCATGATCACTTTAAACTAAAATTGATAATAAAAAAATAAAAATTAATGAATAATTTCGAACATAAGTAATTTTGTGAACTCGTACGAATTGATAAATACAAATTAAATAAAAATATATATAATTAACACAAGATTCATCTATTTAATGAACTCATGAATAAAAATTAATAATAAAAAAGTAAAATACAATGAAAAAAAATTGATCTTTTATGATCTCATGAAATGAAATTTGATAGAAAAATTGAAAAATCAAAAAAAAAATTACAAACATAAGAAAATTTTCATGAACTTATAAAAAAATAATAAATACAAAATTTAATAATTGATAGTAAAAAAATTAAAAAAATGAAAAAAATTCGATCTTCATGATCTCATAAAACGAAAATTGATTGTAAAAAATGTTAGAAATCAATGAAAAATTTACGAACTCATAAAAAATTGATAAATACAAATTAAACAAAATAATTATAATTAACATAAAATATCATATATTTTATAAACTCGTTAAACAAAAATTAATAATAAAAAAAATTAAAAAATGATGAATTTTTTCCCCCAATTTTTATTGATCTCATGAAACGAAAATAGATAATAAAAAAACTAAAAATCAACGAAAGAAATTTCAAATATAAGTAATTTTATGAACTCATAAAAAAATAAATTAAACAAAAATAATTTTAATTAACACAAAATTCATATATTTCATGAACTCATGAAACAAATATTGATAATTAAAATAGTAAAACGAAATGATTTTTTTGATTTTTATTGAACTCATGAAATAAAAATTGATAGTAAAAAAATTAAAGATCAATGAAAAAGATTTCAAAAATTAAAAAGTTTCATATACTCATAAAATAATATATACAAAAAAAATAATTATAATTAACACAAAAATCATATATTTTATGAACTCATGAAACAAAAAATGATAGTAAGAAAAGTAAAAAACAATGAATTATTTTTTTGTCTTTCATGATCTCATAAAATGAAATTTGATAAGAAAAAAGGAAAATCAATAAAAAAATTCAAACATAAGAAAATTTTCGTGAACTCTTAAAAAAATAATTAAAATTAACACAAAAATTATATATTACATCAAACCATGAAATAAACATTGATAGTAAAAAAAATAAAAAAAATGAAAAAATTTCAATCTTCATGATCTCATTAAACAAAGTTTGATTGTAAAAATCGTTAGAAATCAAGGAAAAAATTTCGAACATAAGAAAATTTACGAACTCATAGAAAAATGATAAATACAAATTAAATCAAAATAATTATAATTAACATAAAATATCATATATTTGATAAAATTGTTAAACAAAAATTGATAATAAAAAAAGTAAAAAGCAAAGAAATTTTTTTCAATCTTTATTGATCTCATAAAATAAAAATAGATAATAAAAAAAATTAAAAATCAACTAAAGAATTTCAAACATAAGAAACTTTATGAACTCATAAAAAATAAATAAAAATAATTATAACTAACACAAAAAATATATTTCATGAACTCGTGAATTTCTCTCACCCACTACTCCATGTTTCTCTCTAAACTTCTCCATGTATTTTTTTTTTTTTTTACAAATTTTTATATTTTTAATAAACTTTCAATTATAAAATATTATTTCTCTGTCATCTCACTCCACATTTCTTTATTATCATGATTTTTTTTTCCTCCATATCGTATCATAATTTTTTTTATATGCTCGCAATAAGCGCGTGCAACTACAACTAGTATAAAAAAAAAGCAACCAGAGAATTTGTTTGTCTCCATACCTTGGCTTAAGGAAGCAACCTTCTTTTATTCATATCTGCCTAATATTTAAGAACGTAAAAAAAATCACAAAACGGTATCCCGGAAAGAGAAAGATAACTACAATTTTTTTTTAAAAAAATACAACATCCTTATTTATTACATATTTTAATTTACCATAAATATTTGCATAAATCTTGGAAACCTAAATCATGCAAGTTTGAAAAATAAGAAAGGTGGACTTTGAAAAATAAGGAAGGTTACTAATCTAAATATTCACCATTAATATTTACAATTAGGTATTTTTATAATTAAAAAACAATTCTAAATTCTAAAAAATTAGGATTGAGTCAAAATTGCTCAATTTTTTGTTAAAACACTTCCTTCAACTATATATATATATATATATATATATATATAAATAGATAAAATAGATAATAATAATAATAATAGATAATAGATATGTTCAATATTAATTATATTTTTAATATCAGTTAAATTTATTTAATATTTCAAAATTTATAAATTAAAAATGAAATAATTTATTATAATAGAAAATTTTAATTATTGAAATTAAAATTTCAAAATAAATTAATTTAAACTAAAATAATTAATAATAAGACATTAAAATATTTCAATTTAATAAAAAAATAAAATAAAAGTAAATTTTAAAAAATAAAATTTGTAGTGGATTTTTGGTCTGACATTTTTATTTTCTTAAATTTATTTATTTATTTTTATTTTCTCACTTTTCATGTTCAAATAACTAGCCCACTTATTATCTCATTTATCCATATTTTATTAATATATTATATATAATTTTTTTCATCCATTATCGATCTATTTTATTTTTACTCAATTGTATTCTGATAATAAATTATTAATTTAATAAAATATATTGTATTTCCACACATATTGTGTGTGCGTTTTCGACTAGTATATATATATATAAGTGAAGAGGGTGGTTTTGGTGTCTATTTATTTTTTGGTATGTTATTTTTATTTTGTTTTAAAATTTATTTATCTTTTTTTTAATTTTACATATTCAGCTAACTATTTCTCCCCACTTATTATCCCACTCAGTCATAATTTTTTTTTTCACATATGAATTCTCTTTCATCCATTTATACTCTATTATATTTTGATAATAAGTTATTAGTTTAAAGAAAATATTATATTTGCACATATAAATTTACATGACA